>APFE030576531.1:381629-424901 GCA_000404065.3 Pinus taeda | reverse complement strand
CAATTGTCCCAAAAGGTACAAAGAGAGGCCGATAGGATTATTAAATTGGAATTGCAAAATTTAGTTACAGAATGGAATCTGATCTATGAGGAGCTTTGGGGGCTTATAGATTACAAGAGAATAGCAGAATTTTTTCAGTAAACATGTTAGTTGCGTACTGATCATCTTGGCCGTTGGAGACAAAACTGGTGTTTATACTATTTTCCACAACTTATTCAATAAAATTATCATATTCATGGAATTTTAGAAAAATATATTATACATTAAAGTCTATAAAAAAATTATTAAAACAACTACACAATACACCTCTACTTGCTTTTAATAAGACTCACTATTTTAAATTTATAAAAAATAATTCATACAACAGTAATGAGCTTTAATAATATAAAATTTCCATAATGGCTTGCCAAGAGGTATATAGGGTGTCCAGAATTGCCAAACTCTGCCCACTTATAGAGATTAAAGGTATCCGCAAAAGAAGAGATTGTTGAAACCATCAATGCAGGGTTCATGTTTGATGTCCAAAATGGAACAATAGTTGATTCTTGAAGTACATATTAAATTTCATGATATTTATAAGCGGTGCTTCTTTCACGAATCCCTCTATAGAAGGTTTCTTGTTTGTTCCATTAGTACTTCACATAGATTACAACCCTGTTGTTGTTTTTTGTTTTGTTTTTTTTTTTTTCTCTCGAATTTCATGTCCCCAACCAAATCGCAATGTTTCAGATCTAAGTGCCTTGTTCTCGAATTTTATTGAACACATCCAACAATTCATGTTAAAGCTTGAGGAGATCTACATCCTGCAAAATAATAGGCTAACAGAAAAGAACATTATATCAGCTACTTCTAGCATTATATTTATTACCCTAAACTGACCAATCATCTTAATAACTTTAAACTATATTAAAAATTTCAACTTATTTTTAACTGGGTATAATATTTTACTATTTAATTATCAAGATTAAATATATATTTCTTTTATTTTAAAAGTATAAAAAAATTATATATTAATTAAAACCTATAAAAATATAATAAATTTATAATTATAAAACTATTAAATAAAAGTTTCCAATCATAAATTTAAACTCAGCATTTCAATCCCAAAATTAAATTATACTCAGAACTTTATCGTGGAAATAAAGTTGTACTTTTACCACCAAGCAGTCCCAATTCATATTTAACCGATAAGGCTACTGCATATGAATGCTAATTTCCTCCGAACCTCATTCCCTACATTGCTCACTGGAGTTGGCTTCGCCATTCCCAGTATATAGTGCTAAATTTCGACATCTTTTTAAACAGTACACAATTTGATGATTTCTACTATCAGGTGTGCTTACCTGTTTTTTATTCAACCCAGCCACAAAAATGCAATACCGTCATTTGCATATTGCATGCAGGCCTTCCGAAGAGCATTTAACTTTCAAAGAGTCTTTCCTTCTCTTGGCCTATGGCAAGAGAAATTAGAGGGTGAAAAATGCCTTCAGATCAAGGCCTTCAGATCAAGACTATATATAACATGAAATGAAGACAGGTTGTCCTGGAAATGTAAGGATGACCATATCAGGTGTAAGGATAAACCAACAACCTGACAGTTTTCTCTCGCTACCTCGTCCCACTTCAGCGTTCACTCAGGACATATCAACATGATAAAATAAAAAGGAAATTCTGATTAAAAAACAGCAAATATCATCCAATGATCAATAAGGGCAGCTTTTTAACTGCTGAATACCATATTGAGAGAACAATATGTGATCAAAATAATGCTCATAACCCATGCAAAAATAAGGAAACCAAAGACTTCAGTTAATTAGCTGCTATACAATTTGTCCGACTCTAAATGTGCTTTACTCTAAATGTGCTTTGCCTTTACCAAGAATACCTTATTGCGAGTTGAGAAGGCTTATGAAAGTGGCCTGCTTACAGTTTTTCTTGCAGGTTTTTTTTCGATAGTATTCCCCCCCATGAACTATTGGTATATATCCTCTTCCATGCTTGATGTATTTGGACTCCCTAACATTAGCTAAACAAATGATATAAATAGCCTTCAACTTGTCATTTTTACTCAACAGTGGCAAACCATGTGTTGTTTCTTAGGGTAGAAGCCGAAAGTAATGATAGCCAAGCTTCATCGATTTTCAAAAGATAGCGGAGACTGGAGAGGGGATTCAGAACAGAGAGAGGCTTATTTAATTATAGACATCAATTCTTATAATTCCAATTGGCGGCGGAGGATCAACAAGATAACTCCAGAAACTCCAGAAATGTTAAAGAGATAATTTGCAGTTTCAACAAGCATTCTGAAAGCTATCTTGTGTTTGACTGATAACTTATGCTCGACAGTCTAGTCAAATAACCAACACAAAAAACCAATTAAGTGAGAAGTGCAATCTCATTTAATCTACATGTCTGAAGGAACAATGTGCTACTATAACCAACGAAACTCCAGAAATGTTAAAGAGATAATTTGCAGTTTCAACAAGCATTCTGAAAGCTATCTTGTGTTTGACTGATAAGTATGCTCGAGAGTCTAGTCAAATAACCAACACAAAAAACCAATTAAGTGAGAAGTGCCATCTCATTTAATCTGCATGTCTGAAGGAACAATGGGCTACTATAACCAACGAAACTCCAGAAACGTTAAAGAGATAAATTCAACAAAATCATAAGGGAAGAATATTCCTTAGCTATTTTCTGACAATATCACAAAAATAGATCCATACAATCTTAAGATTTGCCAGGATATTGTTGAGCATTAGGGTATTTATCCCAAATTTTCAAAACTATATAGCAGATCAGAAAAGTCTTGAAAAAATGTGCCTTTGAATTATAATTTTTCTCATATTAAAACTTTGAAGGATTTACCGACTATTTGCACTCTTGAGATAAGTATGCTTTCTTAATATAATCCATGGAGATGATCTATGACAATGCTTTCTTAATATAATCCATGGAGATGATCTACCATTTAATATATTTTCTACTTGCATCAGGGCAATATAATAGCAAGAGTAGATAAATGCCACAGAAAGGTCCTATGTCTGATTAGTTCATTTCAAATCTGCTGCTACAGAAAAGGCAGATGTTTTACCGTATTTCAAGATAATTCAGTCGCTATGCCATCCTTTTAATCCCAATTACCTATAATAATACAATCAAGTAGCTAACTACAGTCCCAGCTCTGGAATCCTTTAGCATAAGCTCTGTTCCATACCCAACTATAAGTTAGCAGATTAGAAAAGGAAAAAAGAATTTATGTTCAACCATCAACGAAGACCAAGCAAGAACTACACAGGTTTCTGCACAATCTGCAACAATAAGCCTCACGCACACACTAAAATATATACATTCAATACAGAAAATTATTTCCGAAAGTTCCTGTATAACCTGCAAACATTAGCCTATCCCACACACCACAGTATATACATTTAATGCAGAAAATTTCCATACATCCAAGAAAATGTTCTTGAAAACCTTCACAAAGACCTTATAGATCCACAACCTTTTGTCTAACCACATAAACCATTATATTCTGGTCAGCAAAATAGCCAATTTGAACATAAGCAGCCTGCCTCTGTATTCATTTTTAAAATAAGATAGCTAAAATTTGATCTCTTAATCCAGTAAAACGCACCAGATTAGTAGCTTTCTGCTTTGAAATTCAAGCAAGGATTTATTCAAAAACCTCGATACGTTCTTTGTTTCTTTGAATTTGAAAAAGTACAGAAAACACATAAGCAATTGATAGGGAAAACTTTCATAAGAAACTATGAATTGCCAACAGAATTCACGATGCAATTTAACAGTTAAACCTAAAGCATGGATGGGCTTATTCTCTCTGGGGTTCGACAATCTAAAAAAATTCAAATCTTTGATTGTTTTGCAATCTTGAACCACTCAGTGTGGAAGAAACCAGGCATATCAATCTTCTCATAGGTGTGATCACCGAAATAATCTCGCTGTGCCTGAACCAGATTTGCAGGCAAACTCTCCCTTCTATAGGAATCAAATTACGCCAAACTTGCAGACATACCTGGAACGCTGACACCAGCGTTGATCGCAAGAGTCACAACTCGCCCCCAAACCAACGAAAAAATGCAGAGGATTTACAGGAGCTCGGGTCTCGGTTTTTATTTAGACGAAACTTGTTCTGCGGCTTCTGGATGGGCCTCCAACGCTTGCCCAGCATCATACCAAAAATAAAACAAGGAAAAATCCCCAAAGCAAGGAAAAATCCCCAGACTTTCTTCTGCAAATCGCGTTTTGCTGGAACCAAATTTCACGCCACGTGTCGACCTAGCAATGAAAAGGACGACGAAAGCTTGTTTCAAAGAAAGGCCTATCGGCCTAATAAAACATTTTACGATAAAATCTACTATGATGTTTCACACTAACTTCAAAAAAAAGTCAATATACATTTAATTTAATATATCAAGTTTTTTTTTTAATTTAATTAAATATCAATCACGTTTTTGTTAATCACGTTTTTTTAATTTAATTAAATATCAATCACGTTTTTTTTAATTTAATTAAATATCAATCACGTTTCATGTTACTTGATGGGCACGGCACGTTTTTGTTATTTGAATTGTATGCTACTTGATGGGCAAGACATCAAACACACAATTGCTTCCCAAATTTAAAAATAGCATAAAAATAATAACATACATCACAGACATTATCGCTTCCACATTGTCCAAATGACATAAAATAAATAATATATTAAATGCACAATTGCTTCTTAATTGTAAAAATAATAAAATTCCTATAGTGAGATTATTTAAAATATATAAAACAGGAGGTTTTAAAATTTCTAATATATATTTAAATTAATATAATTATTTAAAAAATAAAATGTAAGTTTATATTTATTAATTAAATATACAAATGTTTTCAACTTCAATATGTATAATTCTTTAATTATTATAATATGTAAAATTATTTTTTTAAATGATTCTATATTTTAAATATAAAAGTGACAAGTATTTGTAGGTTGTAGATTTTATTGGTTAGTGAAATTTTTACTGAGAGGCATATGGATGGAAAATTAGGAGGTCAAAAAAGATTTTTTTGTGCACAGTGGACCACATGCATGGTCACATGAAAGACTACGCTTTCTATTGGAAAATGTAGATCATCACTTAACCACGATAAAGAAGCACCTTGGAATGGAACTTATTCCAATTGTGGACTCCAACTCGGAGTCGATCTCTGAATCTGCGATGAATCAAGATTGTGTTTTCCTTCTTGTAATTGTTTGTGTGTGTGGCAGGATTTAGCATAGGTTTATTGTGCGTTAGAATCTTTTGTTTTCATTTATTCTAATTCCCTATGAAGAGTTTGATTTAATTTTCTGATGTAAATCTTAAATTTTTTTTATAGTTAATCAATTAATTATATACATATATATAAGTACATTGTTAATTCATTCTTTATAAAGGGCAAACTCTATGATATAAATAAACCTATTTATAAAATTAAAATGAAATGGAAATTTTTTAAATTACATTAAAAAGTTTATAATTTTGTTGAAAATTTGATATCATGTTTCATTTTCCAAATTAACTAACTATAAATTATATAAAACTCCAAATTAATAGTTATATAAATCCATATAAATATTGTGTAAGCAAAGCAAATTAATATTAAATTTTCAGTAAATTAAAAAAAAAAAAAAAATTTTTGTGTGATAAATTTGATAGTGATTCATTTTCCAACAAATTCATATATATATAATATATATAAAAAGATGTATATATTTTATATAGATCTCTATCATTTGTAACTCTATAATGATAATGATTAAACATCCACTAAGACTTTGATTGAAATTTTTTGACATATTATTTAAGAATTAGAAAAATTTTCCCATATCACCATAATTTTGTTGACTTTAAAGGTCAAGAATGTTGGTAGTGTGACAAATATTTGAAGATTGGATGGATTGTGAATATAATATGAATAATCTAAAAGAAAGTGTTTTTCATTTTCAACTCTTTTATGATCTCAAAGATGAGAAACTTTTACATCCCATAGTGCTTTAGGAATTGACCAATGCCCACTTTCACTAAAGAAAACTCATGAGAATTACTTCTTATCAGGGAAATGTTCATGTTTTTTCTTAACATTGGTCAAGATAGAAATATGTTTTTGGTTTTCTAGATTGTTGATCACTTCCTTGCAATATTTTTGTTTCTTTTTCCCTCTTGCTCTTTGTTGTCACACAAATTCTCCTTAAATTTGGAAGTAATAATATTTGTAATATTATCTAGATTCTCCAAGATGATCTCCTCCTTTATTCCCCAATCTCCTAGCCATGATTGGGCATATTTTTAATATTAACTGGATTCTCCAAGATGATCTCCTCCTTTATTCCCCAAGACTAAGCATCCTTATGCCACCATCACTCACTTGACCAGAATGTGGGATTTTTTCTTAAATTTAGAAGCAATTTTAGGAAACCACTTGGTATCCATGTTGTATAACTTCTTCTTGTAAACAGGATACCTATTCACAATCATGTTTTCAATGGATAAAAGGCTTGTTTCAATTAAGAGGATAGAGTAGGGATTATTTCCTTTAATCTTGAGGTTGTAGGTTATATATTACTTTTGTATCTCTTCAATATTCCTCTACAACTCTTTGGATATATTGCAACGCCGAATTTCACATCCATATAAAGTAACAAGAGTAACTAAAATATCAAAGAATATATTTCTATTCCAAATCCAATGATATATTTTCTTACGATTTTTTTCAAACTTGTAATACTTTCAGGCCTCTCGCTATCATTTTTCAATTCTATAATTCAAATTAAACTTATCATGAATATCGATTCATATAGATACTTTCTTTTTTAAATTATAATATATTAAATAAAAAAATCCCTTTAATCATCATTATAATATTATTCAATAATATTACTTATTCATAGATATATAGATAAGAACGACTTGATAAAAAAGGCATTATGTTTTTATCATTGTTAAATGTAAGGGTGTTGAGAATTTATTATGTATGAATAGATCTAAGTTAGATTGCAATAATTTTTAAAATTTTAAACTTTTTTAATTTTATTTAAATTTCTGAAAAAAACAATAAAACATTAGTTTGAAATAAGGAAGACAAAATTATTAATTAATGAATTTCACATTTCTTAGGTGAAAGCATTTGAGGCTACCAAACCATGCTGCACTTTTCGTTAAATGAACAATTAAACAATATAGATTTTATAGGAGTACACTTAGTTTGGGAGATCAAACAAACTCCCAGAAAATAGGATCTAAATCATAAATACAAACGCAATCAAAAGCTACCTAAGGAATCATTTATCCATTATTTCCAAGTACCCCCCCTTAATGGAGAAAGGATTAATTTCCACACATGCTATCTCCATAAATAATACAAATTTCATCTTCCCAAGGGATTTAATGAAACTATCAGCAGCATTTTCACAAGTATTACAATATTCAAGAAAAAATTATTTGGACTATATTTTCTCTCTAACAAAATGAAAATGAACACCAACATGCTTTTTTCTTGCATGATAAACTATATTATTTTCCAATTTGATCGAGCTCGGGTTGTCACTTTTGATCAATGTAGCCTTCTTTTGTTTTTCTCCAACATCTTGAAGAAATATTCTCAACCAAATAGCTTCACAAGTTGCTGAAAACAAGCTTTATACTCTTCATATTTGGATGACAAAGATATAGTGGGTTGCTTCTAGGTACTCAATGAAACAATCCTGGATCAAATGTTAAAATCATAACCTGTAGTAGATCTCCTATCATCCATATTATCATCCCAATATGAATCTAAGTAACTTGTCAGATCAACATCAAATGAATCATTATACTTAAGACAAAAATCAATTGTTCCTTTAAGATACCTGAGTACATCTTTCGCTGCTCTCCAATGGCTTTCTAGAGGTCTCACCATAAACTGACTTAACACACTAACAAAGTATGCTAGATCAAGTCTGGTTGTAGTAATATCATTCAAGCTTCCCATTAGTTTTCTATACACTTTATCATCAACCACATTTGAGCCATCATCAAAGTGAAGTTTCACATTTTGTTGCATTGGCACAAAAACATCTTTGCACTGATCCATCTTAAAAATTTTAAGCAATTATCTAACATACTTACCCTGAGAGACAAAAGTCGGACCAGTATCTCTCCAAACTTTAAGACCTATATAGTAATGTAACTCACCAAGATATTTCATATGAAATACTTGTGACATTTGCACCTTAATTCCATTAATTAGTTTATCAAAATTCCCTGTAATAAATAAATCATTAACATACAAGGAAATCAATACAACATGCCCATTTACATCAAATTTGGTGTACATATTTGGATCACTTTGGTCGCTCATAAAACCTTGTTGAATAAAGAAGGAATCTATCTTTTCATAATGACCTAGGTTCCAGCTTCAGCCCATACAAATTTTTCTTTAATCTGCAAACTAAATTATCCTTCCCTATTTTCAGAAACCCTTCAAGTTGTATCAAATACACCTCCTTTAATACCATTAAGAAAAGCAGATTTTACATCTAGTTGGTGGAAATTACAGTGGTACTTTGTAGCTAATGCAATTAACAATCTAATATTATTTAGTTTAGCTATAGGTGCAAATGTTTCAGCATAATCAATGCTCTCATTTTGTGAGTACCCTTTTGCCACCAATCTGGCCTTATATTTGTATATAGTACCATCTACTTTAAATTTGGGTTTGTACAACCATTTACGGTGCATGGGCTCTTTATCTTTGGGTAATTCATTCAATTCCCAGGTTTTGTTTTTAATTATAGAATCATATTCTTCATTGGTTTCTTTTCTCCACTCTTCATATTCATTAGCTTCACTAAAACTCATAGGTTCTATGACATTCAAAACACTACTCATCAAGGAATAGTCCTTATACCTTTCATGTAGTTGAATCTGTCAAGCAGATCTCCTTGGTACTTTGTTGTCTTCACCTATGTTTTTTGAAGCCCCTTCTCCATCTATAGGTGAACTCTAACTATTGGTAGTATCCATATCACTGGATTCATCTCAAGCTTCTACTACACAATCCTCTACTTCTTCTTTATTATCTTCAACATCAAAATACAAGTGCCACATCTCATAGTTGTTGTCCCTGTTGCCTTCATCTGCCTAGTCATGGAAAATTACATATCTACTCACAAATACTTTATGAGTATATGGATCAAACATTTTATATGCTTTAAATTATGAATAATCTACTACAAAAATACATTTTACTGCTTTAGCATCAATTTTCTTTACGTTCTCCTTCAGAATATGTGAAAAGGCCTTACACCCAAATACCTTCAAATGATGAAATGTTGGTTTAAAACCATACAAGGCTTCGAATGGGGTCTTGAGATCAAGATACCTTGTTGGACTTGTGTTCTTTAAATAAACAATAGTACTAATGGCCTCAACCCAAAAATCATTTGAGATATTCTTACCTTTAATCATACTAAGGGAAAACTCCACCATTGGTTTGTTTTTCCTTTCTGCAACACCATTTTGTTGTGGAGTGTAGGGTACTGTAGATTGTTGCATTATTCCAAAATCTTTGCAGTACTTGGTGAAGTTCCCAACCTATACTCTCCCCCTTGATCTGAATGGAGGATCTTTATGAAATTTCCTGTTTGATTCTCTGCCATGTTTTTGAATTCTTTGAAATACTCAAAAACATCACTATTTTTCCTATGGAAGTACACCCAAGTGTACCTTGTACAATCATAAATAAACAACAGAAAATAATAAAAAACTCCTAAGGATCTCATCTACATTGCTCCACAAACATCAATATGCATGAGCTCTAATACATCTCTTCTTCTCCTATTAGAATTACACGGGATTTAATCTCTATGATTTTTTCCTAATGCGTAGCCTTCACAAGTAGCATACTCATTATTTAGCATAGCAAGTCCTTCAACCATTATTTGTTTCTGCAACAACAAAAAATCATGATAATTGATATGACCATACCCCTGGTGCCAAAGATTTTTTTTGAAAGAGTTGTAGAATTCATTGCTTCATGACTCTTGCTAGTGACATCAAGCTTATACAGGCCTCCAACTTTGACTCCTAAAGCAACATGCTTGTAGTGATCCAGTAGATATTTTACTATGCAATGTGTTTTGAAGAATTTAACCTTTAGATTTTGATCTATGATTGTGGACACAGAGATAAGATTTTTCTTGATCTCAGGCACATACATAACATTATGGATGTGCTTCGGTGTAAATCACAAGATAAATCATTTGTCGACGCATTTCGAACCAACAAGTGTGGTTCATTGTTAGGACAAGTTGAAGAAACAAATCCAGCTTAGCATGTTAAATAGTCTAAGCAGAAACTCCAACAACTATCTTGACTAACGGCTAATTTTGACTTTAGGACCAGAGTCAAGATTTAATGGAAATTAGTTAAATTATGTGAATATATAAAAATATAAAATAATTCAAAAGGTGTTAAAAGTTAGTTAGAAAGTTATTGTTTGATGATTAAAAATTATAATTTGTTATTTAAATGGACTTTAAGTATAATACTATTTTATATATATATATATATATATATAATATATAAATAAATATATTACCAAAGGTTAGTTTAGAAACTTATTGAACGAGAAAATAATTCAAAAATAAATTGAATATACATAAAAAATAATATATAAAGTTTATTACGAAAGTTATAAGGATAAAAAAAAAAAAAAATTAAATAAATAACATAAATTCATATTCTATAATATAAAATATATAATTAATAAAATAAAATTAAAATAAAATAAATACTTATTAAAAAAAAAAACTAATGGTATTACTAATAGTAGTAGTAATAATGATATTCCTAGTAATAATATTAATAATGATAATAGTAATAATAGCATAGTAGAAATTAGTAATGATAATATTAATGATAGTAAGGCTAATAACTCTAATTTTGTGGATAATAAAATAGTAAATATTGATAACAATTGTTTAAATCCTTGTTCTAGTATAATTCCCCCTCCTTCTCATGGTAATAATAAAGTTATTAACCTCTCTAGTTTTGTTTTCTCGCTTGTTGTTTTTAAAGTCTTGGGGAAAGGTTTAAATTTTGCCTTAACCCTTAAGAAGATTCCTGTTGACGATATCATCTATGATGTTGAGTTTGGGATCAGAGGTTTACCTGATAAGATTAAGGACATTATCAGGCAAGATTGTGTGGTGGTCTTAAGAGAGGCTAAACCCCCTCGGAAGAACCTTAGCAATGAGGACTTCATTGCCCTTAAATCCTTAAACCAGAACAATGATATCGTAGTTCTGAGGGCTGAAAAATGAGGGGCAAGGTCATCCTTAACAAGGATGATTACTGCAAGAAGATGTTGGATCATCTTTACAATAGTGGCAGTTATAAAAAATTGCCCAAGAACCCTCTTAAGAAGATTTCTAGGACGGTGGCTCTCGCCATCAAGTCTAGTAGCTCTATGAGTTCTCTTTACCATAAGCTCATTGAAAGTGATCAAATTACCCCTAGGATTTATGGGTTTCCTAAGATTCATAAAGAAGGGACCCACCTGAGGCCTATTGTCAACACCATTGGTGGTCCGACCTACCTTCTAGCCAAGTTCCTTGCCCTTAAGCTCAAACCCCTGGTTGGTCGTACAGAGTCCTTCGTAAAAGACTCTGCTTCCTTCATTAAAGAGCTTAAGGACATAAAGCTTGACCTAGAAGACATTCTTGTGAGTTTTGATGTGGTCTTCCTTTATACTTGTATCCCTATAAAGGAAGCCATGGTAGTGATCTATCGCCTAATAGATCCTGATACCGTGCATCTTGTTGAGATCTGTCTCACTTCCACTTTCTTCTGTTTTGAGGGTGAGTTCTTTGAACAGACCTGTGGTGTTGCCATGGGTTCACCCCTATCCCTTATTGTTGCAAATCTTTTTATGGAAGATTTCGAAGCCAGATCTTTAGCCTCAGCTCGTCTCCTTCCCAAGTTGTGGAAAAGGTATGTAGATGACACTAATGTCCTCTGGTCCCATGGCTCGAAGGAGTTGGATCTCTTCTTCAACCACCTCAACTGTCAGTCCTCTGCCATTAAGTTCACTATGGAAAATGAGGTCAATGGTTGCCTCCCTTTATTGGATATTCTTATATTGAAGAATAATGATGGTTATCTCTCACACTTAGTATTCCAGAAAAAACGCATACTGAGCAGTATCTTCATGCCAATTCCCATCATTTCCCTGCTCAAAAGTTGGGTGTTCTTAACACCCTCGCTACTCGAGCCTTGAGGATTTCTAATAGTGAGAGCTTCGATAGAGAGAAATACCATCTCCTTAATGTCTTTATGGAGAACGACTATAGTAGACGCCTAGGTCAGAAGGCGTTCCTAAAAGCCTCTAATAACTCATTAATCAAAAAAGAACCTAAAGAGCGCTGGCTAGGGGTCCATCTTCCCTATGTCTAGGGAACCACTCACAAGATTGCTCAGATTCTTAAGAAGTATGATATTCCCTCAACCTTCAGGCCCCTCAACACTATTCGCAAATCCCTCAGATCAGTGAAAGATCCCATTGATCATAAAGATATGAAGGGTGTCTACTTGATCCCTTGTTCTTGTGGGACCCCCTATATCGGGGAAACAGGGCGCTCCATCCATCAAAGGATTAGCAAACATGTAGCGGACCTAAGACATGGAAGAACTAAGTTTTCAGCGTTAGCAAAGCATGCGGAAAAAACCAAGCATCAAGTCTGTATTGAGGAGGCCAAGGTTATTGCCAGGGTTACTCAGTTCCATCATCGTAAATTCAGGGAAGCTATTGAAATTGAAAGAAGGCCGAGCAATCTCAATAGAGATGACGGCTGGAATATCAGTAGCTGCTGGATCCCGACCCTTTCATTCTAGTCTTGCCCTTTCTAGCTTTCGTTGGTTCCCCTTTATTTCGCAGATTTTTTCCTTGGAGCCTTGTCTTTTCCTTCGTCTTAGGGTTTCTCCTTTTGACTCTGTATATATATATGTCGCTCGCTTGATTTATTTATTTTAATTAAATTTATTATTTATTTATTTAATTTTTAAATTATTATTAGTATTATTATTATTATATTGATTGATTTATTTATTTATTTATTTTTATTTATTATTTTTATTTATTATTTATTATTTATTATTTATTATTTATTATTTTTTTTTTTATTATTTTTTTATTTTTATTTATATATATAATTTATTATTTATTTAAAATGTTTTCCTCTTTTTACCTTTTATAACTTTTGTAATTAAACTTTATATATTATTATTTTTATGTATATTTCAATTTTATTATTCCAATAATTTTCTAACTAACCTTTGTATATATTTCTTTATATTTATATATATACATATAATTTATACTTTAAGTCCCATTTAAATAACAAATTATAATTTTTATATATCAAACAATAACTTTTAACTAACCTTTAACACCTTTGAAATTATTTTTATATTTTTATATATTCACATAATTTAACTAATTTCCATTAAATCTTGACTCTGGTCCTAAAGTCAGAATTAGCCGTTAGTCAAGATAGTCATTGGAGTCTCTACTCAGACTATTTAAAATGTTAAGCTGGATCTGTTTCTTCAACTTGTCCTGACGATGAACCACACTTGTTGGTTCAAAATGCGTCGACAAATGATTTATCTTGTGATTTCAACTGAAGAATTTCTCTTAAACTTGATATGGATCACAGAAGCCTCAATTCAACAATTATGGATGTGCCTAAAACTACCATTTGGAAAAGTTACAGGAATATATCCATATCCCTTAATCTGATGTGCAAGATCATATCCAAGGTAAATGTTGGCACCATTTCTTATTTCGTTAAAGTTCTCATACTAGCTCCTATTACATGTCATGTGAATCAAGGCTTTAGAATCCACAAACAGTGCATTAACATCATCGGTTTCAGCAGACAACACACCATTAGACAAAAACAACTTAATATTTTTAAGATCATAGTTCAAGGCTTCTCCTGTAAAATGTAATGAATGTCTTCTACATTTATGTTTGGCTTCATCACTTTTCTTCTTATAACAGTCTCTGGAAAGATGCCCATTTTTACCACAATAAAAACATTTCATTCCAATGTCATCTTTTATAGATGACATACCTTGATTTGGCTTTGGAAATGACCTTCTCTAAGATAGAATTCCACCTTTACTTCCTCCTCCCTATTTCCCTTTGAAGAAATTCTTCTTCACCAAAATTGCCAAGACTGGATTCTAATGCTTCAAATTCTTGTGCCTCTCTTCTTCCTACATCAGTATACCTGTTAATTCCTGAAAATACGGAGCTTTCTCCCTTGCTGCAAGACCCACAATGAACATTTGATAGTCCTCTTACATTCCATTTAAAGTAATTGTAACAAGATCAGTATTGGGTATGGATTACCCTATGTCTCCCATCTTATCTTTCAAATCTTTGATTCTTGAAACAAAACCCTAATAGATTCATTTAATTTCCTCCATTTTATTTAAAAGGAGCTTGCTTTTCATAAAGAGGACATGATTTTTATTTTTGGTCTCATATTCATCCTTAAGTGTAGTCAAGGTTTCATTAGAAGTATTACAATCACGAATGTGAGGAATTATACTATCTTTAACAAACATTTGTAATAGTAGCTTAACTTTATTCTCTTGTTTCTCCCAATCTTGGATCGATGCAGTTGTTGCACCTCGAGGAGCACTAGGTTTTTCTTCTTCTCCCTTTGTGATCGCCCATAGTCCATATCCTTCCATCATACTCTGTAACTTGAATTTCCAATTAACATAATTGGATCCATCCAATTTATTAGCTTCATTCAGATAGGTCTCTACAAGTGGATTCGTCATCTTGACAAAAAATCCCAATCTTCAACAATGCCCTACTTCATTCTCTGCACTTCACAAGCACCACCAATAGCTCCAAATATATATATGCGGAACAAATCTAGAAAAAGGCTCTAATAAACAGCTCGCATCTCTCAATACCTTCAAAAAAAAATGGAGCTCAGTGAATTTTTAAATTGTACATAATGTTATCCACATCTTACATACATGTGAAATAGAAATTAATATCTATAGCCTTCTTAAAAATTATGGTGGACACTACTTTGAAACTATACATTAAAATAAAATGTTAGACAGCGCACCTCTCGACTTTCAACAATTGCGATGCAATGCAAAAATTTCAAAATTTGTAAGTTACCCTCAATCAACAGACTTCACGCTTAATAGAGGGTGCATTGGTCACGGAGAAACATTGCTCGACCCTTCACAATGAAGACATGCATTGATGAGAAATATCGCTCAGCCCTTCACGATAGCTTTTCGAGGTTCAGTTTCCTCCAATGCACTGAAAGATATCCAACAAAGCCAAAACAAAAAAAAATACCTCAAATAATTGTCTCGAGTGTTCACAATTCACATGGCATATACTTTTACACGATCCTCCTCAACAAGAAGTAGATAGCTCAACCTAGGTCACACACAGTATTCACAATTAATTTAACCATAGTTTAACACACTTTTCCAATAAGATGGCCTGCTATGTCTGCTCCCACTCAAATCTATTTGACCTATGAAATGGCATTATCTCAACCAAAGTTTCAACTCACAACATTGCACCATAAGAGTTCACGTTGGATCTAAGTTAATAAATCTAAGTTAATTATAGTAAAATTTATGAATTCTATAAAACTTATTTTACTCTCATCTCAAAGGCATATTCTAAATTATTAATATAACTAGTTTATATAACTTAGATGTGATAGTAACTTTGTCATATCAATTTACAAATAAATTAAAAAGCATAATAATATGAATAATGATAATAAAATATATATATTTATGCAGAATAATAATATGAATAATGATAATAAAACATATATATTTATTAAGCATAGTTATATGAATAATGATAATGATGATTATGATTATGATTAATGTCCACGAAGACTAATACGGTCTATTGGACCTCAAGAAAGAAATTAAAAAAAAAAAACAGAAAAACGAATTGTCATTCTTCAAAATCTTGTTTCTATGATCAAGGAGAAGGGAAATAAGCGCTCCAAGGTCGCTATAGTTGGGTTGGCTTAATAAGTCAATAAGATTGGAGGTATGGTTGATGTTAGGGAATTGAGAGTGGATGTGGGCATGAGTCAGGCAGTCTAAAAGGAAGTGTTTTTCACCTTTCACCTTCTTAGTATCACAAATCTCACAGATTCTATCGTCCCAGTGAGTCTTGGGAGTAGACCACTGCTCAGTCTCACTTCGAAGCTCATGAGAATTAGTTATTATCCTAGCGATGTTCATTTTCTTATTAGTGTTGGTCAACATAGAGAGATAATTATAGTTATCAAGGGTGGGGTTGATCACCTCCTTATAGTATTTTCGCTTCCTTTTACCCTCCAACTCCTTACTATATATATATATATATATATATATATATAAACAAAATTTTGTTTATTATGGAATCTTGAAACTTTACATAAGTAATTTTATAAAAAATGATTTAAACTTTTAAATAATTATTATATATTTTAAAATTAACATATATTTCAACATTAAAATATTTATAAATTTACAATTAATTTTAAATAATTATAAAAATGTTTTTGGAAATTAAAATATACTAAAAATATCTAAAATAATTCTAAATTGAATATATATACATTTTTTAATTTATATAATTAAAATAAATCTATATATTAATATTCCTCAACAATTTAATTTACAAAATTACAATATAATTGTATATATCCATATGCATAATAATATCTTATCAATAAATTCAATATTCTAAATAATATATAATAAATATAATAATATTTTATCAATAAATTTAATATAATTATTATTGTATATTATTTTTATTATTATTTTATATTTTATAAATTAATTGTTTTAATAAATTTCAAAACCGATTTCAAATCATTAAAATACACATTAAAAAAAAAGTTTCGCACAAAGTAACTTTAATTAGAATATATGCACACTTTTGGTTTATATAATTACAATTACAATTACAAACACTTCTGAATTGCGATTACATTATTACAATGTAAGTCATAATGTATTTTGTACATATTACTCAGCAATTTTATAAATGGATGTCAAGCTTCTAAATAATTATGATATATCTCAAATAAATAATAAATATTTCAGAATTGAAACAATCCATAACATAAATTTATTAGGGATATAAATATGATTATTTTAAAATAAGTTTTCTAAAATTTTAATTTAATTATCAGTTATTATTAAGTAAATGATAAGGATTTAACTTTTACAAAGTATTTTGGAATATTTTTATACTATAAGTACATTGATTGAGATTTATTTTACAAATAATTATATTTTTTTGGACTTTTAATTATCTTCACTAATTTTTAAAATGGTATATGAACAAGTATCATATAAAGTGAGTTGTAGTTTTTTGGGTATGTAGTATTAATAAGCCATGGTATTGGCCTATGGTATTATAACAAAGTCTATTTACAAGTTAAGAATCTCCATAGTAAAATGGGACTAAATCTCCTTGATTAAGAATATATTATCTATATATGTTTAACTTATATATTAATTATTTTTATAATTAATAATAATAATAATTTAAAAGAAGGTTATAATTTAGTGAGTTTTTATGATTTTTTTAATTTTAGCAACTTGAAATGTATTATGAAGTACTTTGATATGTATTATGAGTTAATGTTTATCACCATTTACCGATCATTTAATTTATATAACTACACTAATTACAATCTATTTCATAATCAAATATTTCATCTAAATTTTTGAAATAATAAATGAAATGATTATTTTGAAATCAGCGTTCTATAAAATTATTTTTCTTTCTATTACAATTACAACTAGATATATTAACCTTTTTTTGCCAAAAGTATGATGGATTTTATAATTTATCCAACATGATATTCATTGTGTCACTGTTGGTTTCAAGTTTGATAACTAATAGTTTCTTCTATTCTATTTGTTGGGATTCTAGTGAATTTCATAGCAAAATTATGACGCGAGACGTATGATTCTTATAGAGTTGAATATTCTCAAACTAAATTTTATAATTGATTTTCAATTAGGTGAGGTGAGTTGAGTTAAGTTGAGTGTGACATTTTTTTCAACATTTTTTTCAAAAATAATTACTGGGATCGAACATGAGTCAAGGTTGTTTTTATAAAGACCTGTCTCGAATTACAGATAGAATATTATTATTAGCATGCATACGATCCATGCATATGATATCTACATATTCATGCATCACATACATTATACTAGTATACACGCTAATTAATTATAAAAAATGCCTAAGTATAAGATAAATAAATTAATGAATTAAAAATATTAATGTATTAAGTCTAAAATTCATTAATAAGTTTAATGAATGGACTAAACTAAAATTATAATTAAATTAACTAAACTCATTAATTAATAAACCCCTTTAATTTTTAAGTTCAAATATATATATAGAGAGAGATAGAGAGAGAAGTGGAGCAAAACTTGATAATAGAGTCTAGTAATTAATCAAATCAATTTAAATATTATGAAGATATTTCAAACACCCAGAAGGCAATCATGTTAATGGTTATAAATATTTTAAACACCCAAAAGACAATTAATTAATGATTATAGATATTTCAATCACTTAAAGGGTGATCATTGAATGGTTAAAGATATTTTAAAATGAAAGGGAATACGACCAACTAAAAGACCATAAAACCATTATTTGTGTTGTTGGGTGGGAGGAAACCAACAGAGTTTAAACTATTGTTTTATGGAGAGGGAGTGAGGAGATTACGAGAAATAAAAGAAACCTCTCCAATATAGGCAAGCAAATGGGGTGAAGATGGGGGGTCTTGAGTGGAGGAGGAGTTAAAGAAAATATAGAGAGACCCACAGTGATGGGAGTTATCACTAGAGAGAATATAAGGGATGAACCTAACTCTCAAGATTTAATTAAAAAAAACTTGGAAACTTGAGGACGATTCTTGGAGTTTTGGGCACGAGACTTAGAAGACTTCGATCTCGAAGTCTTCTACATCTCACAATCGGAGAGGTTGATCCTAGATAGGTACAAAGGAATTGATCAATTTTGTAACCAAAGAAGAGGACTCAAAATGACAGTAGTCAGGGATCGGCATTAGACAAGAGAACCAGGTATGTAGATGTATTTATTTTGATATAGTTTACATGAATTATCACTTCTCTTATTAAAATGAAAAACTCTGCCCTATAGCTTTGATATTATGTTAAATTTGGTAGGAAGTAGTAAACTTTCAAACCTTTACATTAGTCTCATCTTCCTTCCAGGGTAGTAATCCGTGAAATTAATGGATTCTGAATAAGATGAGTGTGATAATTAATCCAACAGTAAATACACATCAAACCAAAATGGATTAGTGACATTCCAAATTAAATTAAATTAAATTAATGTAGGTAAGCTATTAAATATGATGCTTTCCTTACCTTCCGCCTCTTATTCATAAGAAAATTTGTGTATTCCTTGCCTTACATTGATGTTCCCAAAGCTTAGGGATAGTAATCACAAAGCTGTATATAGATAGCATATTAAAAATCCAACCTTTGCAATTTTTTATGTTGGGTACTTTTGTGATCTAACTAATTAGAGTTAGTTTCATGATTACTTTCCATCACTATACTCTAACATAAACTGAAATTCTTTTAGAGCCTACCTCTATAGCATTCAATGGTAGTGGAAATTTGATATAAACTTAGAAGATGAAGAAAAGTAAGTAAAGAGAAGAATCAATGGATCAAATAAAATATAAAACAAGACTTTTCCTTGATGTATTCCATGCGCTGCAATACAAAATAAAAATTTTATTGGAAATTAAGGTTATGTATCAAATGTTGGGAACTCGAATGCTCAACAAAGTTGATCTAGTTTATATGGTAATGTTCAAGATATATTTTAATAGTAAATAGCTCTAAGTCTAGAGGGCATATTATTTCAACTCAATATGAAATATTGAGGTATGCCTTTCTTCTCAGACTATGATCACATCATAACAGTCTTCAGCGTTTCTTTCTTATGACATGGTTAATGCTTAAATACACATGTCTGAAATAGAAACAATGAAGCGCATGCCTTCATCTAACACTAAAATTGAAATTGTGCTTCTGATATGTTGGATGCTCTTAAGCTTTTTGGCAACATGAGGAAATACAAGATATGAAGTGATAATTCGATGTGATACATTTCATGCTACATATACAAATTTGAAATAAAAGATTCCACCATAAGAGAAATCAAGGTTAAAAACATTTCATAAATTCAATCCTAATTAATAGTAACAAGTACATATTATGTTGTCCATCTATTTGTAAACAATAATAGAAACAATTAAATAAGGTACTTATAATCATTTGAGGAAATTTCAGCCTAAAAGTATCCATGAAATTTTCATGTAATTTCTATGTCATATTATGTAAATCAATCAAAATCCTTTAAATTTAAAAATAGGTAGATGTAAATATTTTGGAGGGAAAAGAAGAAAAACTACTTTTTTTAATTGTATTTTTAACTTATCTCCTTATAGGTTTACTCAAATTTCAAGTGTAGGCACTCGTTGATGTGGAATTAAATTCCACATCTAACAAGTACCCATTATGCCTACTTTTGAGAAGAACCGCATTGACAAATATTGAATATGCATGAAAAAAAAGTGTTCAAAACACTTTTTTAATGTACCTTCATTTTTTATCAATGTTGGTCTTCTGCAAAATATGCATAATGGGTACTCATTGGATGTGTAATTTAATTATCTATCCCACAAGTGTCTATACTTGAAATTTGAGTAAAACTATAAGGAGAATAGTCAAAAATACAATTAAAAAAAGTAGTTTTCTTCTTTTCACCACAAAATTCATAACTCTTATTTTATTATTTTAACTATTATTTTATTACTTTTCCTTAGGAGGCCACTTTTGGACATAATTTCTTTTAATGTATATTAGAGAAAAATTAAAATAAACAAGGTCGGTTGTTGAGTCGTAAGTGTCACACTATGGGAGCCATACCAGATTCCAAATGACACGTGAATCCCTCGATATTCTCGTGATATGAATACCTTAGTATTGTGGAGGGAAATTGGTATACATGTCGACTCTCAATGTTGATTGATGGAGAATGATGTTTCTAGGGAGGCCAAATCAAAAAGGTTGTTTAGGTCTAGCTAGTTATATAAGTTTGAACTAATGAATGGGAGTGATTCCCTATATTTCTACCTTACTAGAGCCTTCTTGACTGTAGTATCTATCACCTAAATGTACCTTATTCTACCTTACTATAGTTTTCCTTTCCTGAGTGAGTCTGCTTTAGTGTCCTCCTACCTTATGGTTGTCGGCATTATAACCCAACTCTTCCTTAGGGACTAAATTTATAGCCCCCAACCAAGACATACCCAATTGAATGTGTTTAACCCATATAGGTAGAAGCAACATCAGATTCAGTCTCATGACCTTATCTACCTTATCTACAAAAGCCTCTTCCAGGTTTCCAACAGGTGTTATGGTTAAAGAGATATTTTTTCATCTTTGACCCCTATTTTTCATTGCGCTTCTACAACCATTTGTTATGCTTCTGTGGAGGAGGCATGTTTCTACGTTTTGATGGTCAAGGGTTGACCTTGGTAGATGTAATTTGTCTCTCATTGATTTTACATGATGTAATTAATTATTCTAGTAATTTTTAGAGTTGATTTATTTGTAATTAAAGCTTTCAAAGTCAAATCAAATCAGTTAGTGTAAAAAGGAAATTGGTTCTAACCTCACTAGTTTTTCGCAATGGTTAGAGAAAATGATGTAATTAGTTCCTATGATGAAGGATTCGACCCTCAAGAGGTGAAATATTATTTTGTATCTTTATCTAGTGAGATTCAACTCATAGAAAGGGTTGGGAAATTGGAATTCATAGCTTGGACTAGTCAACTTGGCTATTTTTCATAAATATAACAGACAATTATAGCTATTTTCATGGGATTCTTGTGTTGTGGTTAGTGGCTCTGTTTTCCCTATATTTTCTTTTATATTTTATGATTAGATCTATCTAGCTTCCATCTACTTTATTATTATTCTTTATCTTTTAAGGTTTAAAATAGAAATCATCATATGTATGCTCTATTTTTGTTCAAGATAAGCATTTAAGTGTTTTGCTTCCACAAGTGAATTCATGCTCTTGCTCACTTAATCCTTGCTAAATCTTCCCCACCATACTATAATGAAAAACCATTTTGAGCCACTAATTGAACCTTCTTTTCCCCATCTAATCTCTGCAACTGACCTTTAAGAATACTTGACCTAGTTCCTAACCTAGTGCTCTCTATCGAGAAAAACCCTAATCAAACCCTACTGAGCTGATAACTATCCTAAAAACCAATTTTCTACTGTCATTTTCATTTTTCTGTGAGGTTGATTAAGGGAGAGCCCTCTCTGATTTGGTAGGGCTAAATACCAAGTCAAAAGTTGGTCTGAGGTTACCTCCTTGGCTTCCTTTCTCAACCTTTGGAAAACTAAGGGGTGCTAACACCAAGCATACAGAAGCTTCAAGTAAGCGAGAGCCCAACCAAATGCATAATCCCCCTCTGCAGTGTTGGGGTTGTAGAGAACCCCATTACTATAATAATTTCACCCATCGTTCCAAGCCTGAGCAGGCTAATAATGTGCAGGAATCTTCTACAATTAGGAAGGTGGCGAGAAGTATGCCCAAGATCAATGTTGTGTTAGAATACCATCAAGCATATTATCACCCTATTACGATAGAGCTAGAAGGTAAGTTATTTAATCAGTATATGTATATTTTAGTGGATTTGGGTGCAAGTTTAAGTTATGCCAGTCCCAAGGTAGTGGGAAAATGTTGTTTGTATACTCATAAATTTAAAAACCCCTGGTTGGTACCATTAGTTACAGGAGCCAAGAGAAGAGTGAATGTTAAGGTACAAAATAGTTCCATTGAAATAGGAAGTCATCTAATTAAGGTTGGTTTGAACATATTACCTTTAGGATCATATGACATGCTAATTGGGATGGACTAGCCAAAAGGGCATTGTTCCTTAGTAAATTGTAAAGAAAAGTTCATTAGCTACCTTGCTGACAATGGTTCTTGGCAAGAGATCCAAGGAGTTAAAAAACGTATGAGGTTACATCTCATTACTGCCTCTCAATTAGGTAAATTCATTAGGAAAGGTTGTATGATTTATGTCGTTCAAGTTGGGTATTCTAAAACTAAAGATAATACCACCACCTTGGGAAACATACCAATAATCCAGGATTTTGGTGATTTGTTCTATGAGAATATACCAAGGCTGCCCCAAAAATGAGACATTGATTTTACCATTGAATTAATTCCTATAGCAACGCCAATATCTAAAACCCCTTACTGCATGATTTTACCTAGGTTAACTGAGCTTAAGATGCAATTACAGGAATTGTTCAATAAAGGATATATTTATCCCAACATATCACCCTGGGGAGCTCCAGTATTATTTGTAAGAAAGAACGACGAAACATTGATACTATGCATTGATTACATACAACTTAATAAACTAACCATCAAGAATAAGTACCCACCACCTTGAATTGATGATCTCTTTGAACAGGTCAAAGGTGCAATAATTTTCTCTAAGATTTACAGTTAGGATACCACCAAATTCGAGTAAAGGAAGAATACATTTATAAGATATCATTTAGAACTCGTTATGGTCACTATGATTTTGTGGTCTTATCTTTTGGGTTGACTAATGCACCAACAACATTCATGAGTTTAATGCATGGCAATTTTCATCCTTTTTTGGATAAGTTTGTCCTAACCTTTATAGATTATATTCTTATTTATTCTAAATATTTAGAGGAACATAAGGAACACCTATGTACTGTACTACAAGTATTACGAGACCATCAATTGTATGCTAAATTTAACAAATGTAACATTTATAAAAAAATCAGATTGTGTATTTGGGGCATGTCATTTCAGTTGAGGGAATAGTTGTTGACCCTGAAAATATCAAAACCATAATGGAGTGGCCTATACCCAAAAATGTAGCTAATATACGATATTTCATGGGTCTGGAGGGGTATTATCATCATTTAATTGAGGGATTTTCTTAGATCGCGTACCCTATCAATTCCTTACTAATGAAGGGAAAAGGTTTTAAGTGGACCAATGAATGTTAGCGAAGCTTTGAATAATTAAAATATCTATTAATTGTTGCCCCTATATTAGATAGTGTTGACCCAAAAAAGGAATTTGTGGTCTACACATATGCTTGTCAAGAAGGGGTAGGGGTAGCACTAATGCAAGATGGGAAGGTGATAGTGTATGAGTCAAGAAAGATGAAGGAACATGAGCAGATATATTCTACATATGCTTTGGAATTAACCATTCTGGTCCATGCATTGAAAGTATGGAGCCACTATCTTTTAGGTTGAATATTTTAACTAATGGCAAACCATAATAGTTTGACAAGTTATTTTAAACAACCCAATTTGAATGTATGTCAAGCAAAATGGAATTCATTTCTTAGTGAATTTGAATTTGACATCAAATATCTGTTGTAGATGCACTAAGTAGAAAAATTCATTGTGTTTATGGACTGCGTTATAATCAAATAGAATTTAAATTTCTAGAGAAAATTAAAGAAGTTGCCCAAAGAGATCTAGAATATAATTTTTTATGGCAGCAAGCTCAGTAGACTAGAAACCAGGAAAAATAGTTAGAATATAGTATAAATAAGGATCAGTTGTTAAATTTTAGGAGAAGGATATATGTCCCCAACCAAATTCCAGTTAGACAATTGATTCTAGATTAATTTCACAAGATTCCTTATATTACCCATCTAGGGTACCAGAAAATGTATTTAACAATTAAAAAAAAAAATTTTTGGTCAAGGATGCACAGAGATATTGCAGAATATTTGGCAAGATGTTTAGAATGTCCGCAATTCAAAGCTAAACACCAACACCCTACTGGAGTTATTCAACCATTACCTATACCTGAGTGGAAGTGGGAAGTCGTTAAACTTGACTTTATCACAAGACTACCCAAATCTAAAAAGAAAAATGACTCAATCGTGGGAATCATGGATAAACTCAATAAAATAGCTCATTTTATTCCAGTACAATCTACCTTCAAGATAGTTCAAATTGTTGATATTTTCATGAAAGAAATGTTTTGATTGCATGGTAATCCTAAGATAGTTATATCAGACAATGATGTAAAATTCACCTCCACATTCTGGAGACCCCTCTTTATAGGAATGGGAACTCAGGTTCAGTTCAACACCGCATACCATCCAGAGACTAATGGGAAGATTGAACATATGAATCAAGTACTAGAGGATATGCTACGGATGTATGTTATGCAACAACCCATCAAGTGGGAGGAATATTTGCATTTAGTGGTGTTTACATATAATAATGATTATCATGAATCTTTGAAGATGAGCCCCTTCTAGGTGCTATACAGGAGAAGATGTAGAACACCCACGAATTGGAATACTCTCGAAAATAGATTAATGCGAGGGAGAAATATGTTGGAAGAAATGGAACAAATGGTAAAGAAATTCTGACAAAATTTAAAGGCTACATAAGATAGGTAGAAGGTGTATACTGAGAGAAAAAGAACCTATTAGGCATTCAGAGTCATAGATCATGTATATGTGTGAATCAAACCTAATAAAATCACTTTAATATGGACTAGTTGTGCAAAGATTTCCCCTCGCTCTTGTGTCCCTTTCCAAATGTTAGAAAGAATTGGACCAATGGCATATTGGTTGGCCTTACCTAGTCATATAAGAGTTAATACCATATTTCATGTCTCATTATTAAAGCGATATGTCTATGACCCTAGACATGTGATTCACTGGCAAGATGTTTAGGTTACACTTTAAGATTTACTTTGAAATTGATATGATGATTTATGTGAACTAATTGTTGTATGGTTATTGTAGCAAGTCAAAATGGATGGAGAGTTCCTAGTAGATCCTTAGTGTATCCTATAGTAGAGAGAAAAAAGGCTACAAAGGTGAGCCATCACCCAGGTTAAAGTATAGTGGAAGCACTCCAACCTAGAGGAGGTCACCTGGGAGGATGAGGAGTTCATGTAGAGAGTATACGTGGAATTATTCCAAAAGATTGGACTAAACACCGAGGACAACGTTTCACATGTGAGAGGGAAGATGTAACATCCCAGTGTTGTGAATATTTTTTTCATTATTAATTACATTTACTTTACATGACCCAGTAATTTATAATTTGGTGATAGAGGTATGGTAGGAAAACATTGCATTAAAATAAAATGTATGAAAATAAAAAATGAAGGAAATGATGATATGACTTGGATGGTCGTGGTTGTGGACAAAGAATAATAAATAAAAGGAAAATTAAAAATGTATCTTTAATTCCCAAATAGTTAGAATCAGTTATCAGTTTTCTCTCTTCCTAAACATGGAAGAAAACCCCATATCATTGGAAATCCAAGTATATCAAGGGAGGTTGGAGAATACAGAGAAAAATTAAAACTCAAGCTTATCACGGGACATTGTGATGGTAGCAGAATGTTTCTTGATTGAGGTGTTCTTGAGCTAGACTTAGAGTCAGTGGAACCTTCAAACTGATTCTTGAGAGTACAGTACTGGACTGGACTGGTATAGTCCTAAGGTTCAAGTACAGGTTACCTCAATACTAGATTTATTTTCCATAAATTATCCAGTGAGGAAGAAGCTCAGGGGGAGACCAAACGTTATTGCCAGTCTCGTGGTTGGGTGGAGAGATATCCCTAGTGGAATCTCTTTTCAAGCTCAACCAGGAAACAAATAAGTAATGTTGTAAGACTTATATTGTTAATGTGTTTAGAAGAAAATTCTGTGTATTTTGATAAGATTTTTTTGGAATAATAAGTAGTGTACATGTTTATTCTATTATTAGGAAACAAGTTAGGGTAAGCTAAGAAGATGGAATTGTTGTGATAAAACATGCATTGTGTGTTTATTATTTGTTTACTTCTATTTGTTGCTCACAGAAAAACAATAGTAATCAAGAAAATGTAACCAGAATTTTAGCCTGTAGTCGTCAAAATTATGGGCAAGGCTCAGTTAGTTCTAGAGGACAAAGTCAAGGAAATTATCCAGGAATATTTTGGATTCAGTTATATGTAGAAACACTGACACCACAAGGTCAGTTGAAAACCCTTTGGGTACATGGCTACCATATTGTCGGGCACCTTGGAGTTAAATAAAAAAGAAAATAAAGAACTTGAATAAATTAATAACAATATAGCCACGAAAGAAACTTTGTTCAGACCAAGTATTCCTTCAAATCAATCCTTAGTATGCAGAACAACTAAAAAACCAAAACAATAATCATGCAAACTGCATGCTGGCAAAGATTTGGTAAACATAAATAACCTTAGACTAAATACATCGAGAATGGAAAAATGTCAAACAGAATAAACCCTCTTTTATAAAAACTCAAAGTTGAATACATGAAGAAATCCTAGGAGATTTTTAGAATTTAAAGAAGACAAAAATTCAAAAGGGAAACATTCTAGAGTCTATTACAATATCTAGGAAGGAAGACTCGAAATTTCCAGTGTTTGTAGTTACTCAAAAAATTAAAAAGCACCATGTTAGGTCCCTATAATACTAGTGATTCCCCCATTACTATTTTCAGTGTAGCCCTTACTATTATTTTTGTTCCCCTATTGTCCCCATATTGTTATTATTGTGCCCCATAGAAGCCCGCTATTGTTATTTTTGTGCCCTTATATTATTATTATTGTTATGTCGGCTTTGATTATATTGTGTCCCCTTAGACTCCTATATATAGAAACGAGGTTTTGTCATTTGTATCATCCAAGAATTGTTCATGTGTGTAATGTAAAGGAGGTTCCCCCCTCAAAGAGGTTGATTTCTAAGTCATTGATCTATCTTTTCTATCTTTTTGTCAGTTGGTTTCATAACACACCACCTTTTACAATGAAAGATGTTGCAAATTATACAAGAAACCCAATACCCAAATCTTCTGGGTAACATCAAAAGGAACTTCTGGGTAACATCAAAAGGAACATGCTAAATAATCCCAATTTTATATACTAGCTCAAGTTATTAAACAAAATCTCAGCTACATTTCCTCTATAAATAGTTAACAAAGGAAGCTCGAATAGTCACAAGAAACTAGAATAGCCAAGAGGAAGAGAATGGATAAGGCTCGAAAGTTGACTGTCGGCATATGAATCCACATGCATGAAAACACAAGAAAACCATAAGAAAACAACTATGCATGCAGTAGAATGAATGTAGAAAGGATAAGGGGACCACAAAAAGAATAAAATCTTCCGTGAAATCTTGATGTCAGCCTCAGAAGAACATCTATGTAGTTCCATCTTCTCCCTCTTGTAACCAATGACCTCTGTAAAAAAAAATGAGGGAAAGAAGCAAGTTACCTATATTGTAGAGACATTAACAGAACAAAAATAAACCGATTGACAGAACAATAAAACAATAGAAGAGTGAATTGAACAAAATATATAACATGAGCAAAGCATTGTTGATGGTTAGAGCATATTTAAACCTATGGTTTCTCCAAAGTTATAGAACCCTAGTTAGAGGCACAGGGGCGAAAATGACCAAAAAAAGCAATAGTGTTGGTTGAGGTTAGTAACCCAAACCTCTCCCTACAAAATGAGGATCATCAGATCAATCTCCATGAGATCAATGACATCTGTGACACCACATATCACCGGTGGAAGCTTTACCTACTGGTAGCTATAAGTAAAATCTCTAAAGTCTTCCTCTCCATAACAATGTAACCCGAATAATGCATAATATAATGAAATTTCATAATAGGAGGAAAAACATCATTATAAACCTTATGTAAATCACATCGCGTAGCAAATACAACGTACCAAAACCCTATGCTACCATATCTGGCCAAGCATTAGGCCATAGTCAAATTCGTGGTGATAATGTGATATGTAATAAACATGTAATTGTGATGTATCTCATTTTATATATTTATAAAATTTAACCTGTATTGTATGGTTGCAATTCCATTAAAAAAACTAAAAAAAAATAAAAAAACTATGGTTCTTGACTCGTGGATGAGTGTATGTGACAAGACAATATTGTTTAATTTAGATTCTAAAGGCTATTGAATATATATATGTCAAATATTCAAATTTGTTTGAAACACAATAAATTTTTTGACACATTACCATTTTGAGACATTTGAAATGGTATTATTTGATTGGAATACTCTTGGAGATGTTATGGACTTATTGTGTCTTATATAAATGAGATCAATGTTGAATATAATATAACTTTAATTTCTTTAATGTAATTAGACTGAAAAATTTTAGATTGAAATTAGTTATAATTAAAGATATAATATAAGAAATTAATTTTTTAAATCACAAATATATATAATAAAATAATAAATTTACAACCTATAAATTATAAATCAATTTTTATTTTCATTAAATTCTTAATTTTAAACCCTTAAACAATTCAAAAATATATAAATTTGAAAATGGTTTTAAGAACATTAATTAAAAATTAATTTAAAAAAAATCATATATATAATACACCAATAAAAAAATAAAAAATAAACTCATAATCCAATACTACATCAATACATATATATGTGTAATATATAATCGCCTGTTCTACCCACATAATACATATATATATATAATATATATATATATATTATATATAATATAATACTCCGTTCTACCTCAATGCATATATATATACACAATTTCTAGTAAGAGGGAAAAGAATTTTAAAACCCAATCTCCTTGTAATATATATATGAAATTTCAAAATTGTAATTATCAATAATTAATAAATAAATAATTTTATTTAAAAAATCAAATACAAATATTTTATAAAACTAAAATATAAAATAAAATAATTAATTTTGTAAGACTAAAATATAAAATAAATTGTTGAAAAATATAAAATAAAATATTAAGTTGAAGTATATTTAACAACATACTAAATTCCTTCTATACTTAATTTAAGTTGACACGTATATCTTTTAAATAAATATCAAATATTATTTGTAGGTTATAATAAAAAAAATAAAAATGGATAATCATAGTCTTACTGTGTTTGTAAGGATAGTCGTTGATATTACAACTTAACATGAACGAGTTAAAAAAAAAAAAAAAAATGTCACTTTCATGTCTATGTGAAGTAACATAATTTTATATCACCTTTAAAAAGAGATAAAAATATAAAAAGAGAAAAAAAAATCCTATATTTTCACTTTTGAGTATGATATAAATGTGTAATTCTAAAAAAATTATGCGTACCTCATTTAATACTTAATATAGATTTAATATGTGGCATTTTAAAAAATATTAATAATAATTAAAAAAATGTGAGTTATAAAATAAATTGTTTAACGTGTATTTAAAAATATATTCATACCTAAAAAGTCATTGAGTCTAGAAGCTCATTATATATCCCGATATGAGGATATGAGGGATGTGTAATTTCATCTCTACTCAACTTGGATATGACATGTATCCTTCTTAAAATAAAATAAAATATTCTCTAATAAAAAAAGAAATATTCGTTATAATAAAAAAATAATGAATATGCTATTCATATATGACTTAATATAATTTTTCATGTTAAGTAATTTAAAGTAAAAGAAATGCTTGTCTAAGATGTTTAAACATTATACTTTATAAGAGGATTTAAATAAACTATTTAAATATATATGTATGTGCATATCAACTTCACATATATCTATATCTATATATAGAGAGAGAGAAAAAAAAAAGGAAAAACTTTAGAATGTTGTATATAACTAGCCTAAATCCATCTAAATCTATATCTAACATGAGCGAGAGGGATCAAATTTCTTCATGTGTAATCTTATTTTAGAGTGCAAAATTTAGAAGAAAAAAAAAATTACATCCCTCTCGTCCATGCTAAGTATTCATTGAGATCTTGTAACACCCAAGGTGATTGTAAATATTTAAATACTTAATTAGCATGAACTAGAAAATTACTTAGTAAAATAATGACTGAATTTGAATAAGTAATAACGGTGGTAATTAATTTCTAAGTTGGGTCTTAGGGAAGGGACCCTAGTAATTCTTTTTCTACTAGACAGTTAATAGTTAAGCAGTTATTCCTCGGCTTTCTTGTTCTCTTTTTTTTCTAAAGAAGCGGGGATAACTCAGCAAGAAGAAGGGAAGGAGGAAAAAAAAGAAAAAGCAAGACGCTTCTAAGAAGTCGTTCCAGAGCTGGATAGGAGCTAGTGGAATACTTCAAGAATTACAGATTTGATCTGTGTAGAGATTCTAGGTTGGACTGGGTTAAGTTTTGATACTAGCGAATTTGCAAAAATTTCTTTGAAAGACACTTTTTTGGAGTAGAGAAACATGGGGAAAGGTCTTGGGTGTAATTTCCATTTCCTTAAGGGTGGAGGGACCCTAACCGTAAATTCTGGAACTCTAGCGTAACAGATAAGTACTGAATGCCCAGTTCCCATTTGCTTAAATTATTGTGGAAATAATTGTGATTAGGTAGTTTTTCTTTCATGTTATGAAAGATAGCCTTTAAGGCTCTGTGCTATATTATAGAATGGTATCAATGAATCTCTCGACTAAGAATGTAAAATATGGCTATTGAAATTAGTAAAATTGTTAAAACCTCTGTTTGAGAGTATGAAAGATTTGTTACCAATTAGGCCATCAATCTTTTGGTTGAGATTAAAGAAAATCATGTGAAAACAATTAAATATGTTGTTGAAAACCATGGAGGGGATTAGAAATAAAACTCTATTTATTATGAGGGTGAAGAAATAATAGTACAGATCTTGTTTTATTTAGGGCTTACTAGAAGAGTATGCCTATTTAGTAATGAGACAGGTGAAAATGAAAATGAATAGTTAACAAGAATGTGTATGAATATTTAACAAGCATGTGTATGAATGGTTAACAAGCCTCTGAATTTAACCTTTTACTTTACTCATAATAATAAAGAACAACACCAAAATATGCACAGTTTCATATATACACAAAGAATTTCAGATAGGTGGTATACCAATGTGTAAAGTAAATAAAAGGAAAAATGCAGTAGTGATTTACTCTAGAGTCAACGATACTTTTTTGATACAAGCAAGTATATATCTATATATATGAAACCCACATTAAACAGTAATGTAACGTCATTGAATGTGGAAACCCTTATTTGGTAAAAAAAGGACTATGAAAATTACTATCAGGTTGGAAGCTAGGAACTGAAATTCCGAACTCACATTTACTCCTTCAGTCGGTTCCTGTAGGACATCTAGAGAGTGGTTATGAGTTGAGGGTTTAGATTCCAAAGAGTGTTAAACCTTGGGAAGAAAGAAAAATGCATGCCCTTGCAAATAAGAAGGAATTATTAAGAAAACAAGTGCGGCAGAATGAAATGGACAAAACTTTAGAATCATTTGTTTCATAATCACCTGATGCATAGTGAAACTAATAGTATTGCAATAAGAATTGTATGAACCCAGATGAGAAATATTGTAAACATTAAAAAGAAATTGTTTCAAACCCTCAAGCTTAGGCAAAATCCATAACTTAGAAACCACGGTGGAACCAGTCAAATATTGTTTGGGGTTTTTGAAGGAAAAGAAAAACCTTGCTCCGGACCATGCTAGTTTTTAAAAAAACGAGCAATTGAATCACAGTAACTTAATCACATGTTTTTAAGATTAGTCTTGTGCAAGTATAAAAGCCACAGAGGAGCTAACCATCAAAATACTCTAACATAATCTATAATTCATTTATTCTAAAGAATGAGCAGTGGATTAAATTTAATAGGAGTTACTAAGTATACATTCCATATCCTATTCCTCAATTCAACTATGACATGAACCTAGGAAACCGACCTTCCTTAGCACTGGAGGAAACCTAGTAATTAAGGTTGATTTCGGTACTGGAGGTTGAATTCAGAGACTGCCTTCCATAGCTAGAAGAAATAATTATATAAAAAAATTTATGTCATCTTAAATCACTGAGTAAAATTACAAATACAGTTCCAGACCAAGGAAAAAGGGTCGAAGCACAATACCCCGAGCTGTTATGGCCTATTTAGCTTCAACTCATTAGAAAGGTTGCAACCCTCAAGCATCAGTTTGAACCTAGAACCTACAAACAAAACACATGAAGATCAAAGCAGTGAGAATAGGAACTGTAGCAAATATTTTACTCTAAGCAGTCAACAGATTTTATAGAAAAGAACAAGGTTACATGTGATCAAACCCTAGAAAAACCACATCATTAAGATTGTAACTGGCAAAGAAATGGGAGAAACATTGGTCACATTTAGAATCTGAAACATAAAGTTTAGTAATATAAGTAGAAGACGCGACCCTAATAGGTTGGAGGCTCCACAGAGGAAACCACCCAAATTTCTCGCCTTGCAATAGCGGAGGCGGGAGTAAGGTTAGGTGGTTACCCATAGCCACTGCAAAGAGCTAGGACCATTAAATTGTGAGGAGGTCTAGATCAATGTTAGTCTTGAACTCCAGAGGAAACGCAAAGGTAATTTGAGCCTGGAAAATTGGTTTCATTAAAATTTGTTCGTTCTCATAAAGATACACAGTAAATGTTACAAAGCTAAGGTCAATATGTTTATAGTCGGTGACACAACCTCCTAGGACAAAGAAATCTGCATGTACGAATGATATTGAAAGTTATGCATTATATTAATACTAAGAGGTGATTAGGGTACCAAGAGCTATAAGCTAATATAATTTTAATGATCCTCGTACTTAACATAATATTGTTATATTTAAATTGATCACAAGAAAAAAGAATTATGGTATGTTGGCTATGTTCATTACAACTGATATTAGAGCCAAAGTTGCAACAATAAGGCTTGAATGGTTTATGTGGATTAACAAATCTGAATTATGGTGCACAGAGAGAGAAGAAAGGGATTTAAGTACCATGAGATAGGAAATTATAATCACCCCACCTAGAGTATCAACACCTATGCTAGGAAGTAACCTAAAGCTGTGGGTTCAATTGGATAGGAAAAACCAGAACACCAATGTGGTGTTATTGGAAACAGTCTAGCAATTATGAGCAGAAATGATGAATTTAAGGGTAGACAATGAAAGGTTGCGCTTGGAACAATAAACTATTATGAAAAACCTTTCAGACCAGAAAAATCAAAGGAACCTGAATCCCAGTCAAGGTGAAGGGAATGAATGAAGGTCACACCGACAATGAGAGGATGACCTCGAAACGGAAATTGGTTGAGCTAGTAATGAAGAGGAATTTGATAATGTTTCCAGAGGAAAAGGAACAAAAAGACAGAAAACTGAGTTGAAAGGGGAGTTCAAAAAAATTAAACCCCTGATTTATGATGGAGAGGCTAAGGAGGAGGTAGAAGCATGGCCAATAAATATGAATAAATATTTCCAAATATATGAATATGATGATAATTTGAAAGCAAGGTTGGTGGTGTATCATCTGCAAGGTAAGGCCACCTTATGGTGGGAGGAGATTAAAACGGTTCATGGTATAGAATAACAAGAACTCACCTAGGAATAGTATCAAAGGAATTTCAAGGATAAATATTTAACAGAACAATTTTATGATGAAAAGGCTAAAGGATTTCATAAACTGAAATTAGGACATCAATCCATGGATGAATTCATAACGAATTTCACCTCACTATTACAATATGTTCCCCATATTTGTGATGAGAAAGCTAAAGTGCAGTGATTTACCAGTGGTTTGCCTACTTATATGAAGGCAAGATTGGAATTTCATAATCCTAAAACATTGGACAAATCCATTCAGAAATCTCAAATTTGTTAGTAACAAATGAAGCAGAAGGGTGACAATACTAAGAATTGGGCAAGTAAAAAGGGGTACAAGAATTTTTCAGCCAATAAAAATATGAGGGTTGTTGGATCAAAGAATACAAACCAAAGAATGTTGAGCGTAACTTCAAGCAGGAGTCAGCAGAAGTATAGACCACATAATGAAGTGAAGTGGAATGAAGCATCAAGTAAGCCAGAACCTAGTTAGTTTCAAAAGCCTCCCTTGTAGTTTTGCGGTTGTGGGGAACCTCATTACTATAAAAATCTCCCTCACCGTGCAAGAACTAAACCAGTCGCAAGTGTTCAAGAGGTTTCCACTATTGGTGACATGGCAAAGAACATACCAAGGATTAATGAAACTTTGGAGGATTGCCACGTAGAGTACCAATCAGCGATGGTGGAACTTGAAGGTAAAATATTCAACCATCTTGTTTCCATTTTAATAGATCCTGGTGCAAGTTTAAGCTATGTCAGCCTAAAATTAGTTTATTTATGCCATTTGGAAAGTATAAAATTTAGGATTCCTTAGCGAGTTCAATTAACCATAGGGGCTAAAAGAAGAGTCACAACGAAAGTAAAGGATTTTAAGATTGATTTGGTTGGACACCGGGTTAAAGCAAATTTAAATTTGCTACCATTAGGCTCATATGACGTGTTGATAGGCATGGATTGGCTGAAATGGCATTGGACCTTAGTAAATTATAAAGATAAGACAATTAATTTCCTGTTATATGATGATAGAATACCATAGATCTAGGGTTTATAATGGAAGTCAAATTACATCCCATTACAGCCCATCAATTAGGAAAATGAATTCGAAAGGGCTGTCAAATTTATCGTGTCTAGGTGGGTTACACTAATTCTAAAGATAATATGTATGCATTGGATATGATACCAATTATTCAGGACTTTAAATATGTCTTCCCAAAGAAAATTCCAGATTTTCCCCCAAGAGAAATGTTGATTTTACCATAGAATTGATTCCTAGAGCTGCTTCAGTTTCTAAGGCCCCTTATAGAATGAGTGTCCCTAAGTTAATAGAGTTAAATATGAAGCTTCAAGAGATATTAGACAAAGGGTATAGTTGCCCCAGTGTGTCCCCATAGGGAGCTCTAGTTTTGTTCATAAGAAAGAAAGATGGAACCCTTCGCCTATGTATAGACTATAAGAAACTAAATATTTTAACAGTAAAAAATAAGTACCCATTGCCCAAAATCAATGATCTATTTGATCAAGTTAAAGGCATTACAGTGTTTTCAAAAATTCATCTACGATTTGGATATCACTAGATACGAATTAAAGATGAGGACATATATAAGACGGTGTTCAGAACTCGCTATGGATAGTACGAGTTTGTTGTCCTACTCTTTGGACTCTAATGCTCCAGCAACTTTCATGAGTATGATGAATGGAATTTTCCACCCTTTTCTAGATACGTTTGTTATTATTTTTATTGATGATCTTCTGGTAAATTCTAAGAATAAGGAGGAGCATCGAGAGCAACCTTGAATAATGCTACAAACTATGAGGGAAAATCAGATATATGCCAAGTTTAGTAAATGTGACTTTTATAAGGGTCAAATCTAGTATTGAGGACATATTATTTCATCGAAGGGTATAGCTATAGACCCGAAGAAAAATAAAACCATAATGGAATGGCCTACTCTGGCTAATCTAGCAAATATACATTCTATTATGGGTTTGGTTGGATATTATCGACGATGTATAAAAGGAGTCTCTAAAGTTTCCCACCTGATCACCTCCTTGCAGAAAAAATGAAAAAAATTTAGGTGGTTAGAAGAATGTCAGCAAATTTTTGAAAATATGAAACATTTGCTTACCACCGCTCCTGTGCTGAAAGTTGCAGATCCAAAAAAACAATTCACAGCGTGTACTGATGTGTGCCAAGAAGGTGTTGGGGGAGTCTTAATGCAAGAATATAGGGTAATTTCTTACGAATCTCATAAGCTAAAAGAACAAAAGTAGAGATATTATGCCTATGATTTGGAGTTAACATCTGTGGTCCATGCCTTGAGGGTATGGTAGCATTATGTGGTGGGGAAAAAATTGCTAATGAAGGATCACAATAGTTTAACTAGCTTCTTTAAGAAACCTCACTTGAATGCACGTCAATCCAGGTGGACTGCATTCTTGAGTGATTTTGACTTTGACATCAAACATCTTAAAGGTAAGGAAAATCGTGTAGCTGATGCAATATGTAGAAGACTCATCATATCTATGAAAATACTTATAGTCAAGTGGAGTTCAATTTTTCTGAGCAAATTAGGGAAGTTGCCCCGAAAGATCTAGAATATGAATATCTTTGGAAATAAACTAAGCTTGCACAAAATTCTGATAAACAAACCAAATATGGTATCAATAATGAAAATTTTCTAATGTTCAAGGGAAGAATGTATGTTTGTAATCAGCTATTAATGAAACAATTTATATTAGATGAATTCCACCAAAGTCCCTATACTACTCATCCAGGGTATCAAGAAATATTTTCTGCAATTAAAAAAAATATATTATTGGCTTGGTATGAGGAAAGGTATTCTAGAATACTTGGAAAAGTGTTTGGAATGTCAGCAAGTTAAAGTTGAACATCAGCACCCCGTTGGTTTACTGCATCCTTTACCCAATCCTGAGTGGAAGTGGGATACAATTACTATGGATTTTATAACCAGATTATCCAAATCTAAAAAACAAAATTATTCCATAATGGTGGTGGTAGAGAAACTGAATAAAGTGGCTCACGTTATTCCTGTTAAGTCTACCTACCAAACATCTCAGGTGGCAGATGTATTCATGAGAGAGATATTTAGATTGCATGGTATGCTTAAAACTATTATCTCAAATCAGGATTGATTCAGGTGGATGTTGGTGGACACTTGCCTATTCCACTTAGACCCCCACTACTGTCTCTTTCACTTTTTCACTTCCCATAATTGTAGCACAATTTACTATTTTTGGCAATTTTTCAAGTCCTGAATGTCCGGAGTTGTTTTGAGGCCCTAAAAGATGTTTTTTGGGAAAACCGGGGCCAACGGGGGTCATGTACTATTGTTGGCCATTGGGAAGTTGTAGTCCTCGAATAGATTTTCTAACAGGGTAGTGTGCACGTCAAACAGATATTGTATGCCAAAGTTATGAACCCAGGAAATTGATGTACCATTTTACCCAAATGGGGCCCATAGTTTTGGTGCTTCATCTCCTAGGGTTAGGGTTTTGAATGTTTAGGGTTTTCCATTTTTTTCAATAATAAACAGGCCTTCGAGCCTCATTATGACACAGTTCAGAGGCATGTAGCCACTGCATCTCTTCTTAGAGATAAGCTACCATCACCCAAGCTAGTCCTAATTCCATTATGTTTGTAACCATATTTCAGTATTTGATATTAATGAAATAGTGTTATTTTTTCTACATCTCTGTGTTTATGGTTATACCTGTAAAAAAAAATTCCTGTTTAAAATTGGATGAGAGGGACAGTGGTATACTCTTTCTCTGTTTTTCTTTGCATGTCCCCAATGAGGTCAGGATATAATGAGTTAGGGCTTGAACTCGTCAAACCTTTGTAAGACCAGCCTCACAAATCCCGACGCCCTCCCATGGGGGAAGAAAAAAAAGATAAGGGGGTAGGAGATCCTTTCAAAATCTTGCTCAAAGAAGCCTTCGAGCGACAAAGGAATGTGATGATGGACAACTTAACTTTGACATTCCCATATTTGAGGGTCAGATAGATGCAAACAATGTAGATAAATGAATAAATCTGCTAGAAGGATATTTTTATGTTCATGATTTTTCCACCCAAGAAAATATTACTTTTTCACTTCTCAAATCCACCCCCCATGTCAAGGACTGCTGGAAAACATATTGTGAGCAGAAGGACGAGAGAGAACCCTCACTATTTTCAGCCGCACCCACTTGGAATTCGTTCCGAGATGCCATCAAGGAGCAGCACTACCCTGTCGGGAGCTATGAGCATAAATACATAAAGTGGACCACACTGCGGCAAGGAAGGGACCAAGACATGCTAGAGTTTACCAATATTTTTCATACCCTTCGCACAAAGTTGGGTATCAAGGATTTTGAGTGTCATTTAGTACTCAAATATTGTGGTTGCCTACATAGGTAAATCCAGGATGAGATGGAGTTCCTGGACATTTCCTCACTTGGCACGACATACCAATACATTTCCAAGATCGAACAGAATTTTAAACAAAAGAAGAGAGACTTTGGATCTATGAATCTGAAGCAAGGGAACAGTGCCCCCAGACTAGAGAACAAAGGACAAAGCCAAGGTGGGGTGACCCAAGACAACTCATTGAAGCCGCAAGAAAAGAACAACACCATGAAGTCAAAGGACACAGGAAAGTGGTGTGATTTCCATAAGAGCCCCACTCTCAACACAAGTGAGTGTCGGGCCAAGAAGTCATTGGTGGTTGAGTTGAAGGCTTCAGAATCAAGTGCATGTTTCAACTCTGAGTAAGAACCCAACAAGAGTAATGACAAAGGGAAGCAGATTTTTGATGTAGATCCCACTGCCATTATTGCCACCACCAAGATCTAGAATAATGAGACTGAAGATCCAGAGGAGGGGGAGTGCCTCTTCCACTCACAAATGTGGGTTAAGGGTTTTCCACTGGAATTCATTATTGATAGTGGAATTCAAAAGAACCTCATTTCAATAGATGTCATCAAGTAGTTGGGCATACCGACCACACCACACCCACATCTGTACAGCATTGAGTGGCTTCACCAAGGACAATATGTGAGGACCCAAATATAGGTCTTCTAACTACTACTACACTCATTCAAATAAATTTCGCTAATTTTCATAACAAGGAAAATTTCAGGTTTATAAAACATCATAAGCATGAACATAAATTAATTTAATCTACAACATGTATAACTGGTAAAAAATTATCTGCAACATGTATAACTTGTAATAATTTACATAACTAAAATAAATGATTGATAATACCTATTCTAATAACTTAGTTGAGATGCTCCTGAGCTCCATGCTCCTCTTGACTACCCGACTGGATTTGCCTCCCAGCCAGCTAGTAAGTAATTCTTAGCCCTTCGAGCCCAAATCCAACTAGATGTAGTGTGTCCCAATTTAACAACACTCTCTAGATCTAAGTTTTATCTCCCTTGTCTTTCTCCACATCCCTCCTCCAAAACAGAATCCTCCCAAATAGAAAAAAACCAAAACCAAGACCAAGGATCCCCCCTTCCTCTCATCATCCTTCCCCTTTTATGCATCCTTCTCTTCTCCACCACAACCACCTATCATTAATGACATAACTACGCCCTCATCCTTACATTTGACTTTTCTTACCATATCTTCTCTCAAGTAAATTTGAGAGGACATTTTGAGGATGAGATATGAATATATAATTTGGTAATTAATTGGAGAGGACCATATCTTCTCCCAAGTAAATTTGAGAGGACATTTTGGAGATGAGAGATGAATATATAATTTGGTAATTAATTAGAGAGGAACATATCTTCTCCCAAGTAAATTTGAGAGGAAATTTTGGGGATGAGATATGAATATATAATTTGGTAATTAATTGGAGAGGACTATATCTTCTCCCAAGTGAATTTGAGAAGACATTTTGGGATATGGATATTTAAATTGGAATAAATGGAAGGAGACCATATCCTATTGAAATTTAAATTTGAAGAGGTAAGTTGGGAATTCAATAATAATAAAATTTATATCAGTGATAAATTTACAGTTTCACCAATGTAGGTATGTACCAATATTTCTTGATAATTATAAATCAATATTTTTAGGTAATTTAAACACTAGTAAAATTTTCATGATAAGATTAAGTAGGGAATTACAGAAGATATATGACTCAACTAGCAGTGGCACCTTCCCTACAACATCAATCCCTTCCTAGGTGAGGTATTATGTGATGTTTCTCCTCTTGACGTTTGTGATGTATTATTAGGACAACCATACTTGTGGAAGCAAAATACTATATATGATTCTAGACCTCACTTTGTGATCATTTATTTGGGTAATACGTTATGTAGGATACTGAAGGTAGCCCCACCTACTGCAACCTATTTGATCTCTCTTAAGGAATGCAATAAGATCATCTTCCAGACTAGGAAATTTATTTTCTTTCTGGTTCTCTCTCAAATTAAGGGGAAGATCATAGCCACATCCATGGTAGAAGTAGCTAGATACAGTCATGAAAGAATGTAGGGGCATCTTCTCCTCACCGATAGGGGTACCGTTGCACAGTCAGGTCAAGCATTTATTCGATATGAATCCGAGAGAACCTAGACCTAATGGGTCGATATATTTCTGCTCCATTGTGGAAAATGTTGAGTACGAGCAGTGACATGATCAACATCGGGTGCCACACAAGTTTCAGGTGTGCGAAAAAGTTTGGTTGAATTTGCAGAAAGAACACCTTACCAGAGCCCATCGAAAGCTTAGATTACTCTGATATGGTCCTTACAAAATTACATAGGATGTGGGAGACAATGCTTTTGAGATAAGGATTCCCTCATTCCTTGGCCTGCACTTAGTGTTCAATGTGGACCACCTTTGACCATACTTCCCACCATTACTAGACACATTAGACATTACAGAATAGCTCACACCAATAGAGTTATGCCCGGACTACATGGAACAGGGAAAAATTGATCAGATTATGGACACACAGGTCAATAACACTCGCCAACAAAAGATCCAATTATTATTGGGTTGTCAAATCTAGCCAACTCTTGCACCAAGGCAAGTAGCTCATCAGGGACCAAGTTGAGCAGAAGTTTCCCAATCTCATGGAGGCACTCAATACAATGGGGACCATTGCTTCCCAAAGGGGGGGGGAATCCTCTAAGTGGATGTTGGTGGCCACCCACCTATTACACTTGGACCCCCAACACTGTCTCTTTCAGTTTTTCAGTTTTCTTAATTGTAGCACTATTTACTATTTTTGGCATTTTTGGGTCCTGAACTTCCATAGCCGTTTTGAGGCCCTAAGCTACGTTTTTTATGAAAACTAGGGCCACTTACAGACATGGACTATTGTTGGTTGGTCAAAAGTTGTATTCTTCGAGTAGATCTTTCTAACAGGTTGTTGTGTATATGAAATGGAGATTGTATGCCAAAGTTATGACCTCGGGAAATTGATGTACCAATTTACCCAAATGAGGCCCATAGTTTTTTCACTTCATCTCCTAAGGTTAGGGTTTTGGATTTTTAGGGTTTTCCATTATTTATCAATAATAAATAAGCCTCCAAGCCTCATTTTAACACAGTTTAGAGGCATGTAGCCACCACATCTCTTCTCATAGATAAGCTACCATCACCCAAGCTAGTCTTATTTCCATTTTGTTTGTAACCATATTTCAGTATTTGATATTAATGAAATGAAGTGTTATTTATACTGCATCTCTGCATTTATGGTTATATATGTAATTTGTTGCATTCCTGTTTAAATTTAGATCAAGGATGTAAAATTTACTTTTTCTTTCTCGAAAGCAATTTTCACTAGGTTGGGTACACAGATCCATTATAGTACTGCTTACCACCCTCAGACTGATGGGAAAACTAAGCGAGTGAATCAGGTAGTTGAAGATATGTTGTGAATGTATGTAATGCAACAACCGAGCAGGTGGGAAGAATGCTTAGATTTGGTAGAATTTGTTGATAACAACAGTTAGCATGAAATGATAAAAATGAGCCCTTATGAAATATTGTATGGGAGAAGTTTTAGAGTACCTACTAATTGGAATAGTCCTGAGAATAAGCTAATCCGAGGACCCGATATGCTAGAAGAAATGGAAAATAAATTAAAAAGAGTACGACAAAGTTAAAAGTTTCTTAGGATAGACAAAAATCGTATGCTGATCAAAAAAAGAACCTACCGGGAATTTTAGAAGGGTGATCATGTTTATATACGAGTTAAACCCAAAATAAGTCCTCTCTGATGGGGAAGTTGTGCAAATATCATACCTCGTTATTATGGAAATTTTCAAATTTTGGAAAGGATAGGACCTATGGCATATTGGCTTGCTCTACCCAATCATTTTTGAATTCATAATGTGTTTCATTTGCCGCTTTTAAAGAAATATATTATTAACTAGCAAGTCGTATAGGTAACATACGTTGTAAGATAAATATGTATGTATTTATACAGCTTGAGATGAAAAATGACTAATGATTAATACATTTTGTTTCCAATGTTAGGATATTCCAACACATAGGAATAGTTAAGTATAACTTGGTCTAGTATAGAGTTAGGTAAAGTGTGTTTCTTTACTATGTACATTTGTAACTTACAATCTGACGGTCACAATATGTAGTGATCCGATGGTTCATTCTCTCCTCGGT
>APFE030576531.1:334717-348717 GCA_000404065.3 Pinus taeda | reverse complement strand
GCTCTTGTACTAGCTGAGGTACTAGTACATAGGTGCTGACCTACAGAAGGCTACAACCTTCTCTTTTCTTCCAGGGACAACGTTTCATAAATTTTTAGACTAGATCCATGAATAACATCAATCAAACATCAAGTATATCTAAATCAACTATTCTCCTTTGTACAAACCAATACTAGATCAACCAATCACTTCTCAAAATGCTATAACCAGAAAACAGTAACAATAACCAGACACCAATTCTGAACCCAGAACACTGCAGCAATAAAGAGAAGTAGCTAAAACATATTTCATGAGATGTACACTACTTCAATATGCAGAACCCTGCGTACATACACAATTGTATCAAGGCCAACCAGCGTATATGCTAACTTCACTTGCTGAACCCACGTGTATACATGTCTCTAATGCGTCGAACCTGCATACAGATCTATAAAAGATATCTTACCCTTTTCACTTAATCAAACATCAGTTATATCCAGATTATCAGATTTATAGATCTAATCATGCGCCAATTATAACAGATCAAAAATCACACGATGATACTACTATTAAATCATTAAGATCTCGACCCATCAATAGAAATTATCCATCTTTTAGTGCTCAGGTTCCTCCTTGGTTCAGATTCAGCGATGTACCATAACCCAATTCTAGATCTTGTTCTTCATAAGATATTCAATCCTTTTTTTTTCTTCATACATTTTCCTAATGATCCCCTTCCCCTTTTATAGTCGTAGGCCTTACTCAATACCTTGGTCCAAAACCATTTAGAACCAATACTAGGGACCCAATACCTGGTTTCAACACTTCGGATGCAATACCAAGGTCCAAAACCATATGTCTAAATATAACAGACTACATACCATGGACCAAAATAAGTTTTCCCACATGTACATGCTTTTCTCTGCATGAAAGTGTGTGCATACGTATACGCGCCTTTTGATTGCCTAACTCGCGTGTACACGTGAGTTGGTTAAGAGAAACCTGCGTATATCTATTTTTCTTTCATTCTAAGAGCCTGAACTAAGATCTTTCATCTAAGTGACTTGTCATCAAGGACAACACCTGTGACATAGTGCCAAACCTCTGTCATAATGCCAATAATCTCTCACTTTGGACTTGATGGCAACCCCAAGTCACTCAAAGTCATTCTCCCCCTTTGTCATCAAGGGCAAAGGGTTATACTTCCCCTGAGTACATGCTGAATTCTCTGCTCTATTGTGTTGTCCAAGCTCCCCCTGACTGTAGGCAAGGTCTACAAGAAGATGTTCTACATGACTTTATACATCATAAATGACCTTCCTATCACTAAAGACTCATACATACATCCATCTCCCAACCAAGTGGGAATATACCAATATTGACTCATTCACCCAACCAAGTGGGGATACACCAAGAATTTACACATGATAAAACAAAAACATTACATCATCCATTGCAGGCATAGTGGGGAAACCAAGATAGGTCATTACATGACCTTGATAAGAAAAGAAATGCATGATATAGAGATGAAATATCTACAACAAGACCATGATAGTTATCAACAACTAACATCAGCAGTATCTGTCAATCATCATTCAGACTAGCAACCATGTTTTCCTTCTGCACTTGTTCCACCTGAAGCCAAAAACAATTGTGAAATTGAACCAAGATCTTCTAAGATATTGCCAACACTGCATTATTAGAAGTATATATGCTCCCCCTGAACCTGTGCCAAATGGTCTCTATCAAACCCAATCAGACTCTTTTCGCCTAAGTCCAACCCTCCTTCAAACTAACATATATACGATTGTATCCATAGAAACTGGTGTATGTACGCGGATACTCCTCATGAAACTCGCGTACAACCACTTTTCTTTGAAACAGAAAATTTCAACAACAAGATGTTGCATCAACTACCCCCAACTTCTGTTTGAGGTATTCAAATGTCTCCTTAGGCAATGGTTTGGTGAGTATATCAGCAACTTGTTCCTTGGAGGGGACATACTCCAATTTGACCTTTTGTTCAAGCACTTGTTCCCGGAGAAAATGATATTTGACAGGTATGTGCTTGGTCTTCGAATGCATGACTAGATTCTTTGAAATATTGATTGCACTTGTATTATCACAAAAAAATGGAGATAGGCGGAGTACAAGTGATTTGAATGTCTTGAAATGTTTGCATCATCCAAAGGAGTTGTGTGCAACAAGATGCAGTAGCTACATATTCTACTTCAGCTATAGATAATGCAATTGAACTTTGTTTCTTGTTGAACCAAGATACTAATCTAGAACCCATGAAGAATGCACCACCACTAGTGCTTTTTCTGTCATCCAGGCTTCCTACCCAATCTGCATCAGTATATGCATGAATTGTGAGATCTGTACCTCTAGGATACCATAAGCCATAGTTTTGAGTTCCTTGAAGATGCTTGAAAATTCTCTTAACTCCTTGAAGATGATTTTCCTTTGGATTTTCCTGAAACCTTCCAACTATTTCGATTGCATGCATAATGTTTGGTCGGGTACCTATTAGATAGAGCATACTACCAATCATGGATCTATAGGTTGGTTGATGTACTGTTGTTGATTCATCATTTGCGTTGAGGCTGCATCCTATTACCATAGGGGTACATACTGGTTTTGAATCCTCCATCCCATATTTCTTCAAGATCTGCTTGAGATACTTGGTTTGTGATAGAAAAATACCATCTTTGTTTTGTTGGACTTGTAAACCAAGAAAATATGTGATCGCACCAAGCAAGGACATTTCAAATTCTTTTTGCATCACCAAGGCAAAGTTTTGACTCATATCTTCTTCATTGCTACCAAAGATGATATCATCAACATACACTACAAGTATTAGCAACTTACCATTGTCAATTTTTATATATAGATTGCTATCTATTGATCCTTTTGTAAAACCTTGTTGATGGAGGTGCTTATCCAACTGATAATACCAAGCCCTTGGTGCCTGTTTAAGGCCATAGAGAGCCTTTTTGAGTCTGCATACAAGTTTTGGATCATTTCCAAGGATAAACCCATCTGGTTCCTCAATATACACTTCTTCATCCATGTCTCCATTCAGAAAGGCAAATTTCACATCCATTTGAAATATTTTGAACTTCTAAAAGCTAGAAAGAGCAAGGAACATTCTTATGGCCTCAATTCTAGCAACTGGGGCAAAAGTTTCTTTAAAGTATATACCTTCTTGTTGCGTATACCCTTTACAAACAAGTCTAACCTTGCTTCTAATAACATCTCCATTTTCATTCAACTTGTTTTTGAATATCCATTTTGTCCCTATGACATTCTTATCGTTTGGTCTAGGAACCAACTCCCAAGTGTTATTCTTTTCAATATGCTCTAGTTCTTCATTCATGGCCTTGACCCAGCATTCATATTTGCATGATTCACTTACATTTTGTGGTTCAGTGGAGGAGAGCAATGCTAGATAGCTTGAAGCTTCTAAAATAGTTCTTTTTGTTTGTACACCTGCCTCTTTCTGCCCCAAAATTTGAGTTTCTGGATGATTCTTCTAAACGTCCCTAGATGAAGTCTTTTCTTCTATCCTTATTTGTTCTTCTGGTGCTTCATGAGTTTCTTCTTCATCATAAGTCTGATTTGATGTTGAAGGATAGTCCTCATCATCTTCGAAATCTTTGGATTTTACCTGCCTAGGAATGTTTCCTTCTTCATCAACCACTACATCAATACTTTCAACCATTTTTCTAAGTTTTTTATTGTAACACTTATATGCTTTGTTGTGGGGAGAGTAACCAAGGAGAATGCCTTCATCTGCTCTAGGTTCAAACTTGCCAAGTTTTTCATCGGTCCTTTTGATGTAGCATTTGCTTCCAAAAATTTTGAAGTACTTTACTGTGGGAGTCTTACCATACCAAAATTCATGAGGATTTTGAGTGTTGTTTACCCGAACGTTTGTCTTGTTGAGAATAGTAACTACAAAAAATGCAGCTTCACCCTAGAAGGTTGCGGGAGTTCCAGACTCACCAAGCATAGCACGAGCCATTTGTTGAACTGTTATCTTCATCCTTTCCACTACTCCATTTTGTTGAGGAGTTCTTGCAGTAGAGAATTCCCTTCTTATTCCATGTCCTTCACAAAAATTGAAAAATTCATCTGAGGTAAATTCACCTCCTCGATCAGACCTGAGGCATTTGATTCTGCGATCTGATTAATTTTCAACCAAGGCTTTGAATGCTTTGAACTTTTTGAAAGCTTCGTCTTTGTGGTTCATAAGTCCTATCCAACACATCCTGGAAAAGTCGTCAATGAACAATATAAAGTATTCTTCTCCTCGAGGTGACCTTTTCCTAGATGGACCACATACATCAGTATGGACAAGTTTAATTGGCCTGCTAGCTGATCCTTCCTTCTCAGGGAAATTAGTTCTGGTTTGCTTACCAAACTGACATGATTTGCATATTGTATTGTATGGAATTTTGATGTCAGGGAGATCATGAACCGCTTGATATTTGCATGCTTTCCTTATCTGAGAGAATCTTAGATGCCCCAATCTTCTATGCCATTGTCAGTGTTCATCATTCTTGCTTAGATAGCATTATTGTTTTCCTCCCTTGAGTATGTATAAATTATTCGGAGTTCTTATGCCTTTGATCACTATTACTCCTATATCAAGCTCATGAACAATACATCCATTTAATCAAAATATTACCTCATTTCCTTGATCACACATTTGGCTGACACTCAATAAATTATGCTTTAAGCCATCAACATACATAACATTTCCCGCTTTGACATTTTCCTTAAAAATAACAAAACCTTTACCTTTTATGAGTGCAGGGGTGTCATTTCCAAATGAGACCTTCCTTTCCTTTTCTAAGGCACTATATGACTGAAGTTTTTCTTTATCACCTGTCATATGTTTCGAGCATCCACTGTCGATGTACCACTGATTTTCCTGCCCTTCCACATATAAGGCTATACCACATCTTTCTGGTTGTCGATCTTTCTTTCTCCATGTTTTGGGACTTAATGAAGCTTGCTCCTTCTGAGTTGTTTTGCAAAACCTACTCCTACATTCAGAATCTTCATGACCGAAGTTGTTACAAATAGAACATTATATTTCATTTTCAAGAGCATAAAAGTTATTTTAGGTCCTTTTCATGATCCCAGTCATACTCCTTTGTTTTTAAGCTTCTCTAGTCATGATGGTCTTGTAGGCAACACATTGAGCAGCTTTGTGACCAAAGTTATGACAAGAGAAACATTGGCCATTGAAGAAATTCCTGCGATTATCAAACCTACTGACCGAATGATTGTAGTTTCCATTGACAACCATTCTTGAGGGAAATTGAGAATGATTTACCTGTGGTTTGTAGCTTCTATTCATCCTTGAAGTAGATTGCCCTGATTTACTTGATGGTATTTGGTCATTCTTGAAGTAAATTGTCTCTGATTTACCTGGTGATCTGCATTATGCTTTGGTTGTCGATTGTCAACCTGTTCACTTCTCCTTGCTGCATCAAGATAACTTTTGGAGGTGTATGGCTTTTGTGCATGAAATGCTTCTTCATTATATCCAAGACCCATCTTGATTAGAGGAGAACTCTGCACTTTGATAATCTCATCTAAAGTTTCAGATCCTTTAGCAAATCTAAGACTAAGAGCTTTTGATTTCTCAATATCTTTTCTAAGTCCCACAATTTCACATTCTAACTTTTCATTGTGTTTTTCTCTTTCAGTAAGTTGGAATGTCAAAGTATCTATAATCATATTCTTTTCCTCCAAACAAATTTTAAGTTTAGAAATTTCTTCATAAAGACCTTCTTCATCTATAGCATCCAAGAAATCATCATCTTCAAAGGCCATCAAAATTCTATAATCATTGCATTGTTCATCTTCATCACTATTTGAAAATCCATCACTATCTTCATGTGAATAATAGATCTTCTTACTTATATTATGTTTTATGTTCCATCTAATAGGTTCCTTACCTTTGTCAAGCTTATCTTTATGAGGACATTTGGTAGCATAGTGACCGACTCTTCCACTAGCAAAACATTTGAAAGGTAGCTTACCTCTGAATCTTCCAAAACCTTGTTGAAGGTTCTTGACAAAGTTTGATTCTTCCTCTTATTTTGACATAAGTCCTGAGTCATTGTAATCTCCTTTTCCTGAGGCTTTAAATGTGGCTTCTTTCTTGTCTGATGGTACCCATTTTCTCATTTCGTAAGCAGTTAGGATTCCGTGCAGCTGTGACATGGTAATGCTCTATACGTTTTGTTTTTCTCCTATGGCAGAAACTTTTGATTCAAACTTAAAAGACAAAGATCTCAGAACCTTTTCAAACAAAACAACTTCTTTTATTTCTTCACCCAATTTTTTCATACAATTAACAATCTCATCTATAAGTAAGAAATAGTTAGCCACACTTTCATCATTGTGCATTCTAAGATTTTAATATTGAATTTTGAGAGTTTGTAGTTTTGCTTGTTTTACCTAATCATCTCCTTCGTAGCTCAGAATGATCTTGTCCCATATTTCTTTTGTGGTTATGAGCTGCATCACCTTGCGAATTCTGATTGAGATAGACTCCTTAATAGAGTATTTCCAACCTTTGCATTTGATTCATACTGCTTCTTACCAGTCATATCTGTAGGAGTTGCTGATGGAAATGTGTATCCTATTTCCACGATATCCCAGATTTCTATACCAAGAGATTGAAGATAGGCTGTGATTCTTACCTTCCAATAAACGAAGTTTCTCCCATCAAAAATTGGTGGCTTTATCAATGCCTTTTTTTCGTAGTTTCTCATGATGATAGATCTTCCTTCAAGCGATCAAGCTTCTTCTGAAGGACCTGCTTTGATACCAATTGTTGGAAATAATACTAAGAGGGGGGGGTGAATTAGTATTATCAAATCAATATAAATTTTTCATTTCCATATTCAGATTCATATACGCTACTTCGGTTAAGGAAAACCACGTGTATACGCAACTGTGTGTAATGCAACAAACGTATATCCAGTAAACTTATAATTCAATTAGTTGCTTCTTAATGAGTGCATCAGAACATTATTAACACTAGGAATAGTAAACAGGAGCAGTAAAGTAGAACAAATCATCACACATAAGCAACACACATGAACACCAAGATGTAAGGTGGAAACCCAATGTGGGTGAAAACCACATGCTGCAATTCGTCTCTATCTTCTTTTAATTAGAAAATTCTTTTTACAATGATTCTGTATTGGTGCAGTCTTATACCAATACGTAGGCTACTACCTGTAGAAGGCTACAACCTTCTCTCATTCTCCAGCTTCTCCTAGAAGGGAGCTACAACCTCCTTAGCTCTTGTACTAGCTCAGGTACTAGTACGTAGGTGCTAACCTACAAAAGGCTACAACCTTCTCTTTTCTTCCATGGACCACGTTTCATAAATTTTCAGACTAGATCCATGAATAACATCAATCAAACATCAAGTATATCTGCATCAACCATTCTCCTTTGTACAAACCAATACTTAATCAACCAATCACTTCTCATAATGTTGTAACCAGAAAACAGTAACAGTAACCAGATGCCAATTCTAAACCCAGAACACTGCAGCAATAAACAGAAGTAGCTAAAACATATTTCATGAGATGTACGCTACTTCAATATGCAAAAACCTGCATACATAAACAATTGTATCAAGGCCAACCAGCGTATACGCTATCTTCACTTGCTGAACCCGCCTGTATATGCACCTCTAATGTGTCGAACCTGCGTACAAATCTATAAAATATATCTTACCCTTTTCACTTAATCAGACATCAGTTATATCCAGATTATCAGATTTATAAATCTAATCATGCACCAATTATAACAAATCAAAAATCACATAATGATACTACTATTCAAGCCTTAAGATCTCGACCCATCAATATAACTTATCCATCTTTTAGTGGTCAAGTTCCTCCTTGGTTCAGATTCAGCAATGTACCATAACCCAATTCTAGATCTTGCTCTTCATAAGATATTCAATCTTTTTTTTTTCTTCATACATTTGCCCAATGATCTCCTTCCCCTTTTATAGTCTTAGGCCTTACTCAATACCATGGTCCAAAACCATTTAGAACCAATAGTAGGGACCCAATACCGGGTTCAACACTTCGGATGTAATACCAAGGTCCAAAACCATAGGTCTAAATATAACGTACTACATACCATGGACCAAAAATAAGTTTTCCCACATGTACGTTCTTTTCTTTGCATGAAAGTGCATGCATACATATACGCGCCTTTTGATCGCCTAACCCACGTGTACACATGAGTTGGTTAAGAGAAACCTGCGTATATCTGTTTTTCTTTCATTCTGAGAGCCTGAACTAAGATCTTCCATCTGAGTGAGTTGCCATCAAGGACAACACCTATGACATAGAGCCAAACCTCTATCATAATGCCAACATCTAGGTTTACTCAAATTTCAAGTGTAGGCACTCATTGGATGTGGAATTAAAGTCCACATATAACAAGTACCCATTATGCCTACTTTTGAGACTACCCACATTGATAAAAATTGAAGATTCTTAAAACAAAAATGTGTTCAACACACTTTTTTAATGTATCTTCAATTTTAATCAATGTTGGTATTCTCAAAAATATGCATAATGGGTACTCATCGGATGTTGAATTTAATTTTGTATCCAACAAGTGTCTACACTTGAAATTTGAGTAAAACTATAAGGAGAATAGCCAAAAATACAATTAAAAAAGTAGTTTTCTTCTTTTCCCTCCAAAATTCATAACTCTTATTTTATTATTTTAAATATTATTTTATTACTTTTCCCTAGGATGCCACTTTTGGAATGAAATTTCCTCTAATGTATATTAGAGAAAAATTAAAACAAACAAGGTCGGTCGTTGGGCAACAAGTCCATGTCAAGTAGTAATTGTCACTCTATGGGAGTCATACCAAATCCCAAATGACACTTGAATCCCCCGGTATTCTCATGATATACGTCCCTCAGTATTGTTGCAAGCAGATGGTATATTTGTCGACTCTCAATGTCGATTGATGTAGAACGATGTTTCTAGGAAGGTCAAATCAAAAAGGTCATTGAGGTCCAGCTAGCTATATAAGTTTGAACTGATGAATGGGAGTGATTCTCCCCAATTCTACCTTACTAGAGCCTTCTTGACTTTAGCCTATATCACCTAAATCTACCTTATTCTACCTTACTAAATTTTTCCTTTCCTAAGTCTGCTTTAGGTTCCTCCTACCTTACGGCTCTCAGCTTTGTGACCCAAGTCTTCCTTAGGGTCTTTCTTTATATCCCCCTACTACAATAGATTCAATTGAATGAGTTTAAGTCGTATAGGTAGAACCCACATCAGATTCAGTATCATGGCCAAGACAAGGAAAGAATCAAACTAATTTAGTTATTCCCCCTCTACGCCTGGTAGGACAACACCTATAATAATTACATATTGGGTCTATTGCATTCTTAATAAGTAAAATGAATATATTTGGTGCCCCGAGATTGTCGTTGTCCCGAGATGTTAGGTTTCTGATGCAACCACCTATACAATGGATATCCTACATACTTGAAATGATGAAATATTTGGGTTATTGGTTAACAAGTCGAGTAGAGAAAATCACTATAACCATGTAACATTGAATCAATAGATTTATCTATGAATAAAAATAATATAATAATAAAAATTAATTAAATATTTAATATTAAAATTTGATATTTTGTTCATGCTTTTTCCTGTAGTTTTTTCTTTCCTAGGGTTTTCTTTATTATATGGATTTGTTGGTTGGTTCTCCTCCTCCTTTCTTGCATCCCTCCCTTATTTATTCCCTCTCTCCTCTCTCTTATTTTCACATTGGTCCTGATGATGAGTCTTGCTATAGACCCGAAACGTAGATTGAAAAATGGAGACTGTGGACAATCTGAATCAAAAATCTCAATATTTATCTATGACGATGATATCAATTTCAAAATATATATTTTTCTTAAGATGTTCTCAAGGTTAAAGAAAGCTCATATAATCCAAGATTTATGTATGATGAATCAAGTGTGCATGAATAGTAAGAAGTGTTTGTGAGTATAGATTTGGCTTCTTAATGAGATTACGGCATGTTGACATGTGTGATCTGAAATGTTGTTTACATGTTGCAAGTTTCACAAGTAAATATTAAGTTCCTATGAGTTAGATAGATTTATCTACAATCCAAACTAAGATTGTCGTCTCTCAAAACTCCTTTAAGAAATAAACTCATCTTAAATTAAATCAAATGTGGATGGGTTATGAATTGTGAATTCGTGAAACAAGCTCCAAATTTCTTAATGTTGATTTTTGTACACTACATATTCAAGTATGGCAAAATAACTCATATCATAGTAAAAAAACACATTCAAAATATTCTTGAAATCATGCTATAAATATTCACTAACAATTCATCAAGTATTTGTTTACATCCATGTGCGAACAAGTGTTCACACATAGTCATGAAGTATGTCCTCCACCTTAAAAATATATAACATAAGATCCAAAATGAAATTTAGTAGGAGATGCCTCAATGAAAAATATACCAAATCTAGTTAATACACTAACATACCTACATTACAAAGAGAAAATAATGATTAGACAATGAAATAAACATAACATCGCAATTAAAATTGGAACAGTTGAAAACAAATAATTGCTGACTTATTCTTAGTTGAAGAATTGCCTTCGGTTAGGATTATATTGCATTCATACAGTGTGAATACACATTTCATTTTAAAAATTGGGAGAAATTTTATAGCAAGTAAATCTTCGTGATAACAGTTTCATCTTATGTCCATTTTATAATCTATTTTGCCAATTGATAAGCCAAAGTAGTTTGTATCCATGGTATTGGCTTTTAAGAATTACATTTCACCATAATTTACTTTAGAGTATCCAAGTATTAAAATATAACATAATTGAAAGTGTTTGTAATTGGAAGACTTTATCAATAAAGACATGGGCCTACCTACAATAGTGGATGCTAGTTTCTTTATTAATCAGTACGTGGGCCTACCTAAAACAGTGGATGTCACCTATGATAAATTTTAGGTCCGTATACTACTATTGTAAACCCTTATTATTATTATTGCAACCCCCTTATTATAGTATTTTGCCCATACAGTCCCCATGTTGTTATTATTGTTCCCCATAGAAGTCCACTATTGTTATTGTTGTGCCCCTATAATATTATTTTTATGTAGGCTCTGATTGTATTGGGGCCCCTTATACTCCTATATATAGAAAGGAGGTCTTGTCATTTGTATCATCCAAGAATTTTTCATTTGTGTAATGTAAAGGAGGTTTACCCTTCGAAGATGATGGTTTAGAAGTCATTGATCTATCTTTTCTTCTATTTTGTGATCTGGTTGTATAACATTTGGTATCAAAGGTTTGGATTCTAGGGTTTCACTACTTCAAACAGGCCATCATGGAATTTTCACTATAAAAAAAAATCTATGAAGTTTCAAAAGATTAAATTAAAACCCATTTGATCTAAAAAATTTACGAACCTGTTGTGTTATACAACAACCTCCCATTTCATAAAATTTTATTTTAGAAAACTATAATATGAAATGGGTCCCTTTTAGATTAAATTGGTATTAACCCATCACTCCTCTAAAGGTCCGGAAACAAACAAAACATTATAAAACCCTTTTTGAGTTAATTAATAATCGGTCTTATAATAAAATGAATAATTCTTTATTATTGCGATAAAGTGATCGCAAGATCGCATATCGCAATAACAAAGGATGCATAACCAAGACCCATTGATTCTCCCCGATGCGACAAGCGCGAGTAACCATCGGTTATCGGGAAAACAAGCAATAAAAGGCCCCTCCCCTTGCTCCAATGTGATATCACAATCAGCAATCGGGAATTGCGATATGAATATAACGAACTCTCCTCCTTAAAGCTCTCGATACAAGTCAAGCGATATCACTATTGGCAATTGGGGATTCCACAAAAACTTAAATAAGATTGCCCAAGGCTTCCTCCGATTGCCGATTGCAATAAAGCCAAACGCGACATTCAAAAAGGATTGATATGGCTTCAGTATATTATATTAATTATCATTAAAAGCCTTTTCTCTTCCCGATAGTGATTTGCTTGCGTCCAACTGCCAAAAAATCAAATCCACGCTTAAACGATTATTCGGAAAATAAAGGATATAATGAGCATTTAAATGATTGACAGGTTTAAATGGCCAATTAATGGAGCAGTTATGCCTAAATCCCTTCAGAGATTGTATCCGCGGGGGCCTTATGATAAATCTTCCATTATTCATTGATTGACACAATTCCTCCATACTTGGTTTTCGTCATCTATTCTCTGCATTACGTTCATTTTTCTCTTGTGCAGAGTTTTTCCGCAGTAGCGAATTCAGACCAAATGGGGAAGAAATCTAACAAATCTGGAACGACTTCAGCTTATGCAGTAACAGGACAACATGCCACCGATCCGGGACCAAGAAAAAAGGGATTAATCTCAGATACCACATGTCTCAGCCTTGTCAGTACTACTTGGCAGAACATTTACAACTTGGTTTAAGCCGAGGAACCTCAACAAACATTGGTAAGAGCTACAGCAAGCTCAAGCCAAAAATCTGATGCTACTCTAAAAGATTTGGCCGATTCCTACCTGCACAGGATAGCGACTCAAGAGAAAATTCTTCCATATACGGATGTGGTGAGATGGGCAATTGAATAAATTCCAATTACAAACAGAACATTCTGCACTATTGATGGGAGAGTATTCGGTTCATTTCAGCCCAATGATTTAAGACAAATGTACCATTTTCCTAAACCAGAGAAAAAGTATAATAAAGCCTTCCTAGAGAAGTTCAGAGATGAAACTGAGGCAGAGCCTATACGAGAATGGAGACAGAACCCGGTGAAACACAAACATGAGTCTTCGGGTAAGTACTATGTCGACTCCTTATGTTCTCCTTATTCTTATGTTGGAGTCATGATGTATCGAATGTGGGGATTGCATGATTCTTCAAAATTTTCCATAGAGATGGTACATTTGATGGAAGCAGCATGTAATAGTGAAATCATGGATTGGGGCACTATATTATCAGATAAGTTGGCTACAGCTATTCTTGAATTCAGAAACAAATCTCGTGTTACTGATAGGTTCATCCCTCCATTTTACTTTAGTGCCTACATTTTGGACACCCTCTGTTTTAATTCTGAGTTTTTTGTGTTAAGGTGGAGATGGACTCCATAGGACCCTATGCCCATTCATATCTACCACCAAAAATTATGGAAAGCTCATTATAAACACCACTTATATCAAGTCTGCAATGGATTCATGCTACCTATTTACTATGCAATTTTTGATAGACCTGCCCCTAAGATCTCCTCTTAGGCAGAGATTGACTTGACGACCTTAGGAACCTGGTTTGGAGAAGAAAATTTCACTTATGTAAGAGTTTTCGACAGTCAAGCCAGGCCTCATATCCTCCCCTTGTATATACCAGACAAGCTATTAGCTCGAGAGATAGCATATCAGCTTACAACCGCATCAGCTACAAAGACTCTCAAAAATTCAAAGAAGAAAGTTTGGCCTCCTTTTCTTCTAAGATGTGGCATCTATACTCTGCATGATTATAAACATGCAGAGAAAGAGGTAGAAAATATTAACATCCTAAGTCTCGACACTCTGCCTAATAGACGTTTCAACCCGAATAAAGTCATTTATAATGTTCTAGACCAGGCCAAACTCACTAAATTTGAACTTAAGGAAGATGAGTTTGATGACCTGTTCTCCTCAGCCGAGTCAATATTTCAGGTGCAGCAGCTAGCTAGAATGAGATACCATGATGACGGGTTAGTAGAATTTAATAAACTTAGAGAGCAGAGGTTGAAAACTCTGCTTCTAGATTTATTAGCCACTGCCCCGATGATACAATCAAGTGAGCCTGAGCAGCAGCTTACCAAAGAACCTCCTGCTACATCAGAAATCTTTGAAGAAGTCCAAAGAAGAGAGCAGGA
>APFE030576531.1:286443-332867 GCA_000404065.3 Pinus taeda | reverse complement strand
TATTTAGAAAGGGTCGTAAGTTTTTGTATATGACTTAAGCCTGAAGTTGCACTACTGTACTTTAGGCATATTCTTTTATGAAAACTGGACCAATCTTTCCAACTTTTGATAACGAAACTTTTATGTGGATGTGCACTACTGCCTTTATTTAAAAGTATTTCTGAGTCGGAAGAAGGAATTCAAATTGCGATTGACATTGGGAATGATTTGCAACTCATATGGTACTATTATCTATGTCTGAGTTTATTCCTTTTATGTGAATTGTTGTTTGGTCATTCTTGTTATTATTGAATATGTGAATGTCTTTTAACAGTAGACTTTATACTTTCCACTATTGGATGTTTACAATTTCCTATTCTGTTAATCATGCATGTATCAGTAATAGAAAAAGAGAAGTGTAACAATGTTTTATCAATTACTTCGTTCAACTATTTGAACGAAGCAATTATCATTTAAATGAATGTCTTTGTTTATTGAATAGTGTCATCTATATGCCTATCAGCGAACACAGATCACTAAACTTTGCACTGAAGAATAGAAGCTTCCCGGGATAAAATAGTCATTTACGTTTTCACTCATAGAATAAGTCCTCCATTTATTATCACTTATTAGAAAACCAATCATTCATCCACCCTCTTTTATTCATTACTGGGAAACTGGTCCCATTATATCCAAATGGAGCCACCATCCCAAACAAAAAAGGAGTTTTATTAAGGTCCAAACCAGGTGGTTATCCCTCGATGTTGATGTAATGATTTTCAGGGCATCAACAGAACCTCAGATCCAAATTTCAGATCTTGTATCACTATATTTCTAGGGATATGATCCATGAAAGTTAGGGTTTTGTAGGCTCCCGAATTATATCAAACAGGTGACTTGGGGAAAATTGTCATAACTTTCGCTTTGAGCATCAGATTGAAATTTCATAAAAATTTATAGAAATCGAATGCATTGTAGTTTTCTATCTATTGTTTCTAGGTTCGAAGGTTAAAATAGTGACATGTGACACTTTGTACAAGTTCACTCTATTGAACTCGTCTATAATCAGGCCATCGTGGGATATTTTGAATAACGCTTTCTTAGAGAATCCAACCTTGATCAGACTTGTGGGGTTGGAAAGAGGACTCAGAGGGCTACCATAGGAAGAAATTTCAGCTCTTGGTGATCCAAAAGTACATAGCTACAATAGATTCAATATCGAGCTCCTACAAAGTGAAAAAAGGTGTGTAGTCTTTTTAAAATTTTGCATAAGTTTGGTTTGAAAAATTAGATTGAAGTAATTCAAAGGGCATAGTGAAGCATAATTATCATTAATTGATGCCCCAAAGAAAGAAAATGAAAACACCTAGTAAGAAACCTAAAATATCTACCATGACTCATGAAGAAGAGGAAGAAATGCAGCATGATATATCAAAATTACAAGACCAAGTGCAACAAATTTCACTCTCACAAAAAGTAAAAGAAGCTAAGATGGATGGTTTAAAGAAAGGCGTGGAAGCTAAGATGAATGGAATGGAAACTAAAATGAATGGAGTAGAAGCTAATATTGATGGCGTGAAATCTAATATGGATGGTTTAGAAGTAAATATTGAAGATTTGAAGAAAGACTTGGAAGGTTTGAAAGGAGTTTTGGAAAAGTTGCTTCAAGAAATGCTTCCGAATGGCGAAAAGGTAGTAGAGGAAACTCATGATGAGAACAAAAGAAACATTAATCATGATTCCATAGAATCTAACATTCAATTGAAGACCCACCATGTTTCAAAGGTTGATATGAGGAGGTTTGATGGCAAGGATCTCATAACATGGATACTATAGATGGAGCAATATTTCGATCTCCATAATGTGCAAAACACACAAAAGGTACACATTGCAACTTTATATTTAGAACCCAATCAGTTTGTATGGTATTGATGGCTTTTCTCTTGTAAAAAAATTGTCACTTGGTCAATTTTTATGGAGGAAATGATAGCACATTATGATGATACAAAAAGAAACACCTTCTTTAGCCAATTGACAAATCTCAAACAAAAGGTTTCAATGGTGAAGCACATTGAGGAATTCCAAAAATTGAATATAAGGGTAAAATATATTCTAGAAGAACATAGAATTGATGTGTTCATAGGGACTTTAAAGGATAACATTCAACATTAGGTTCACCTTTGGGAACCTGATTCATTGGAGAAGGCATTCAGGTTGGCAAGAAAAATTGAAAGCCAAATTATGGCAACAAGGAAGCCTACCACTCACAACTATAAAGATGGAAGTGTTTCTTCCCCTAATCTTACACAACCTACAAGGTTGACACCATAACAATTGGAAGAAAAAATAGCAAAAGGTCTTTGTTACATTTTTGTTAGAAAATACACTAAAGTTCATAAGTGTGCTGAGAAAAAATTATTTTACATAGATTGTGAAGAGGAGGAACAAAAGGAAAAAAAATGTCAAATGAAGAGGATATACACTAGGAACCAACCCTAGAGAAAGAAGAAATGAATCCGACCATATATTGTAATGCATTGGCAGGAATTACCACTCCTCAAACTGTCAAGATAGAAGGATGTATCAAGAAGAGAAAAAGGTAATAGTGTTGATCGATTTAGGTAGTACCCATAGTTTTATTCATTGTAAGATATCCAAGGAATTGAATTTCTTCCTATATCCAGCACTAGAGTGTCAAGTGATGGTTGAAAATGGAGGAACCATAAATTTCTCTAGAAAGTTCCATAATATCAAGCTATCCATGGGAGAATATGTAATGAATAGTTCAATGCTTTCCATTCCAATGGGTGGTGTTGATTTTGTTCTAGGAGTCCAATGGCTACAATCTTTGGATACGATAACTTTTAGTTTTCAAGAATGTTTCTTGAAATTTTTTTTGGAAGGAAAGGAAGTTGAATTAAGGGGTATCACAGGGAAACTGAGAAAGATAATCATCTCTCACAACATGACAAAGCTTCTGAAGAAAGAACAACGGGGCATAATAGCACAATTATGTTCACTAGAGGTTCCCACATAGAAATCATCTATTTCTCCAGATCTTCAAAAAGTTTTGGTTAATCATTCCAAGGTATTTGAGACTCCTAAAGGCCTCCCACATATTCATGATCATGATCATGCTATTCATTTGATTCCAGGAAGTGTTCCCCCAAACATCAGGCCTTAGAGATATCCCTATGCCTAGAAGAGTGAAATTGAACGTATGGTTGTAGTTAATATAGAGGCTGGTATAATTAAACCTAGTCAAAGTTCTTTCTCTACTCCAGTGGTATTGGTACATAAGAAGGATGGATCATGGTGCATGTGTCTGGATTATAGTGAGCTTAACAAGCTTACTATTAAAGATAAATTTCTCATTCCTCTCATTGATTAATTTTTTGATGAATTACATGGAGCAATTTACTTCACCAGGTTGGATCTTCATTCAGGATATCATCAAATTAGAATGAAGACTGAAGATGTTCCAAGAACAACATTTAGAACTCATGAGGGTCATTATGAATTTTTGGTCATGCCTTTTGGCCTTACCAATTCACCTTTTAATTTCAAGGTTTGATGAATTCCATTTTCAAACCCTTCCTTAGAAAATTTGTGTTAGTATTTTTTTATAATATAGTAATATACAACAAGTCTTGGAAGGATCATGTTCAACATGTTGACAGGGTATTATCATAGGTTTGTTCAAAATTATGGGAGAATAACAGCACCTCTAACAACATTACTAAATAAAGATGCATTTTCTTGGATTCCAAAAGCAATGAACGCCTTTGAGCATCTTTAAGAGGAAATGTTCCAAGCACAGATCTTAGCTACACTAGACTTCACAAAAACCTTTCTTGTGGAATGTGATGCCTCGGGAAATGGAATTGGTGTTGTTTTAATGCAATAAGAAAAACCGATTTCTTTCTAAAGTCATCCAATCAAAGGAAAGTATTTAACAAAGCTATTTATGAGAAGGAAATGTTGGAAATACTACATGCACTTAAGAAATGGAGACCTTACCTAATGGGAAGAAACTTCAAGGTAAAAATAGATCAATAGCCTTAAATAATTTTTAGAACAAATATTATCTTCACAAGAATAACAAAATGGGTCACAAAGATGTTGGGTTATGACTTTGAAATCATCTACAGAAAAGGGAAGAAAAATATTGTTGCAAATGTACTCTCAAGAAGGATGAGGATGTGGAAGCATTGTTTTGTGCCATTTCTATTATCCAATGTAATTTCATAAACGAAGCAAGGGATGAATGGAAGAATGATGAAGAAGTATGGGCACTCATTCAAAAGTTGCAGCAAGATCCTTGTACATCTGATTCATTTATTTGAAAAAATTATTCGTTATGGTACAAAATATCTTATACGTTGTAAGAATTCCCAACTCAAACAAAAAATTATTTTGGAATTGCAGACCTCTCCCTTAGGAGGGCACTCGTGAATTTTAAAAAATTACCACATGGTTAAGAAAGAATTTTTTTGGGATGCCCTTAAATCTGATATTCAAAAGTTAGTGGAAAAAATGTTTTTTTTGCCAACAAAATAAAGTTGAGACAATTAAGACCCAAGTTTGTTACAACCTTTATCCATTCCAAGTCAATGTTGGGAGGAGGTTTCAATGCATTTTATCATAGGTTCACCCAAGTCCAAAGGAAAGAGTGTCATCATGGTGGTAGTTGATAGAATTACCAATTATGCACACTTTTTTGCATTATATCGTCCATTTAAATCTAGTACAATTGCTACTGAATTTATGGAAACAATTCAAAAGCTACATGGAAACCCCAAAGATTATTGTAAGTGACAGAGATCCCATTTTCACTGGAAATTTTTGGACATAATTATTTTCTTGTATGGGTACTTAGTTAGCTCATATATCATCTTATCATCCTCAATCTAATGGGCAAACTAAGACAATGAACAAATGTTTGGAAGGATATCTTTGTTGCTTTGTATATGATAAACAGACACAATGGGTCAAGTGGTTTCCTCTAGCTAAATGGTAGTATAACACTTCCTTCCATACTGCAGCAAAAATGACCTCATTTATGGCACTTTATGGATATCATCCACTGTCCATCACATCATATTTAAAAGAAATTCTAAGGTTCAAGCAATGGAAGATCATGCATTGAGCATCAAAAAGAATTTCTCAAACTCTTAAAGGATAACCTCACTTTGGCACAGAATATAATAAAACAACAGGTAGATCAACATCGCAGTCAAAGAAATTTTGATGTAGGTGACTAGGAAATTTCTACGACTACAACCATACAAAAAAATGTCCCTAAAGAAAGCTAAGAATCATAATAAATTATCACCAAAGTATTATGGTTCGTACAAGGTGTTACAAAAGATTGGTACTATGGCATACAAATTGGAGCTTCCTGCATCTTCCCCAGTGCACCCAATTTTCCATGTTTCCTACTTAAATAATGTTATAGGTAAGAAGATCTCAGTTCAAACAATATTGCCATAACTTGACGAGGAAGGAAAAATCATATTGGAACCTAAAGCAGTCACAGAAACAAGAAATCGATAGCTACGAAATCGATCAATTTCACAGTATCTCATCAAGTGGAAGAACTTACCTGCTGAAGATTCCACATGGGAGGATGAGAATTTTATACAGAAACATCCAGAACTAATCAAGCATTGAGGACAACACTTTTTGAAGGAGAGGGGCATGTTAGGTCCCTATACTACTAGTGTAACCCCTTATTGTTATTAGTGCATCCCCCTTATTGTATTATTGTGCCCATATAGTCCCCATGTTGTTATTATTGTGACCCATAGAAGCCCACTATTGTTATTGTTGTGCCCCTACAATATTATTGTTATGCAGGCTCTGATTGTATTGGGACCCCTTAGACTCCTATATATCGAAAGGAGGCCTTTTCATTTGTATCATCCAAGAATTATTCATTTTTGTAATGTAAAGGAGGTTTCCCCCTCGAAGAGGCTGATTTTGAAGTCATTGATCTATATTTTCTTCTATTTTGTGAGTTGGTTGCATAACAATGAATGCATGACAAAGTTTTAATTCAAATCATATCTACATGCTATGTTTTCCACCAAGTAACCATTAAATGCATCGTGTTTCTTATATGTTCCATCCATGAACACCTGTAGTGGGTATCTGCTTGTTGGATCGAATGAATAACATTATTATTATTGACTTGGTTGGAATCAAAACTTGTTTCTATTGAATTGAATGAACAAATAACTCTTATTGTGTTAAGTATGCTCAAGGTAGGGACTCGTTGCCATTTATTTAGTACAAATACTTGCTATCATTTTTCATTACAGAAAATACTTTCTAACTGATAAATATTATATTAAGAAATATTTCCCTACCATCCTACCTTATTTCTATAAGGTGTTTAATTTAAGACAATTGATTTATGTTTTGGTTGATACCCACGTGATTCCCATCAATATCATTCCCAACTAATGACAATAACATTTTTGTAGAGAGGAGACAACAATACAAATAAAAGTTGATTCAGTCAACTGGGTTGTTGCAAGCTCATTGGCTCAGGGATTATTGATCACATCGAATTCAATATTTATCAAAACCTATAAAATCTTAGCTGTACGGGAGATTTAGCCACTAAAGAGTGAGGAAACCAAAAAATATGCAAGGAAAAATAAGTAACACCTATGATACAAGAAAGGTCAATACAACCAAAAATGTAAAAAATATTACGATTGATTAGTGCCTATAATTTATAATAAATAAATAGTGAACCTTCCTACGTTAAAAACCTATCCAAGAGAGTAGCAAAAGTCGAGCTATGAATACAAATGGAGGGATCCACAAGGTTTACATTAAATATAAAAAATTTCACAAATATTGTGGAGGAGACACAATGTGAATAGTGTTGATGAGGTTTCCAATGGCCATATGAAATGGCAATGAGAGCATTCTATTTTGACGATCCATTAGCAAGAAGCCTACAACCAAGGATTGTGAATATCTTGGCACGAATCACAATGGATAGATGGTACGTGGAAACCACAAACTTTTAATTTTTGTCAATGTGTATGAATAGAGTAAATAACAAAAAAAACATATACTCAAATTTATGTTGATTCCTAAACCAAGTATTATCATTCTAGTAAGGAGCTCTGATTACACTCTGTACCATATCATTTATGAGAATAATATTCATCTTGCATATATATTCCTTAATATATAATTTTAAAGAATCTGTTAGAACTTGAATTAATATCAAGAAACCACTAGAACTCAAACTAATATCACACTCAGAAAATTGGGGCAAGCGACAATGATCTAATATATGAAGGAAAAAAAATATATGTTTAATAAAGAAAAAAAATCACTTCAACAGATCGGAGCAATTTAAACGTATCAAAATCAAAGGTTCCTTTTCCCTCAACCAATAAATGAATTATTGGACCAAAAATCGTAATGAACAATAATTAAGGATGTTTAGAAATATCACCAGATCCTCTTTGATTGTTATATCCCCATGGTATTGTAGAAATAAAACAGTCATACAATAAATATCAGACATATAGAAAAACCAGACATGGCCAAAAAGGCATCAGCGTTACCGCATTCCTCACATTCTCATTATTAATCAATCCAATGTACAAAGAATGATAATAGTACAAATAAATACATAAGGAAGTTGGTCTGAAGATAGTACGTCTATCTTGGACACTATGGTTGAGAAAATATCTCAACAACACACTAATCTAGGAGTCTAACTAGTTGGAGAGAATGTCTCAACCAACTAAGCCTAAACTGACCCCTAACCATGAGGAAAAAACTCAATCTAGAAAGGTAGGATTAAATCCTAACTTTCATGATTTTAATTAATTTAATTATTTGGACTTATAATTGTTTTAATGTGAGAGTGAGGCTAACATTCCCCCCCTCAATGATAAGTCCAAATTAAGAACCAAGAACCATCTTCCAAGTTCTCATGATGAAACTGTTGATCCTCAAAAAGACATTTGCCTAAAAAACCACCAAAGTTAGATGCTGAAGAAACTGCAATATGAAAAGACCATGAGTCAGCTGCATGTATGATTCATCTTTGAATGTCACTAGACAACTCCATCATGTTCCAACCTACAAAAGGATCCAATTGTCCTTTACTTGAAATCATCATCCTTTTTCCATTGACAAAACATTGAGAACGCCCACTGGCTATGTTGATGTTGACTGCCCACTGGCAAATTTGTTGATGTCGAAAACTACTCACTGCAGCTTTTGTTGTCGATCGCCCACTGGTGAATTTGTGGATGCTCACTCACTGATAAAAATGCCCACTAGTTGCTTCACTGATGTTGTCGAGACTTTCAATCTGACAACCACTGTCAATTTCATTGACATTTTCCCCCATTTGGCAGTTGAAAGGAGAGACAATATTCTTCAAATTATTTTTGAACTACCCCTCTTTAGGTGTAGGACTAGTTCACTGGTGTACTCCCCCATTCAACTGCATGAGACTACCATATTCATGTTTACTATTGGTTGCATTATGTGTGAGTGAATTCGATTGTAAAACTTATACATTCTTTTGACCATGGATGACCATTCCTAGGGATCAATCCATGAATAATCGATCTTCAATCTGCTTGATTGATGTTGTTTGTTGCATTGTGTTGATGAATGATTTGACTTGCCACAATGGTGACAAGGATGGAGATCAAAACATTGATCTTCCGGATGACCGGTTCTTTGACAATGAAAGCAGTTTGGTTTGACTGCAACTTTAGTTTGCATGTACTTTTGTTTGTCTGCAATTGTCTCATGGCTTTTTGATGTTATTGGATCAAGAAATCTTGCACTAATTAACTTGATCGGCTTAGAATAATCAAGGATATGCAAGTTGTTTTCATCTTTTTCATATCCTAACCCTCGTCGATTTTTGTTACTTTGAATTTCTACACATGGCTTGATGATTGGTTTGGAAGAAAGTTGAACTGGATCAGGGACCACTTCGACACTTGAAGTTGGTTGGATCAGTGACTTGGAATCAACATTTGTATAGATGAAAGACTTGGAAACATCACTCTTCTATTGCAACTCATCTCTTTGTAGTTGTGACTCTAGTTGAAGAAACTCAATCATTTCATGTGCATGTTGAAGATGCACTTGAATATCAACAACAATTGTTTTGTTGATTTTCACCATGTCACCAGTTGATGATAAAATCAAATTGTTAAGAATTTGGGATAGTTGAATGTGTGTCACCATGTTAGCTTGCTCACTTTGAATTCAGGCTCGCTTCTACTGTTGCTAATTGTTGATGCTTTAAACACTTGCTAGAGTTTTATAACTTGGTTACTTGAACTCTTGATTTCACGCTCGCTTGATGATGATCACTTTGTTTACATGCGTCACTCACACTTTGTGAATGTTTCAATCAACTTCACACTGGCTCATTTGTTATAGATGTCGTGCTGTGAACTTTTGCACTTGATTTGACACGCTCGCTTGCTTGGTTGTTTAAATGACACGCTCACTTGATTGGTTGTTTGAATGACACACTCACTTGCTTTGATTACCTGAATGACATGTTCTCTTTCTTTTATTGTTTGAATGATGATTTCTTTCTAGATGGCTTGCTTGAACTTGCTTGATTGATTACTGATACTTTGTGCTTTCATGAATGTACTCACTGAATGTGTTGATTTAAAAAAAAGGAAGGGTGTCAAACATTGTCGAAAATGCACCCAAGAGACAAATGACAAGTTCAATCTTGATGACTGAGGTGAAGACTTACTTGACTTAATTTATTCACCTTAACAATTCAAATTAGGGTGTCAGTTATAACCGATAATGCACACGTACAATTCAGTGAAAAAATGTTTATCTGCAAGTGATACAAAAAGTGTTGATGATGTTGATGTCATCTTGGCTTTAAATGCTTGATTTTGTAGCGTCCTTAACTTGATTGCTTTGATTACATGATGTGAAATGTGCTTGCTTGGAAGATCATCTTATCAAGTTGATGATCTGACGCTTTGTGCTTGTGTACTTAAGTTTGGTTACAGGAGCTTGATTAAGTGTTCTTATACTTAAGCTTGCTTATGTGCATGTAGTTGTTTTAAGCATAATACAAAGAGAGCATTTTGATAATCTGAACACAAGTCATGCAAATGCATTCATTACACACAGTGTACCTAATATCCCCTTATTCAATTTCAGGCAGATCTAGGACACAATCACCGCCAAAAAGATATTTTTTTTTATTAACTAAATATGGGAGCACATCAACCTTCACCTTCTCAAGCAATGAGAATGTCACACTTGGAAATGTTTGTCTTCAAAAAACTACCTATAGTGACTCAATTGCTCTCAAAGTAAAATGACTTTCATCTAAGCAAATTCAATTATCACTCCAAATTTACAAAATATGCACCTTATGACTCCACAAAATCACTTACGACTCCATTACACAAAAAAATATAAATACTCCTTATCTCTCCAATAATAAAATTTTCCTTTCAATATTTTTTTTTTAACTCAAAAAAAATATTTAGTTCATCTCAACGATGGAAGTATTTATCTCCTAGTGTTATGCACTGTAGACTCTAAAGAGTAATATCATAGAACACATTATCATTTCAATATTTTTTTTTTAACTCAAAAAAAATATTTAGTTCATCTCAACAATGGAAGTATTTATCTGTTGGTGTTATGCACTGTAGACTCTAAAGAGTAATATCATAGAAAACATTATCATTTCCACTTCTAGACCAACTCATGGATGATATAAATTCCATAATCGAGGTATTCAATTTAACTTTAAAATCTGCTCATTTATCTAATGATTACATGCAGTTAAATATTTTGCTTGGATCCATGCCTTTGTTGCTAATTGATATTTAAGACTATTTACTTTCCGGTTTTGGAGCTTCAATTCAATTTTGGAAAAACACAAAAATATTTTATCTCTCCAAAAAAATTTACCATTTTGTTTTCGCTTCTTCTTATTTGTGCACAGGTTGTGGCAACAGATGATACTCGAGGGGCCAATGAGACTTTAAAGTAGATCAGGCAACATGTGTCCGCTTATGGAGATGGGTCGCAACTCCTGGCGAATTATTTTGCAAATGGTATGGTAGCACAATTGTCAGGAAGTGGTGACAGATTTGTTCACTATGATTTCAAATAGCAATCTTTCATATTGTTGATTTCAGAATTCTATATGATTTCCAATGGCTTTCTCTGATTCAATGTCTGGAAAATCGTCCTGGTGGTCCTCCCATGCTTCACATAACTGGAATCGAATTTCCCCAATGTGGATTTAAACCAGCAGAGAGAATTGAAGAGACTGGGCTCAATTTTGTGGACATCACCAGTGATCTGGAGGCATGCTACCAAGCAATGCTAGCTATGGCCCTTAGAATAGTAGCACTTTCTGTCTTTGTTTAGTGCAATTTAACAGGGCCACATGCAGATTATCCAAGATTTCCTTTCTGCTACTAGTTCAACAGAAGATCCTTGATGAGAGGTCTCGTTCTTTGTATGAACAACTTCAAATGGAAACAGGAGAGACTCTAAAACATTTAAGTCAATTAAACAATGTAATTGAATATTGGGAGAACACATTACTGAGACTGAGGCTTCAAATATAGTAGCAGCATCTAATCTAGAAACAGGCATTGAAGAGCATGCATATGGTCACATTGATCATGTAAGGAAACTTTTTAAATATGCAGAAACAACATGTACATGAAACTTTCTGTTACTGGTGCACTTGGATTCAGAACAGTTCATCAGTCATAAGAAAAGGCTCAAATGGATCTTCTAGCAGCTTCCTTGTATAACAAAGATCAAATGGGAAAAAGACAGGAGATCTGCACACCAACAAAACATAACATTGTTCACAATCATATCGTATTTTCTTCCCACACGTATGCCACATTCTTTCCCGAACTCTTCTAGTTAGACAATTCAAACATACACCATTTATTAGTCTCCTGCAACACACATAGGCAAACACCCTTACCATAGCTCCCCCCTTAAACCTGGAAACCAAACTAGTGAGAAATTGAATGACTTCGCTAGCATTCGCATCACTCCCATTTTCTGCCACATGTTGTGCTACTCTCGCCTTCTCCTAAACTTTTGCAGATGCCATGTTCTCCAAGAGCACAAACGCACCAATGAAAACAACAGTCGCCTTGTAGCTTCCTCACGTTGTTGCAAAGAATGGTGGCTTGAATTCACGGGTTGAATCGTTGAATGATTGTCAACAAGACCACGTTTATCGCTCATTAAACTGCACATATTATCATATTAATTCTCGCTCTTCCTAGCAGCATCTTCTCTTCATACTAGCATCATTAAGAACACATCAAATCAGAAATTCTCTGATACTACATGTAGAAATTTAACACACTAATAAATAAAACACTCATACAATAAATATCAGACATATAGAAGAACCAGACATGGCGAAAAAGGCCTCAACCTTACAACATTCCTCACATTCTCATTATTAATCAATCCAATGTACAAAGAATGGTAATAGTACAAATAAATACGTGAGGAAGTTGGTCTCAAGATATTATGTCTATCTTGGATGCTATGATTGAGAAAATAACTCAACAACACACTAATCTAGGAGCCTAACTAGTTGGAGAGAATCTCTCAACCAACTAAGCCTAAAGTGATTCCTAACCATGAGGAACAAACTCAATCTAGAAAGGTAGGATTAAATCCTAACTTTCATGATTTTAATTAATTTAATTATTTGGACTTATAATTGTTTTTAATGTGAGAATGAGGCTAATAGATATGCCTTTTAGTTCAAGAGCCATAGCTCATTCCAGTTTTAATTCCATATCTAGCCACCTAAAATAGTTGTAATGCATGCAGAGATATATAATTGAATCAAATATTAATCACCATGTATAACCATGTGGGCCCATGATTTTACCACTTGTTTGACTCTGTGGGCCCACGACTTACCACTTGTTTCTCTTGCCATAACATAAGATGCATGATTGACAACATAAAGAAGAACCGCTTTGACATTTAAGATATAGTTGGCATAACCTCACCATCAAATCCAAGTAGGCAATAATTAGATAAATTTTGAGGTCTAAAATGGGCCTCCTAAGGAATATTATAAAATAATAGTGGAAATAATAAAATAATATTAGATTGCATCATCAAATTTTAGAGGGAAAAAAGAAAAAACTACTTTTTCAACATGTATTTTCAACTTATCTCCATACGGTTTTACTCAAATTCCAAGTGGGAGCACTTGTTGGATGAAAAATTATATTCTTTATCCAAGGAATACCCATGTTTCATACTTTCAATGGACCCTGCTACACGAAAAATGAGAAATACATGAAAAAACATGATTGCAATCACATTTTTCATGTATTTCTCAATTTTTGTATAGTAGGATCCATTCAAAGTATGCAATATGGGTACTCCTTGGATGAGGAATTAAATTTTGCATCCAATGAGTGCTCCCACTCAACATTTGAGTAAAACCATAGGGATTTAAGTTGAAAATATGATTTGAAAAATTAGTTTTTTTATTTTTTTTATTTTTTAATCTTTTTACCTTTTTACTCCAAAAATGGTGAATCGTCCCCCATGGTTGACATCATCGTATTGAATCCTATTAGTTCTTATAAATTTTATTTTGATTGTACATTTTTTCTTTGAGGCCCATTTTTTACCTCAAAATTTCTCTAATGGAAAAATGTGCTAGCAGAAAATCTCTGCAAATTTGTAAAAGGATAGGCCTACAATGGATGATCTTACTCAACGGATGGGCTTGCAATTGGATATAATTATTCAAGAGACGGTGTTGCAACTTGATGTTCTTATTCCACATATAAAAAATTGAGTTATAAGACCTATGTGCTTTCCTTTGGGCCTATTTTAAAATAGAAACATCATGAAACCTATTGGAATGTAGAAAATTTCGCACAATGAAACTAGAAATGTGGGTCAATGAAAGAGTCATCTTGGGTGACCAAGTACGAAAATGTGTGCCACACTTGAATTTTGGCTGAGGATGTGAGCTCTAGTTTTGGAATTTCTAAAAAATTATGTATATAAAGAGGCACCATGTATCATCACTAATTGTCCTACCTCCTTCTCAGAGTTTACACCCATTTCCTTAGGAATTTGAAGACAAACAAATAGATGCATTGTTTAAGGAATCTAGGGAAACAAAGACATGGATAAAATAGTTTCATTTAGTTGCAATAAGCCATACTTTTACCTTCCCAACTTCTTCCATAGAAGTTATCAACATCTATGTATTCGCATGTTGTCTAGGTCACCGACTAGGATTGGGATTCTGGCCCTAAATGATGCATTGTATTCAATGGGTGATGATTTGGACTTTCACCAACCTAAGGCCACTAGTCTAAGGCATACTGGTGGTATGCAGGATTGATATCCAAGGTGAAGATTACAAATCATAATTGGTCATCAAGAATTGCGAAGGTGGGTTATATGCCTTAAATTTTCAACTTCTTCGAGAGCCATTTATAGTAAGTGCCTTGTGCCTTTCAAAACACTGTAAAATTAGCCACTATTAGAATATTTGTAAGAAGAAGGAATTATTTTTGTGTTCTAAATTTAACAATCAATGCAACTTATAATGCAACATTAGGGGTTTCTAAAATTTCTCTGGTGTCCAAAAGGATGTCATCTCATTCAGAAAATGAAATGGAAGGAAACGATATTCTTGTCTCCTGGAAATAATGAGGTTCTAGAAAAAGTAGTTGTCATCATAGAAAAAATAATTTTTCGTCATATAGAAAAAATAATTGTTGTCATACCTCCTTCAAGACCTTTGCACACAAGGGAGAGGAGCCATAAACTGAGGTACATGATTATGTTTTTATCAGAATTCTAGTTTCCTCCGAATTTGTGCTTTTCTCACAATTCTAGTTTGCTCAAAATTTATCACTAATACGTACTTAACCTAGATATGATAGGATTGCATCTGAATCTATACTATGTCATGCGCTTCTCATAACTCAATGTGCAGTGTGATCAAATGCTCACAGAAGGAAGCTACCAGTAACTAAGCTTGAAATATTGAGTAAAGAAAGGAAAGTATGAAACTCGCTCAAAGGCACTAGTTATTGAAATTAATCTTCGTATCACCCCATCAAAGGCTCGAAGTTTCTATAGCTTTTCTTTAACAATATATTTAACTACAGGGTTAGCCTAGGTTTGATAGCATTGCATCTACATCTGCATTGTGTCATGCTCTGCTCAAAACTTTGTATACAAGGTGACAACCACTGGGAAAATATTAGTTAAAGTTGTTGTAGATATTTCTAGTTGGAGTAAAGAACCAACACATTGCTTCACTCTTGACAGCTCAAGCATGAAGATCAAGGCGAATGTGACAATTGATCAAGGTGTCACACATAGATGAAGGTGAATGTGACAGCCAATCAAGGTGCTTGTGACAACTTGAGAGCCAAAGAGCCAAAATCAAATAGGATTTCCATATTATGGTTTATGGAGTATTAAGCATTAAATAGTTACTGATTGATGCTAGCCAAAGATGGAAATAGTTCAATTGAACTTATGCACTATAACATATGGTTAATTTTTATGATTTTTTCATAAGTATGACATCAATATGAGGCCAAATAATATCTTGAATTTTTTCATTAGACGGAAAAATAAAATTAAAACAAAATAGTTATTAAAAATAGAAGGTTGACATATTTGTTTCTTCAAACTTTGGTTAGAACAATGAAAATTTCATTGGATTTTATGCAAGCTTAATAGAAAAACTCTAGTCAATTACTATAGTACTTGCAAAACCTTTTGGAAATTACTAATAATAAGTGATCTATAACTTCATTCCATTTTTATTACCAAATAATAATGAAATAATAGGTTATGAAACCACAAATGTAGTATAAAATATGTGTTCATGTGTTTTAGCTATAGTTCTCGTTGAAAGTATTTCATTTCAATTATATCTACAAATAATTTAGATTGGATCATTATATTATTTCTCATCAATCTTAATGCATTCAGAGTGGAAAAAGTGGAGGAATCAGCTCATGATACAGTTTTTACCGACGGGACCTAATTTGGCAAAACGGGGTCTAAAACCTTCTAGGAGAATTTTGAGGCATCAAATGATATTTTTTGGGGGTAAAACTTAGCCTATTTAGTGTGGCACCATCTCATACTATTCTACACACATATATATCTTTCCAATGTCATAATATGTGCATTAATCGGAGTATGTATTCAAAAGTTATGCCACTTAGAAGTTGACCTTCTTGTTTTCACACCTATAGTTTGGGAGGATGTCACATCAACCCCCATTATTCATGGAAAATGGGCTATACACATGATTATGATGTAAAATATTATAGAAGATTCTATATTGTAACTCTAGTTAAGTGTAGATGTAGTCAAAATTAACGACTATTAGGCTATCGGGTTGTGTTAAAACGGGCCACTAGGAGAAAGAGGCATTCCATTCTTTCGAGAGAATTTTTTTCCATAGATGATAAAATATAGCCTGGAGAGATAAGAGGTAAAGCACATGGAGATGATATGTGAATTATAGCATCCCAAGGGCCATAGGAAATACTTCTTTGTACCTGTATCCATATTTCCAGATAAAGGGAGCGAAGCGACCTCACCTTCCATCTAGGTTTTATCCTAAAAGGGTTTCCCACAGATAATATCATGTGTCTTGTGTGTGAGAGAGATTATTTTTTTGTTCTCTAATTTTTCGCATAATTTTGATTCGCATAATTTTGATTCGCATACATGCATTAATTACAGTTAAATCTACATATCTTAAAGTTCAATAAAATTGTGATAATGTAGAATCTTAGACTTTTACTATAATATTATTAGATTTGTTGTGACAAACTATCCAATGGAATATCCATGAAATTTTATGGATAATTTGGTATCAGAGTGATTTTCTTTGGATATTTTGTGGAGATTGTAGGGATCTAGATCGGTGGGGCCGTAAATTGTAAAACCCTAATCATGGCCGATGAATCTATAAATGAACCTCATGATCTTGCAAAGGTGAGGTTTACGTGATTGGAACAACAAGTCACATATATCAACCACAATGTAAGCCTCTTCATGGTGGCCTTGAATAAAAATCTAGGGATATTTGGATAATATGGAGGTCTTAACGTAGAGGACAAATAAATTTTAGGTCCATATACTACTAGTGTAACCCATTATCGTTATTAGTACCACCCCCTTATTATATTGTTGTGCCCATGTAGTCCCCATATTGTTATTATTGTGCCCCATAGAAGCCCACTATTGTTATGATTGTACCCTTACATTATTATTGTTATTTTGGCTCTGATTATATTATGACCCCTTAGACTACTATATACAGAAATGAGGTCATGTCATTTGTATCATCGAAGAATTGTTCATTTGTGTAATGTAAAGGAGGTTGCCCCCTCGAAGAGGCTTATTTCTAAGGCGTTGGTATATATTTTCTATCTTTTTGTGAGTTGGTTTCATAGTAGAATGGGGATCAAAAGATCAACAGAAATAGAGAATCAATCGAAGAAAGGACCCAAAAAAGATCAACCCGGTTCGAGTGTCATGAACCAATAATAGCCCCTGTTTGAAATGAAATAAAAATTTGATATCAATTCATACCATGGTTTGACTGAAATTCTAAATCTAAACCACTGGTTGCAACAATTGGAAGTTTATTTTAGTGTCTATTAGATCAAGGAAGGGAAAAAGATCTCATTCACACAACTGAAATTAGAGGGTCATGCACTAACTTGGTGGGAGAGCCACACAGAAACCCTTAGGTTGGAGGGACAACCTCCAGTGACTAAGTGGGAGTATTTAACAACACTCATTAAGTCACAGTTTTATCCCATTAGGTTTGTGGAAGACCAATGGATCTGGTGGCATTACTTCAGGAAAACGTTGAGCCAAAGCATGTAGGAGTACACCATGGAATTCAGGAAGATGGTTATAATGTTGGGTATCTCTCCAAAGAACCCAGAGTTACTCCTCAAGTATTTTGGGGGTCTTCACCACCATCTGTCTGAGAAAGTGATTTTGTTTAAGCCCAAATCAGTGGATGAGGCTTGTGTACAGGCACAGTACTTGGAGAACGTAGTCTTGAAGAGAGCACAGTCAAGTGGATTGAAGTAGAAGGAAAAACAATAAGATTCTAAGGAGGGGAAGAAGAAGAAAAAAAGGGGAAAACATAAGAAGATGGCAACCACATCACACTAGTGCAAATATCCTAGCAACCACTGGAACATCAATGGATAGATAAAGGAAAATTGTTGGAAGTTACATCCAGAGCTAAACCCAAAGAACGAGAAGAAAGATAACAAGAAGAAGAATCGCATGACCACTTATTCAAGCAACCAAGTTGAAAGCAGCTCAGATGTGGATGAGAAGATCATTTGTACATCAGTACAGAAGGAGGTGAATATGAGTAGCCTTCAGCAATAGGAAGAGAAAGAAATGACCAAACTCTTCCATATAAAGATATAGGTCAAGAAGACAAATATTGATGCTATATTTGACTCAGGATCATAGGAGAATCTCATTGTAGTAGAGCTGGTCAAGAAGTTTGGGTTGGAAGTGTTTGATCATCCAAACCCATATCCATTGGGGTGGGTAAATAAGGATATATAGTTGAAGGTAACAAAATAGTGTAAAATTAGATTTTCTATCAGTGTTGATTTTATTGATGAAGTAGAGCTATATGTGGTTCCCTTAATGTATGTGGAGTCGTGTTTGGGAATCCATACATGTACATGCATGATGCAATATTCATGAGGATATGCAACCAGTATTGGCTTGTCAAGGATGGAAAATCATTCATCGTCAATGTGCACAAAAGCAAGTCAAAAATCTCATTGGTAAGTGTCAACCAAGCCAATAAATTGATCAGTTCTAGCAAGAAATATGTTTTATTATTTTTAAGAGAAATCCAGTCTGAAGAGGAATCAATAAGAGGTAAGGCATCCCTGGAGGGGTGTACTAAGAAACAGAAACAAAAATTAGAGTTGTTACATGCATACAAGGATGTGTTCCAAGAGCCTAAAGGGTTACCACCTAAGAGAGAAGTGGAGCATGAGATCCAGTTATTGCCAGACTCCCCATTGCCAAATATTGGGTTGTACAGGAATTCTGTTATAGAAGAAAGTGAAGTGAAGAAAAAGTTGTAGCGGCTACTGGAACAGGGTGTCATTCAACTGATTACATCACCATGGGGGTCACCCATCATCATTGTTCCAAAGATGGATGGGACTTGGCAGATATGTGAAGATTACAGGGCGTTGAACAAAATCACGCTCAAGAACATATACCCCATGCCTAGGATAGATGATATGCTAGATCAGTTGCATCAATAAAAGTAATTCACCAAGTTGGAATTGAAGTCTGGATATCGCCAAGTTTGAGTCAAAAAAGAGGATACATGGAAGACCGTCTTCAAAACCAGGCAAGGTTTATATGAGTGGTTAGTCATGCCATTTATCCTATGTAATGCACCAGCTACATTTATGAGATTAATGAATTATGTATTGTTCCCTTTTATATATTCATTTGTTATTATCTATTTGGATAATATAATGGTATATAGTGCTACCTGGGAGGAGCATATTTTACATTTGGCGTAGGTGCTGGAAACATTAAAGAAGCCAATTTTCTAGAAAATCTCAAGAAGTGTGAGTTTGTGCAATAGTCTTTGGTGTATCTAGGGTTTGTGACCGATGGAGAATAAATGAAGATAGATCCTTCCAATATGGAGGGCATCATGAACTAGTCAATGCCTACTAATGTTTCTAAGGTCGGGAGTTTCATTGGGGCAGCACAATACTTGAGGAAATTCATAATCTCATTTTCAGTGGTAGCATCACCACATCACATCATAACAACAAGTGGAAAGAGTTTCTAGTGGGGAAAATGTTAGTAAAGGGATCTCAGAGAGGTAAAGAAACAGAAACAAAAATTGGAGTTGTTACATTCATACAAGGATGTGTTCCAAGAGCCTAAAGGGTTACCACCTAAGAGAGAAGTGGAGCATGAGATCCAGTTATTGCCAGACTCCCCATTGCCAAATATTGGGTTGTACAGGAATTTTGTTATAGAAGAAAGTGAAGTGAAGAAAAAGTTGTAGTAGCTACTAGAACAGGGTGTCATTCAACTGATTACATCACCATGGGGGTCACCCATCATCATTGTTCCAAAGATGGATGGGACTTGGCAGATATGTGAAGATTACAGGGCGTTGAACAAAATCACGCTCAAGAATATATACCCCATGCCCAAGATAGATGATATGCTAGATCAGTTGTATCAATAAAAGTAATTCACCAAGTTGGAATTGAAGTCTGGATATCGCCAAGTTCGAGTCAAAAAAGAGGATACATGGAAGACCGTCTTCAAAACTAGGCAAGGTTTATATGAGTGGTTAGTCATTCCATTTATCCTATGTAATGCACCAGCTACATTTATGAGATTAATGAATTATGTATTGTTCCCTTTTATATATTCATTTGTTATTATCTATTTGGATAATATACTTGTATATAGTTCTACCTGGGAGGAGCATATTTTACATTTGGCGTAGGTGCTGGAAACATTAAAGAAGCCAATTTGCTAGAAAATCTCAAGAAGTGTGAGTTTGTGCAATAGTCTTTGGTGTATCTAGGGTTTGTGACCAATGGAGAATAAATGAAGATAGATCCTTCCAATATGGAGGGCATCATGAACTGGTCAGTGCCTACTAATGTTTCTAAGGTCGGGAGTTTCATTGGGGCAACACAATACTTGAGGATATTCATAATCTCATTTTCAGTGGTAGCATCACCGTTTCACATCATAACAACAAGTGGAAAGAGTTTCTAGTGGGGAAAATGTTAGTAAAGGGATCTCAAAGAGGTAAATAAGAAGATCAAACAAGCACCAGTTCTAGCATTACCAAAATTGTAGTGGCCCTTTGAAGTGGAGATAGATGTGAGTGGGTATGCTATGGGAGTTGTCTTGATGCATGGAGGAAGTCTTGTACGCTACCATTATGAAGTATTTCATGGGGAAATCCTTAACTAACCTACCTATGACAAGGAGCTCTATGCCATGGTGCAAGTTGTGAAGAAGTGGTAGTATTATCTGATGGGAAAGGAGACAGTAATCCACACATATCACCAGTCGTTACATTATTTGTAAAGCCCAAGAATAAGTGGATGGGGTTTTTACAGTAGTTTCATTTGGTGATCAAATATAAGAAAGGAAGCACAAAAAATTTGGCCGACATGCTTTCAAGGCCACCCACATCGAATATTATAGCTTTAGGGACTCTTATGCACATGGATCGATTCACCTATGATGCATATAGAGAGGCATATTCAAAGGATGAGGACTTCAAGGAGGTGTATCAGTAGTTGCAGAGTTAAATTCATATGCACGATGGTGACGACACCGTTGACTACCATCTCCAGGATGGGTTACTCTATAGAATAGATAAGCTATGTGTTCCTAAAGGTGAGCAATTTCATCTAATCATAGAGGGTCACACCTCTAAGGTTGCATGGAACTTTGGTGTAGGGAACACCATGGATAACTTGCAGAGGTATGTGTACTGGCCCAATATGCAAGAGCGGGTAGCTAGGTTCATTAGAGGTGCATGTTTTATTGTACAATCAAGTCTAGCAATAGGAAATAGGGTCTATATCATCCCTTACCTCTACCTACTCATCCTTGGCAAAGAATGTCTGTGGACTTTGTGGGAGGTTTACCAACAGCCAGGAAGGGACATGACTACCTATTCATGGTAGTTGACAGGTTCAGCAAGATGTGTGTTTTGATGCACTGTAAAAATACCATCAACAAACAAGAAGAAGCAAACTTGTTCTTTGTAAAAGTATGGGTGCACTTTGGGATACCAAGGAGCATCATTTTAGACAGGGATACAAGATTTCTTAGTGCATTCTGGACTACATTGTGGGAGAACATGGACACAAAGTTGAAGAGATCTACAGCATTCTATCCACAGACAGATGGAAAGACATAAGTCGTCAATGGGAATTTGGTGTAGCTTTTGAAGAGATACAACCAGAAGCACCCAAAGACCTGGGATGAAAATATGGTATATATATAACATTTGTTCAATAGAGAAGTCCACACTTCTACAGGAAAGTCCCCATTTGAGACTTGTTTTGGATACTTTCCACCTTCACCTTTGGATATTGCATATGGGCAACAAGAAGGAGTGAGGAAAGATATTATAGGAGATGCTTTGAGGAATAAAAAAATTATAGCGAAGATCAAGCAGATGCATCTACTAGTATAAGAAACATTGCAAAAGTCACAAGAGAAGTATAAGGCCATACATGATCAACACAAAACAAATAATTTATTCAAGGTGGGAGACAAAGTATGTTTACAGTTGAACAAGGAGAGGATACAAGGGCCTGGTAAGAAAATCAAGGCTTTGAGGTATGGTCCCTTTAAGATACTGGAAAAGGTGGGTGATAATTCCTATCAAATCAGTTTACCACCATATATATGCATTTATTTAGTTGTGAATGTAAAGAATTTGAAATTCTATGAGCCTTCCATGTTAGATCAGGAATATGAACAGGTCCCTCATTCTATGGAGGATTTAGCATCATATGTTCAATTAGAGTTGAAAGAAGATATAGTTTTATAGAAGAGGTCTAGAACTACAAGATAGGGGCAGCATGACATTTAGAATATTGGATTGAAGGGACAACTTCTAGGCAAAGATAAATGCTACACCAGAGAGGAGATGGAGGAAAAAATTCCTCACCTCATTTACTAGAAGTTTTTGGTGACCAAAATCCTTCCAAAATGGGGAGGTGTGATCTGGATTGGATCATTATATTGTTTTTCATCCATCTCAATGAATTCAGAGTGGAAAACATGGAGGAATTAGCTCACAAGACTATTTTTACCAGCGGGACCTAGTTTGGCAAAACAGGGTTTGAAACCTTCCTAGAGAATTTTAAGGCATCAAATGATGGTTTTTTAGGGTAAAATTTTTCTACTTTAATACAACATCATTTCATGTTACTTTACACACATATATCTTTCCAACGGCATAAGCAGCACGTCAATCAGAGATTGTATGCAAAAGTTATGCCACTCAAAAATTGATCTTCCTATTTTCACACTTATAGTTTGGGAGGATGTTGCGTTAACCCCTATTATTCATGGAAAAGGGGATAGACAAGTGATTATGATGTAAAAGACTCTATAATATTGTATATTTTAACGCTAATTAAGATTTGATGTATTCAAAATTAACCACTAGTAGGCTATTAGGTTGTGTTATAACCAGGTCACTAGGAGAAAGAGGCATTCCATTCTTTCAAGAGCATTTTGTTCCATAGCTAAGCAAAGATAGTTGGGAGAGATAGAAGGTAAAGCACATAGAGAGGATATGTGCAGTGTAACATCCCACAGGCCACGGGAATTAATTCTTTGTACCTGCAGCCCTATTTCCAAACAGAGAAAGAAAGTGAAGCGACCTCACCTTCCAGCTAGGTTTTCTCCCGAAAAGTTTTCCTAGAGAGCACATCCTATGTCTTGTGTCTTGCGTGTGTGTGTGTGTGAGTTTATTTTGTTGTTTTTTACTTTTTTACATAATTTCCATTCGCATGCATGCACTAATTATTGTTAAATATACAGATCTTAAAGTTTAATAAAATTGGAATAGTGTAGAATCTCATATTTTTAATATAATATTATCAAATATGTTCTGACAAACTATCATGTAGAATATGCACGATAGTTTATGGATCAACAACTATGTTTTAATATTGAATATATTTAGCTTATAGACTTTAGGTTATATTATCACTGTTACACTAATATTTACAAAATTTAATTTTGGAACTCACTCAAATTATTCCAACAAACTATCAATTCACCATCATATATATATAAGTCATCATAGAACAAAATTAGCAACATAGAACAAAATTAGCAAGTTACCATTGTCATGGTTTGTATTAAACCTTAGGTAAATTATGTAAATGGTGTTAATTCCCTAAATTTCACTTGCCTACCAACTTTATAGGTATTTTAATTTTCCACAAATTATTGAATTGTAATAAATTCGTTTGGAACAAAAATTGAGAACATAGGAAAAAAAATTACAATTCACAACCAATCTAATTCTCAATGTAAAACTACTTTCAAAACTTATAGTATAAATTGATGCTTATACAAAATAATTTATTATATTTTCTTTTAAATTATTTTGAGAATATTAATCCACAGTTATCATGGACATAACACAACTTAAATATACCAAATCTATTTATAATGTAATGCCCACTCATATAAGTTCATACACTAAGAACATTCCTTTTTAACACCAAATAAAATGCTTTTTTGGCATATTATAATAATACGATTTAAACATCATTTGTAATAATTGAATGAACAATAAATAATATCTAATTTAGAATATTATTTTATTGAAACTATTACACAACTACATCATCTAATTAATAATATATATAATGTACAAAACATTAATTTTCACATGTCTACTTAAGGTTTTCATTTTATATAAGTTGTACAAAATGACATTACCTAATAACAACAAGTTTTTATCTTCCTACATCCTAATGAAATTTGATATAAGTTGTACAAAATGGCATCACCTAATAACAGCAAGTTTGTATCTTCCTATATCCTAATTATTATGGATAAGTGTGTTAACTCATCAATAATAATAATACTAATATTTTATATTAGTGAGTTCTATACTAAATTTAATAATAATTTAATTATTATATCATTATACAATATTTTTAGGTTTTTGTAAACAAAAATTATTACTTTTTTATTAAGTTTGCATTGGGATATAACAAAATCTTTGAGATATTGTTACCATCCTTTTCTATATAATTCTTTTTTCAAAGAAATATTGGGGAGTGGAACTAAAATTTATGTCTTCAAACTTACTACTTAAGATGAAATATATAATGCATACAATCAACAAGCATATAGCTTGCAAAACTGAGATAACATAAGCATATATTTACAACAGGATTTCATGGAATAAAGGGAGAGAAATCAACATCCGGAAGCTTATTAAAATCGATTAACATGTTTCCATGAGGATGATTAGGAACATTACTTGCAGAACTTTTATTTTCCTCTATTACCATCTGTATATGCATGTCATTGAATTGCTTATGTAATACATCCATTTCATCATCATATCATTGCACTTTGACTTTTAGAGATTAAAAGTATTCTACGAGGAAGACAATTGTGTTTGATTATTGGTGTATTTTCCAATTTAAATCCACAATTTCGAGGTGTAATTCTTCTAGACTCTATGGACCCTTGCTTCCAATGTTTCTTCCTCCTATAGTAGTTGGTGATTCTTTTCTAAGTGTCATTGTACATTTACCAAAAAGTGGAAACCAATTAGTAGTGAGAATCAAGTGATAGGTAGACTAGGGGTTAGCAAATGGGTGACAAAGAGAGATTGAAGGTTTAGCGACAAAGTTTGTTTCCAGGTGACCTAATATGGGAAACTGAGAGGACAATGGAGGGGAAGGGGGATAGGGAACCAAAGATTCCCCTACTCTAAATATACAAAGAAAAAATTTCTAAGTCAAAAAATAGAAACTTAGGATGTAGAAGGTTACAATGGCTAAAGAAGAAATAAATTGTGAAGGTAAAGTTATATCTAGGAGCAGGAGACAACTCAATCAACTGTGAATCCCTTCATAGTTGCAGTGAGATCTGAGACAAGTTAGTTGGCCACGATCAAGAGTAATTGACACCTTCCATAGCAACAGCCTGACATTCAACATCCTAGAGAAGGCAGATGTAGTTTTTTGAACCAAATTGGAGGGAGTGGAAGGGTAGAAGTAGAGATACATCCCACAATCAAACACGGAAGCCAACAACACCTCGTATTTAACTAAGATGCTCGAGCCTTCCTACACAGACCATATTATATTCCACTCATCTCTCGAATTTCCATTTACCAGGCAATTGTTCCAATGTTTTCCTAATTCACCATAGAGAACATTGTAAGTTGTAGAAATAATCTTCCAACATGGAAAAATTTATCAGCATGATAACAAACTCAACATCCTTGGAGGCCATATACAAAGGAACCAGATGTTTCCCATAGATTTAGTCCCAGGGTTGGAAAATTCACACACAAAATAGATCTCATCACCATTAAATTTTATGATCAACCACTGCTCTGATGTCATCAACACATCAAGTGCCGAATCCAAGCTTAGGCTATGGTGTTTTCTGACCTGAGCATCAGATGCATGAAAGGTCTTAAGAGAGGAGCCTCAGAATGACGTGCATGTTTTCCAACTACCACCTTTCCCCTTATGATATGCCAAGTGGGTGATTCATGAACCATATTAATGGATTTAATATATGGGAGGGGGGAGTATAATAGCTATCAACATTTTTCTTTACATACTTTTCAATTAGGGCTGGAAGAGTTGCTTTAAAATAATTTAAGAAGATTGTGTCTAATAAGAGTTTAGGCATGGGATGTTTTATCATTCTAACAAATTATTGATGATAGTGTTTCTTGGTTTTAAGAGGCATGCAAGGTTTTCTTTCTCATCTACTTCCTTGTTTAGAGATCTAAGTATATGGAAGAAAGTCTTGTGTTGAAATTTATCAAGGCCCCCCATAATTCTATGAAGGAGTATAGTAAGTTGGTTATCCTTAGGAAAAGAGCCTTTATACAGATGTTGGATAGTGAGAAGAGAGTCACCCAAAATTACAATCTTAGTAATCTCCATTTATTTTGTCAAACTTATCCTGAGCAAGAGTACATACATTTTGTTGGGTTGTTGATCCTCTTACCTAACCCCAAAGAGTACTTAGTCATTTTCTTTCCCTTGAGAATAAGGATAGTCCCTCCGCTCCTCCCATCCCTTATATTATTAGGATATTAGAAATATAATTCTATCACATTTAAAATTATTGTTCTCTCAAATCTATTTACATACATGAAGCATTCTAGTTTTACTTAGAATAGATACAACATCAATATTGGTATGGAGTTATGATTATTTACACAATACATTTTACATCAAATAACTATTATTTCAAAATTGAGCTAAAAAAATATTTACACTCAATAAACCATCATTAACCATGACAACATATATCTCTAAGTGAAAATTAATAGTGTAAACTGAATATAAACTAGAATTATTCTTATTTACAAGCTCAAAGTTTACATCAAGTAAGTATTATTTCAAAATTAAACTAACCAAAATATCTATACTCAATATTTCAACATTAACCATCACAATGTATATCTCCAAATCAAAGTTAATAATAGATATGAGTATGAACTAGAAATAAGTATATATATATAAAAGATATTTATCACACGTTGATTTGTATCAAATGTTTAATATATTAAACGTAACTGATTATTATAAATTTATTTAACTTTTTTTCCTTTTTTCTTTTTAGTAAATTACATGTATTACTCAAGTAATATTCAATAATTATTAATAATTCAATATTCAACCAAACTTGATTTGGAAAATACACAATATTTTTTTTAATTAGGTTTATACTTTAAAATCACTAAAAATATATATCATAATTTTATATATATTACTAAGAATACTAATGTTTAATATGATGTAACATTTAGATATATATAATCATACTTTTGTCTACGCCTGAAGGAAGCTATACGTCTGCACCTAAGGTTTCTCGGCCATGTGGCTACCCGAAGGCTCTCCCGTGTGGTGCATCAACTAGCAAGGAATACGTACCCCCTGCAAGCAGTCAGATCGCATCTCCGAGCAGGCTAGATCAATTATGCCCACCATGGTTTGGGTGAGCTCGATCCAGTCGAGCTAAGGCTTCACCCATGGAGTCTTCATCGCCCTCCCTTGTTGAAGCCGAGGACTTTGCCAATCTTCTGAATTCTTCGCTAAAAAATAAAGAAACAGAGGTTTCAAAGTTCGTGAAACGACTGGATGATATCCCAGAGATCTCGCTCCCTCCAGAGAAACCAATCCAGGTTGCCCTTTCCCTGTTTGAGCGAACCTTGGTGGGACAGTTCACAGGTCTCTGGCCCTCCCCAAAATCCATAGAAAGCTGGGTTGTAAGGAACTAGGCATCGCTGATATCGGGCAAGGTCACTTCTTATTTCCTGGGGAAGCGTTTCTTCCTATTCGAATTTTCTGAGAAAGAAGATAAGGACCTGATCTTCCGTAATGGACCCTATTTCATGGGCGCCCAGGATCTGTATCTTAATAAGTGGATGCCCGATTTCAATCCAACAGTTGACGTGCCCACTGTCGTCTCTGTGTGGGTCAGATTACCCAACCTTCCAGTGCACTATTGGAACTGGGAATCCCTTAAGCATATCGGGAATACCCTGGGTAAATTCATCGATCGAGCAAACAACAAAGATCAATATGAATGTGCTAGAATTTGTGTTGAAGTCGACCTCGAGGTTGGCCTACCTGAGGTAATAAAGATCAGAGTTGGAAGCTGGACGCATGTTCAAAAGCTGGATTATGAACAACTTTCGTTCAAGTGTAGGAAGTGTCAGGTCTATGGTCATTTCACTAGAGGATTCCCAAAAAATACTGAAGTGAAGAAAGGAAAAGAGGACGGATAGACGCAGGTTAAAAGGAACAAAAAAAAATTCCCTAGAACAGGAAATACTAATGGGAAAGCTCTGCAAACAGGATCAAGGTTTCAAAACCCACACATGGAAGAGCAAGGAAATAAATATATACAGCTAAGTTTAGCAATAGAGGAAACTCAAGATCTGGAGACACAAAAGGAAGGATCGCCCCAAAAAGAGCCCCCCAAGGGACCAAAGTAAGCAGACAGTAAAGTAGACAGAATGGAAGATACACCCTCAGAAGAGGTCGAGGAAGTACAAGGCTCAGAGGACTCAGAAGAAGAAGGTGAAATAGGTGAATTGCAAACCTCGGCCAAAAGATCTTTGAGGGGTCAAAAATCTGCCCGCGAGAAAAGAGAGCAGGAGACCTACAGAGACAAACTGCAAGGAAGCCAACCCACCCTTGAGAAACTTTTGGCTAAAACTCCAAAGATGAATAGAAACCTGCCCCAGAGCTCTAAAGGAGCTCTCCATTCCAAAAACAAGTGATAAGGATCGTCTCCTGGAATTGTAGGGGTTTGGGGAACAAAATTAAAGAAGAAGTAGTCAAAAGTTTGATAACATCTGAATATCCAGACATATTCCTCATCCAGGAGACTAAAATGGAGGACAAGGCCTTCCTCCATATCAGCAAAAATCTACGGAAAAGAAGTGAAGGACAAGTTGTTTCAGCCAGGGGTGCCTCAAGAGGCCTGGGCACGCTCTGGAATGCAAACAAGTTCACAAGGGTGGAAGAGATCGCCAACACTGATTGGTTGTTCTCAAAACTGAAGCACGTTGACGCAGATGAGACCCTCTGCCTCTTCAATGTGTATGTCCCAGCCAGCACAGGAGAAAAAAAGAATTGTTGGGACTCTATTAGAGAACTGGCAGAAATTGAAGATTTAGCAAATATCATCATCGCTGGGGATCTAAACCTCACTTTAACTATGGCTAAAAAACGTGGAGGGAGAATTGTAAGGGATCCAATGCGAGAATGGGTTGAGGATCTGCTCCAGGACTGGGATATGATCAACATCAAACCTTCGTCAGGAAAATACACCTAGTCCAACAAAAGACTCGGTTCGGGCCATATCGCTGCAAGGTTAGACAGATTTCTTGTTCAAAGTTCTTTTCTTCTTCTTGGTCTAGATTCTAGAATGCATATTCTTCCCTATAGTGTCTCTAATCACAGGCCCATCAAGCTCGATCTTTTGGCTCACTCAAATCAAGGCCCCAATCCTTTTAAATTCAATCCCCTATGGATCAAGGAACAATCCTTTTTGCATTTAGTTAAAGATACTTGGAAGCAACCAGTCAATGGCTCTGCATTCTTTGTATGGGAGGAAAAGCTTAGGAGAGTGAAGGCGGCATTAAAAATTTGGGCAATCTCTCCCAAATCCTACAGTGGAAAGGAAGAAGTTACAAGAATAGCTAGAGATCCACCATCTTAACTCAGAAAATGAAGAGATAAAAAAAGAAATTCTTGAAAAAGAGGCGGACCTCCAGCAAAAGTTTCTTAAAGCAAGCCTAGATGAGGAAGAGTACTGGAGGACCAAATCTCGTAGGCTTTGGCTTAAGGCAGGTGATAGGAATTCATCCTTATTTCATAAGCAAGCCCAAGCGCGGAAAAATTTCAATTCCATCACCGAAATCAAGGAAGAGAACAGCACCCATAGAGACATTCAAAGCATAAAAAATGCAGCCTTTCTCCATTTCAAAAATCTATATAGCGAAATAGAGGGGCAGGGTCAAAATCCATCAACTGTAAATGAGGTTCCCAGGCTGATATCCATCAGAAAGAATTAGTTCTTGGAATCAGAAGTCACAAACAATGAAATCAAATCTACCCTCTTCTCTATGGAGCTGGACAAGGCCCCGGGCCCAGATGGCTTTACTGCTAGATTCTTGCAGAACTGTTGGCAGATAGTTGAAAAAGACTTATGCAGAATGGTCCAAAAATCTCAAACCTGTCAAAAAATAGGGGGAAGCACTAACTCAGCTTTCCTGGCCCTTATCCCCAAGGAAAGAGGCGCCAACTCCTTCTCCAGATTTCATCCTATATCCCTTTGCAATATAGGCTATAAACTGATAACAAAAGTGATTGTGAACAGATTGAAAATAATTCTCCCTGACATTATTCTAGAGAATCAGGGGGGCTTCATTCAGGGACAACAAATTGTGGACAACTACATCCTGGTTCAAGAGGTGATTCATTCAAGCTTGGCCCGGAAAGACAAAAGAATGGTCGTCAAACTTTATCTTGAAAGTGCCTTTGACAGGGTGAGGCATAGTTTCTTGCTGGACGTCCTACACAAATTCGGGTTTGGGCATAACTTTATCAAATGGATCAAGGCTTGCATCAGTGAGCCATGGATTGCCCCTCTGGTGAACGGGAGAGCCACAGACTTTTTCAAAGCCTCAAGAGGGCTGAGGCAAGGGTGTCCTCTCTCCCCTTTGCTCTTTGTCCTCCAAGCCTCAGCTCTAAGCTTCCTCTTGAATAGAAAACAGTCAAAGCAAGAAATAATGGGAATAAACATAGCAAGAGGAGTTAAAAGCATAAACCATGTGTTGTTTGCAGATGACCCTTTGTTGCTGGGTGCTGCCTCTTTGGTCTTGGCTAAACGATTTAAAGAGGTAGTGGACGCCTATTGTGCAGACTCAGGAAGCAAGCTCAACAAAGGAAAATGCCATGTCTTCTGTTGGAATACCTCTGTCAGATCGATCCAAACCATTTCTAATTGTTTTGGCTTCGTAGCCACCTCTTCTTGGACATCATTCAAGTACCTGGGGCTCCCTGTCTTTCAAAAAAGGGCTATCAACAGAGAATGGTTGCCTCTGTTGGAAAAATTCAAAACTAAAATACAATCCTGGGGATATAATTGGCTTAATATAGCAGGTAAGACAGTGCTAATTAAAGCAGTTCTGAACAGTCTACCCATTTTTCAAGCAACAGTGATGATGGCTCCCATTGGCATAATGAGGAAGATGGAGGCTTACATAAAAAAAAAATTCTGGAAGGGTGGCAAAGCTAATGAGAAGAGAATCCCCTTAATAAGCTGGAACACGATTTCCTTACCCAGAATGGAAGGCGGTTTAAATTTTAAAAATCTCAGCAACCAAAATATAGCCATGGGCACAAAATTGGCATGGAGGATCATCACTCCAAAACCAGGTTGGGCACAGCGTGCGCTATGGAAAAAATATTATGGTGGGCAGAGAACACGATGCCTAAACAACTCAAAGATAATTGCAGGTTCGATGATACATAAACTGTGTGAAAAATCCTCAATCCTGATCAAGCAATATGCGCACTGGATTCCAGGTAATGGTCAGTGCATTCAAATTTGGGACGACAATATCATGGGCAGTGAGCCGATTGCTGAAGACCAATCTTTAGCTTCTTTGAAAGATTGGATGGACAGTGTAGGCATCAAAACGTTGTGGGATTTATCCCACTGGGAAAACGATGAATGGCAGCAATGGAAACACTTAGAGGTGTCACCGAACCTTATCAACGACTACGTTGTTTTTCTCTCCCGCCTGAAAGGTAAAGCCCCAATGAATAGAAGGAAAGCAGACCGCCGAGGATGAGGCCTAATTCCTGGTAAATACACTGTCTCGCAGGGGTATATCCAGCTCTCCCGCTATCCTAATGTTCTACCCAATCCGAGACCCTGGCAGGGGATCTGGTCTTCAATAACGCTACCCAAAATTGACTCCTTTTGTTGGCTATTATGCCATCACAGAATTTTGACAGAAGGCAGGCTCAGGAAAAGAGGATATTTAGGGCCATCCCGCTGCTCTCTGTGTGAGGAACAAGAGGAAAATGCCTCCCACATGATGCTGACCTGTAAATTTGCTGCAGATCTGTGGAAGGAGGCTTTAGACCCTTGGAACATGAATTTCACCCCTCTCAATCACTGCTCAGAACGGTTCTCTAATTGGAAGCGAATGTACCCTTGTGGCACCGCTCAGAATCCCCAAATCAAAGATGCATGGTTCGCCCTACCCAAATTAATCTGCTGGAATATCTGGCTCGAAAGAAACCAATGGATTTTTAAGGATAAGAAGAGTGCTTCTAAGATAATCTGGGTAAAAATTAAAAGCCACCTCAAAGATTGCATGGGAGACCAGGTTGACAAGACAGACCTCACTGAACAAGAAATAGTTTGGGGAGCCTCCCTGGACCTCCAATTCTCAGATAGAGTAAAGACCCCTTCTCCCCCCCTAAAACCTTGGCAAATCCGTCTTAAAGACACATAATTTGCTGAATTTTGCATCAAAAAGGCGAGGAAAACTCTCTTCTTTGACGGTGCAGCTAAAGGCAATCCAGGCAAATCTGGAGCTGGTGGTGTTAACAAAAGTGCAGAGGGCAGAACGGAAACTAGATATGCTTGGGGAGTGGGCATTAATACCAGTATACAAGCTAAAGCACTAGCTCTCCTTCAAGGACTCAAGGTGCTCAAGACCTTGGGAATCAAAGATGTTGTTGTTTTTGGGGACTCTCAGACTATTATAAAGGCCATTGTGGACAACTCCTCTCCCTCTGATTTGAGACTATCTAGATTGCTGAGAAGAATTAACTCCCTGACATATTCCCTCCAGAATCTGGAATTTCTTCACATAAAGAGGGATAATAACAAAGAAGCAGATGCCGAAGCCAATAAAGTGGTTCTCCTTCCTCTTGGAAATTATATAAGAGACGGAGAAGAAGGCTGGGATCCCATCCCCTAGCTGTCCAATAAAAATGTTTTACTGCCTTCTATTAAAGCAGTTTTTTTGCATCTATAAATTAGGAAAGATAGAGAAATCTACAAGAAATATTGATTGCAAATTTTGTAGGATCATTAGGAGGATAGTTATATGGTTCTTGGATGAGGCGAAATCTGAGCCCTTCCTCCCTTTTGTAACCTGAATTGAGGCATTTCAGCCAAGAAGTAATATATCAGTCTAACCGTTCCTGTAAAAAAAAATACATTTAGATAGATATATAACAAGTTAGCATAAAGAAATTATTATATATATAATTAATGTTTATTGTAATATAATTGAGGAGTAATTTATTAATAAAAAATTAACATATTTATCTTATTTCAATAAGTTTCAGTTTAATTTTAATAACTGTTTTTGTTTTATATTTCACAATTGATTATAGATAAGTAAAACTTTTCAGTTTAGATATTGATATTTTTTAACAGATTTTTAATATTATTCTTTAAATATTAAACATTTTAAGGTGATTTATAAATAATGTAAATCTTCTAAGATTTAAATATTGATAATTCTATTAAATAAATTTCTAATCATAATAAAAATTAAAAAAAAAATATATATATATATATATATATATATATATATATAAACATAAACATTCTAATCATAAAAAAATGGTAACAATCTGTTCCAATATAGTTAAAAAATTAAATTCCATAAAATTAAATTAATATAAACATGTATAAAATAATAATAAATATAACCTTTAATTATAAATAAATTTATTAAATTACCATAAATTAAATAATATGAAAATGTATAAATTAATTAAATATATAACTTTTAATTATCTATATCATGAAAAAAATGAGGGACCAATAAAAATAAATAATATGAAACATGTTAAATAATTGAATATTTATAACCTTTAAATAATTATATAAGTATAATCCGGTGTTATGTTTTGTTTTTCATATAACATATCATATCATTCTAAACTTACACTTTTCCAATTTAATGTCTCGCTGTGCTGTGATTATTTATTTTTTCTTTATTTACTCGATTTCAAATAGACTCCAATAGTTAACATTTGCTATGTTCCATTCTGATTTGTTCAATCAATAAATATAACCATCTACACTCTGCACCTTTTTTTTTTGTCAGTGGTTGAAATGGTGTAAGTGATAGTTCTAATTGAAACTCTGAAACCTATGGTTACAGCCTTGGAGTATAGAAAACTCTTATGAATAATTTAGTATGAAATTATTGTTGGATTTTTCTTTGCAATGTGCATATTGAATAATTACATTTAGCTATCAGTTAACCCCTTATCAAGTATTAGTTTAATCCCGCCAAAATTTGGGTTGTGGATCTCCATAAATTTTAAACCATATTCATATGATAAAAAAATTATACTTCTTTTCTAACCCAACATCCATGCCATTAATATAATATACTTGATTTATTCTTTAAACTTATTCTTTAATTTATTTATTTTTCACAATAATTAGTGAAACAGTAAAAAGACTAATCTTGGCTAAACTTAGAATGAAGTTATAATGGATACTTTTATTCACCTTAGTTTCAAGATATTCAAAGATTCAATTGGTAACTTCGAAAGATTGCTCTAGGCAAAAACGTATGATCAAATCACAATGGTTTCCACTATTCACTTTAATTTCAAGATATTCAAACATTCAATCAGTAACTTTGAAGGACTACTCTAGGCAAGACACTGGATCAAATCACAATAGCCACTATTCACCTCAATTTCAAGATATTCAATTGATAACTTTGGAGTAGTCACTACTCTAGGCAATAAGTGGGATCAAATCACCATAGCCACTATTCACCTCAACTTCAAGATATTCAAAGTTTCAATCAATAGCTTCTAAGGAATACTCCAGGTAAGACACAAAATCAAATCACAACGGTTTCCACTATTCACCTCAATTTTAAGAGATTAAATGATTCTAGTTCGAAGGAATACTCTACGCAAGAGGAAAGATCAAATCACAATGGCTTCCACTATTCACCTCACTTTCAAGATATTCAAAGATTCAATAAGTAACTTTGGAGGACTACTCTAGGAAAGATGCAAGATCAAATCACAAGGGCTTCCACTATTCACCTCAATTTCAAGATATTCCAAGATTCAACCAGTAACTTCGGAGCACTACTCTAGGAAAGATGCAAGATTAAATCACAATGGCTTCCACTATTCACCTCAATTTCAAGATATTCAAATATTCAATTACTAACTTTGGAGGACTACTCTAGACAAGACTCAGATCAAATCACAAGGTCAGAGGACTAATATAGCCAAGACCTAAGACACTATTCACCTCAATTTCAAGAAATTCCAACATTCCTTCCCTTTCAGACTTATTTCTCAACACTAATAATCAGACTTATTTCTCAACACGAATATTCAACTTTTATTTTTTTTGCCACACAAACTAACATATTCCCACAAACAAATTAACATATCTCTACAGAATAAAACTCAAATAAAATGAGAATTAAACCCACTTGCTTCTTGCTTCTACTCTAATCGTTATCTTTTAACAACTTATCCCTTAATTTTATATTACTATTAACTATTATATTCCTAATAAATGGCACCTTTTATTTTATTTATTTTATTTTTACAATTGTTCGTTACCTACAAAATTAAGGAAATAGCAATTCTCAAAAAGGAATGTCATAGTGCTTGATAACTTTATAAGGGGTTCCAAAATAATTTTATTATAGGAATAGTATGCATAATAATTTTATTATAGGAATAGTATGCATATTATAGGAATAGTATGCATCGTATGATAATATTTTCTTTTAAATAAACCAGAGGTAAGGACATCAATAATCAAAGGATATTTATTTTGTTTATATTTTAAGCACCCCAAAATTTGGAATTACATATAATTCTTCTATAAATAGCATTCCATCCCAGACTTATATATGGTTGAGGAAGATGAATAATTAATCACAATTACAATGAATTAGAACCCAGACTTACCCTTCATTAACCCTTCATTATTTTTTTCATAGAAAAATAAAAGCATTGTGGTGTATAATGAGAAATTCCTTCAATATTATCACAATAATGCGTTGTACTATACTTGAAATCTAGATAGTGCGTTGTACTATACTTAAAATTATCAAGGGCTATATTTTTTTTTATGTATAACATAATATTATAGAATGGATAATAGTTTTTTCGAAATGTTAAAATTATAATATATCTGAAGCATAATTGCAACGTCACCCTTCCATCAGAGACATTACTTTTCAAATATTAGTATTCACTAAAATGTAAATAATTCATTTCAACCCACAAATAATTAAACAGTTAAATTCACGTTCATATGATTATTTGAAATTTATAAGCGACAAAGAATGGCTTATACAAAAATTTATTTCCATTTAACGAGTGAAGTGATAAATATGATTGATAATATACTTCAACAATGAAAATTGAAGATTTATATGATTATATAATTTAATAGTCATATTATTCACCCTTAAAGTATGCTAAAGTCTTAAACTTTATACAACTCTTTAAACTTTGTTCAAGAGTTGTAGTTGAATCTCTCCTTTGTCTTTTTCACATACTAGTAAACTGAATCTCTCCTTTGTCTTTTTCACAATTTTTCTCAACAATGTAAACCTCTTTGCTTTTTGGGTTTTCTTCTTCCCCATACACCCCTAATATGTAATGTGCCTATAAGAGAGATAACTTCTCTGAAAGTGAGATTTCAAGCGCAAGATTTTCCCATTTAATAAAAATTACACACCATACTCACAACAAAACTCATCTTAATTACACAAAATAATTCTAGCATAAGGATAATCATCCAACATTTGGGTTAATAAGATGAGTCTTTCATAATTTAGCTTTCTTTTATAAGATTTTTCCATGTTTCCACTTAGATCTTATCCAAAATTATCCAAATTTTATTATTTATTATATTTTCTTTAATCACTTTTAATTTAGAAGATCCCAGATTTTATTATTTTCTTTTAACCACTTTTATTCTAGAAGATCTAAATTTTTTTATTTTATTATTAATTTTTTTTAACCATTTTTATTTTTATTATTTTTTTCTTGCTTACCTTATTTTATTATTTTCTTCTAGCCTTTTTTATTTTATTATTTACTTATGTTTTCCCTTAATTTATTAATTTTGTCTACCCTCATTTATTTTATTATTATATTCCACAGTAAGAGTTTTTTTTTCAAAAGAAAAAACATACTTTCAATATTTCTATAATAGAAATCAAAAAGTACAATCTATTAGTTGCATAGCAACTCACTTGATTTCTTAACACATTTTATCTTAGCATCCAAATATGCTTCAACCATAAATAAAGAACAAATACTAACTTTTCACTGGAAAAGAAAGATCAAAGAGATTAAAGGAAAAGATGATGATAAAACGTCATTGGAAAATTTGAATAGGTACAAATGCCAACTTCCAAAACAAAATCTTCCTTTGAGAGAAAATCTGCTAGATAATTATGCTCCATGCAATAATGAAGGATCTGGATATCATCAAAATGTTTTTTAACTATTCGATCTTCATTTTCCATGATTCCAACTGAAGGATTATAAGATCCACCTTTCCAATGAACCAGTCCACTATTATTTTGGAATCAACAATTAATCTAAAAACCTTTACCTACTTCCAAAAAGCTAACCTCAAAGCACACCATAAACAAATCATCTCAGCAACAAAGTTCATACCATTTCCAATGCCTAATTTACATTTTAGAACCACATTCTGAGGGATTCAATAGAATGACAACACTAGCCTCACAATTCTCCCTTTGATGGGAACCATCAAAGAAACCACATACATTTCCTTCATATAGCACCAGATCCCTTATAATTCTTGTCTTCTTCAATTTCAACGAATTAACATGTTCCAAAAAAATAACTCTAGAATTATGTGAAATTATTATTGAGCATACAACATCATTTTGAAAAAGAAATTTGTTTCTCCCTAACCAAATGCCCCATATCACAAACACTGGGATAAATTTAAAAGAGGACAAACTGAATCTCTGAACCCAAAGCTACATACTTCCTTCAATAGAGTTCCTAAACCAACATCATTTTATTTTTAGGACTAACAAAACTCCTTTCCAAATAGTCTTCACAAAAGGGGGAAAATGATCAATAGATTCATTATTTTGGGGACATAAAACACAGGAACTAGGACTTTCCCATCCATTTTTTGCTAAAGCATCCCAAGTGATCATTTTTCTTTTAAGGAGAAGCCATAAAAAAATATGACATTTCAAGTGTCCTTGACCCTTCCAAACTAAATTAAACCACCATTTTAATTCACATGTCATATTTTTCTAAATCAAAGTAGTGTATCCCTGCTTTGTTAAAATAACACTTATACCAGGAAAGACTATCCTCTTCATCCCTATTTAAAAAGAAAAAAATACAAGTTTTCCCCAAATTCATCAAGAAAGATTCCATTCACTTGTAAAAGTCAGTGTTATTTTTAAATATTGAGTAGAAGCCTAGAATTGATTATCAGCAATCATGGGATCATCTCTAGCCACATCCACAATATAAAAAGCACCATGTGAAAATTTAGAAATTCTACCAGTTCCATAAATAGCATGTACCTACCATCATACCCAATCTATGGATCTCATCCAATTAATATATTCTTGTTATTACAAATTTTCCATGTGATCCAGTTTTACATAACATGTATCCCTCAAACCACATTTCTCTAAATCATTGACCTTCCCCTAGTCAATCTTGACTATTGTCCTAACCATACCTCCACCAACTTATCCTTTAGTTATTTTAACATCATGATCAAGCTTCACATGTTATTTTCAAAAACTATCTACTATGCACTTTTTGCAGCAAGGGCTAAAGAAAACAACTCCATATTTCCCAAGCCCTAATCTCCAAATCCTTTTAGAGTTACCAATATTTCCCACTTCACAAAGACATCTCTTTTTTTATTTTTGTCATTCCATAATGTTGAAATTGTAACTAGTTTTGGTCTTCATAAATGTCACTGTGCTATATATATATATATATATATATATATATATTATATTTATATATAATATATATATATATATATAGATATATTATATATATCTTTATATATCTATATATATATATAGATAGATAGATATATATCATGGTCTTCACAGTTTGTTTTGGTAAAAAGGAAATATAAAAGGGCATGTTCTTCATGACCCTTGTAAAAGAAGAAAAATTGAATTTTTGATAGTGTCATTTGTCCCTCCAAGTTGACAAAGTCAGCGCTCCAGATGACAAGTCATCCTTCCCAAGAGATGTGTCTCTTTGCATGAATGAACAATTATAAATAGAGCCAATTCATCTCCAAGGAAAGATTTTGAAGCATCTTTTTGAGGCATGAAGAGCGAGTGTTTTGAGGTACAAGAATGAACTTTCTAAATCATATTTGAGGCATTTTGAAGTATGTGTTTGAGATATCCATGAGGCATATATCTAATATTTTAGAAGTAGAATAAAGAATGATATATAGGAAAAAATAATAATGTGAAAGTGGCACTATTCTCCTATAAGAACGCAAGTTATTTGAGACACTATATTTCTATGATGATGTGAGATTTTATAGTACTTCATTCTATGATGATGCAAACTTTCTATAACACTACCTTTTGTGATGATCCCATCTTTCTGTGGCAACATACTCTTATGGTATTTAAGCTCATCGTGGCACTATATTTTTGTGATTGGTTGACTATCTTGTGAAGGGAACATGGTAGAGCTTGGAGGGTTGACATGGCATTTGGATCACTAACTTGGATTTCTCTTATTGATGAAGAATATATAAAGAAAATATTGATGGGTTTCCCCTTGTGGATTTTTCCCTGGTCTCTCACCTAACTTCTAGTGTCTATTGTCTTTTGTGAACTATGATTTCCATAATTAAAGTAATTGATTGATGATATAATTAAAGTAAGAAAATGCTAAATAGAAACATATACATATAGTCACAAGTAATTATCATGTTAAGAAATTTTCTCTTGCATTGGAATTTTAACATGGTATCAAAGCATAGGTTGAATAGAAGGACATGTTTGGTTCCTTGTCTTCAGATCTAACTTCTCCAAAATCTTCCTGTGGTAAATTCTATGATGAAACTATGACGTGGTCAAATTTTTTATCACATTGTATTATGATTCTCTATTATCGAAGTAACCCTACTATGAATATTTGTAAATAAGATCGAGAACCTTAGTATGGATAATAACCAGGGATGAGGCTAGTCTTTGTTGAATAGAACTGAAGGTCTGCGGAAGGAATGTGAAGCTTGAAACACTCTCACCATAAAATGACACACATAATTATGGAACTATGTGAATTGTAGTCTATATTGAATCTTATTAATGTTGTATTTAATCTTGACTTTCTAAGTGACATGGTTGAGATCATTATTGAACAAAAATAATTTTCTACGCAAAAATCTATGGTGACCAAGATCATATCTATGGTATAATATGTCTTGTAATACAAATTCATGTAGCTCAATTTTTAGTGATTTGAAACTATGAAAACTATGGAATGTCACAGAGTATGAGGTTAAATTTTTGTGGAGTTGTGCGAGTTAAGGAATAGTGATATATCTCCATATAGTAAAGATTGTGAATAACTACATCAGATCTATAATTTGGAGACAAGTGCAAGTATAGTTCAAGGTTATTTTCTGAAAGAAATATATTATAAGTCAATGGTTCTTAGCATAGTTCAAAATATATGGTCCAAGCTTACTCTCAATGCAAACAAGTCTAAGCTTATTATATCAAATATGGAATGTTAGGTCTGAGAGATCTAAATTAAATGCATGAGTTCAATCCATGAAGATACAAGCCCTATTCTCTAACTTGAAGTCTGAACACATCTCAGTCTTTATGCCATCCAAGTAGCATTGTGGGGATTATGATTAAAGTGCACAGAATATTTTTATGGCATCTCTCCTGAAGATCGAATTTTTTCTAAGGTGCATATTTATGGGTTTTATTCACTGTGACTCGTATCCTCATTTGAAGGTCAAAGGTTTGAAGTAATTCTATTGAAGGAAAAATGATATATATCAATTAAAGAAAGTTGAATGATTTATGATGCAAAGAACCAAAACTCTATAAAAAGGACGAAGCCTTTGTAGGTGATCTTTGATTTGTAAGGTTGGCAAGTAAGGTTGAAGAGGTATGTATAATCCCCTTTTTTTCATATCTCATAAGCTAAGCATATATTTAAATTTCTCTTGCAAATAATGATCTCAAATATTTGCAATATTAGAAATCTATGTCAATAATTTTGGAATGCTAAATCTCTAGGGTATGAAGAGATCACATTTAGGAAATAACATGAAGTGTAACTTAACATATTTTATAAGACACCATGCTCTCTCTAAAGGACAAAGACATAATCAATATGTTAGGTGTTGATCTCATAAGCATTCAAATCATTTCGTTTCATATCAAGACTAAGTTTTGTGATCAAGGTTAGTTAATCAGTGAAAAAACATCAATGCACTCAATTTCATGTATAGAAGGTATGTCAATGTCATTTCTAGTATTTGCAACTAACAAATTAGTATACTTGTATAATTTGAAAATTTAAAGGATGTCAGGTATTGAATACTTTGGATATTGAAGCAGATAGGGTTTGTAAACCATATTAAAAGTATGAACTAAGAAAACCATAGGGATAAAACCCTAGTACTAATTGTTTCCATTGAAAGAAGAAGCCCTATCTCTTGAGAATGACAAAAATGACATTATGTTGATATAAGAACAAGGATGGTACAAGATTAAGAAAGAGATGACTCTTTTGTAAAAGATAAGTATTCTATACCTTTTCTCTTTGATTAAGATCATTGTTGTGTCTTCAATTTTTTGTAAGCATCTTGTCTAAATATCATTTGCTTGGTTATGATTGTTATCCCATATCTTCCCATTGAAAATTGTAGATATATAACAAGGATGATTTAAGCTTTGGTAGCATAAGAATGATATGGAAGAACAGAGCATAGCTACGAGAATTTATAGATTTATAGACCAGAATATTGGAGAAGCATATAGTTTGAAGTACATCTTGTTTGATCTAGTATCTAGTAGAATAAAAAGTAGAAGGTTCTCCTAGTAAGAGGGAGAGGATCATGCTAAGAGAACTACCTCAGATTTTTGAAAGAGCCTCATGATTGAAGAAGACCTTGTACTTTGGGAAAGATGGACTCACAAGAAAAGGAATAAATTTTGACTTCAAAGGGAGTTGGAAGAAGAATTTGACAAGGATATTACATTGCAACTTGAGACTTGAGGATACATTAATTGGGTTGGCAGTGTTGACAATGAGTCGAGATGTCATTGATGGTTGGGATCTGGTATGGTTTCTTAGAAGAGCATGAAGCATAACTTTTTTGCATTGCATAGGCAAAAGATATGGCATTTTTTACAATTATATGTGAAGAAGTTTGGCTTCATAAAATGTTTGATGGACTATTTGATGACATGTGGTTCAATCATGATACTCTGTATGAAGATTCACAAAGAACCAAGAAGGTCGAAGCACATTATGATTTGTGACATGACACAAAATGGAGTTGTGAAGATACAATATATCTCCACTAACAAACAAGTAGTTGATGCATTGATGAAGTCCTTTCCTAAGGGTAAGGATGAGTATTTTTTAGACAAGATTAGGCTTGTATATATCTCCTCCCTGTTTGAGATGGAGTGAAGATGGAAACTTTTATTCTCCATGTGTCATGTACTATAGCTAGGAATAACAACCGTAATTATAGTACATGAACGTGGATATGGAGAATGGTGGATTGGATAAGCATCATGCACAAACATTCTTGATATTTATATTGTGACCATGACTAACAATCATATGTCAAGTACATTTATCTAATATAAGAATGGTCTGGAGGACTGAGATTTCCTTGTGTAAGAAATGGTATTGTGAGGACATACCTTGGTGAATCTAGCTAGAGTATGTGCCTCGGAAAGGTGATGGTATCCTATTGAATGCCTCCCAACATTGTGCTCTAATCTAGTGGAGAGATAGAGCTTACTTGTAAAGGCCTTGGTATTTTGAAAATGTTGGTTATGATGATGTTATCATCATTGACGCTTATCAATTTGGATCCTTTCTTATAGAAGTTGTCAACATAATAATATCCCGATGAGTCATTATGGATAGCCCCCTAGTTAAGAGGGAGTATTGAAATTGTAACTAGAGTTAGAGAAATTTTGAGGTTAAAAATGGGCCTCAAAACAAAAATGTATAGAAAAAATCAACTTTATAAGAAACCAATAGGATTCAAATATGATGATGTCAACCATGGGGGATGATTCACCATATTTAGAAAAAAAAGGTAAAAGGATAAAACAAAATAATAATAAATAATAATAATAACTACTTTTTCAACTCGTATTTTAAACTTATATCCCTAATATTTTACTCAAATTTTGAGTCAGAGAACTCATTGGATGTAGAATTTATTCAAGAAGTACCCTACTACATGAAAAAAGTGATTGCAATCACATTTTTTCATGTATTTCACATTTTTCATGTAGTAGGGTCCATTGAAAGTATGCCTCATGGGTACTCCTTATATGAAAAATTAAATTTGGCATCCAGTGAGTGCTCCCACTCGAAATTTGAATAAAATCATAGGGAGATAAGTTAAAAATAAGAGTTGAAAAAATAGATTTTTCCCCCCTCTAAAACTTGATGAGGTAATCTAATCTTATTTTGTTATCTCCACTATTATTTTAATCCTTAGGGGTCCCATTTTAGACCTAAAAATTTATCTAATGGTTCAGTCTTCATAATTTTCATTGTACTTATATCAATATGTATTTTATGTCAAAACAAAAACAATTGTTATTATTTTATAGCATGTTATTCATGCTTTGTTTTGGTCAAAAGAAAATGTAAAAGGGCATGTTCTTCATGACCCTTGTAAAAGAAGAAAATTTTAATTTTTAATAGTGCCATTTGTCCCTCCAATTTGACGAAGTCGGCCCTCAAAATGACAAGTTGGTCTACCCAAGTGACGTGTCTCTTCGCATGAATGAAAAACTATAAATAGAGGAAATTTGTCTCCATCAAGGACAGATTTTGAAGCATCATTTTGAGGCATGAAGAGTGAGTTTTCTGAGGAAAAAAAATGAACTTTATGAAGCATATCCAAGACATTTATGAAGCATATATTTGAGACATCCTTCAAGCTTATATATGATATTTTAGAAGCAGAATAAATAATAGTATCTAAGGCAACATATTACTATGAAAGTGGCAATATATTCCTATAAGAAATGAGTTATTTGAGGCACTATAATTTTGTGATGGTGTGATCCTTTGTAGTACTTTGTTTTGTGATGATGCAAAATTTATATAGAACTACCTTCTATAATGATGCAAGCTTTATATGGCAACATACCCCTATGGTATCCAAGCTCACTATGGTAGTATATTTTTGTGATTGGTTGACTATCTTGTGAAGGAAACATGGCAGAGTTTGGAGGGATGACTTGGAATTTGTATCACTAAATTGGATTTCTATTTCTAAATTTAGAATTTTGTGATGCATAATAATTATAATAGCATCTTTCGGTAAAAATCACATAAGAGATATTCCCATCGATGCATTTTGAACCAACCAGTGTAGTTCATCTTTAGGACAAGATGAGGAACCAGATCCATGCATTGTAATAAATAGATGTAGAGAGTTGCTAACTAACCGTTAGGGAGTAACAACTAGTTTGACTAAGGTAGAAATTAGTAATTGGGTTTTGACCAAGAAGGTTAAGGGAATCTAACTAAAGAATTTAAATTTATAAAAATATTATTGAATTAAATTCTTATTCTATTATAAAAAATTTATGTATAATATTATTAATTATTTTTTTAATTAAATATATTATAAACCAAATATAAATATGTTAACTTAATCTTTATTTATAACTAATTTTTTTATTAAAAATTATTACCTTATAACCTTTTATATTTATTATATATAAATTTTAAAATTAATATTAATATGTTTAGGCCATTTATACCCACATATCAACTAATTATAACTAATTTTAGATATTGTAAACTAATAGCTAGGTGGATTAACCACTTTATTCTAAATAATATAATATATTAAATTGTAATTAAATAAAATATTATAAATATATTGTTAATAAATGTAGTGAATAACAATATTATTTTAAATAAATTAGTAATACTATTAATTGTAATAAATTAAAATATTATAAATTAATAGTTAAAAAAAATAAAATATAAAAAAAATTATATTATTATATATATATATTTATATATTTATTATATATATTATTATATCTATATATATTTTAGGAAGAAAGAGCGGGAATGCAACATCTGTTGATACTCCGGTCATCATCTCTATTCAAATTAACATGTCTCTTTTCAATTTATAAGGCCTCCCTAAATTTACAATGATGAAAATGGTCAATCCTAGCAATGACCCTAGCCTCTTCAATGCAAATATGATGATTGGTTTTTTCTACATGCTCTACCAAAGCGGAGTGAGACCTTCATGCTTGATGTTCGCAGCATGTTCACAAATTCTTTGGTTTATTGATCGATCGGTCTCACCAATATAAGGAGTTCCACGTGAATATGGAATGATTTAAACACCCTTCCCATCCTTGGGGTTAACCAGGTCCTTAACAGAATAAAGAGAACTTCAAATAGTGTTAAGGGGCCTAAAAGAAGAATGAATTGTATGCTTCTTCAATATCCTTGCGATTTTATTAGTGGTCTTGTTGAAGGCCCCAAAAATCGAGTCAACAACAAGGGGGATACCCGCCCGGTCCGAACCTTGGTTAGAAGCTCCTTCTCCGTTTGGTATAGCGGGTCCGACTGGGGATATGGGACCAGTTTCCCAATTCAGTGTGTGTGTGTGAGAAAGATGGGTATTTTTGTTCTAAATGAAATACTTCTATCCTAATTCTAATCTAATGCTATGCTATTGTATTCTAATAAACAGAAAAACATCAA
>APFE030576531.1:274844-285649 GCA_000404065.3 Pinus taeda | reverse complement strand
ATGATAACTCAGGCATCCATGCTGTAATATATAAACAACTGAAAACTGAATATCACTTTAACGCATAAGCAGAAATGGTTAAGAGATAAAAATACCATTTATAACTAGTCCTACTCATGAGCTTCAAGCGACAATTGATTTATCTCTCCTTGATTTAACATCCACTAAGAGTACAGAAGTGCAACATCAGTAGCAAATATCCAATGCAAATATCAAATAAGCCCTGTTCCATTCATTCACCAAAACCTCCTCTGAGGGTGCAAAAGTGCAAGTTCTGAGGACAAGTTTTTGATAAATTTATGGACCCTTCTCTAAATGCATGAGAAGGGTTTAAATACTACTAACTAAATAACTTATTTATAGAAATTGAGGATTCGATTTAAATGACCATCCTCTTTCTAAGAAAAACTATTTCTAAAATTAAATCTACTATCTGACTATTTCTAAATCTACTCCTTAATGTCGCAAGCATTAAGTATTTTCCTGAGTGGAGTTGGCTTATTGTCTTCCGTCTTTGGTTGAGTTAAGAAAACAGAATCGGCAAGAGCTAGCATTATCTTCTTAGTAAAATTGATGATATACTTGAGAATCATCCAATGACTATGTATCATTACCATGTATACCTAGTAAAAATCCCATTTCAACTTGGTTAACCCTTGGACTGCTTTTGCTTTTCCTCCAGTCTTCTATTTCCAGTTTGTTTCTATCCCTGATTTCTTGCAATTTTCGGGGCTCGTGGGTGACTGAGTAACTAGGGACCTTCCATTTTGAGCAATTTTTCTTAGCTTAGCGCGCACTAATCACGCATCAAAAACTGCCTCTGTTTCTTGATCCGGGCTTCCCTGATGCAGTTTTTTGCCTCTTGTGCCTTTTTCTCTCATTCGGTATAAAGCTTAAAATTTGTAAAAATAGTGATTCCATGAGCTCTTGACCCTGAGAATTAAATTGTCTATTTCTGGTATCAGCATCGTTCAGTACCCATTTAACCATGGTTGTATATGAGAAATCTGTGATAGATACCTCAGAAGAGTTCTACGGCTCTTTTTCTTCCTTAAGTGGATTAGGTGTGCCTTCCGAAATGTACATTGGAGCGCTTCCTTTCCTCCTCGTAGTTTTCTGCATAGTAGCCTATATAACGCTTCGTCCTTCTTTCCTGCATTTTACATTGAGGTGGAAGTAATGATAAAAGATAATGACAGGAAAACTTTTAATGCCGAAAATATGCAAAACATGCCACCTTACGTGAGCTATTTCTTCAAAAAACACAACACCATACTTCATTAACAAGTGGCAATAACTCATTAATTTGCATTAAAATACATGACCAACTCTTTGCTGAAAAAGTTTTCTCGAATAATGAGCCAGAACCAACTGCGATGGAGGGATCTTGTGATTTTTCTTTGCGATATCGCAAATCATTGTATCGCAAATCGCAACATCATCGTGTTGTTTTTTATCGCAAGGTCACAGTATCGCAACTTTCCGGTATTGTAGTGTCCCAGTGTCGCAATATCGCAATATCGTAGTATCGCAATATTGCAATATCGCAGATCGTTATAATCTTTGTGTAATTCATGTGATTTTTGTGATGCGCGATATGCGATATCGCATATCGGCGATTTTTTGGAGTCTTTTAAATGTGAGTGTTTCTTTAGTGTATGCGATGTGATGAGGTTTCGCGTCGCTATCTCGCTTTTTGTCATTTTAACTCATTAGAAGGTGTATCCTATCATTCTTTGTGCGATGCGATATCCCTTAAGGAGTGAATTTTATTTCTTCATTATGAAACTTAGGTTTTTTAGATTCTTCAAGGTGTTTTCCTAAGTCCATGATGTTGTAAGTTTTATCTAAAAATAAAATACAACACTAATTGATTTTTTTTTATTTTTTTTACTGAGGGTCCCCACTTATTTAGTATTATCAATAATACTTCATAAGGAGGGGGGTTGTTGGTGGCCACAACAATTGGTGATTCACTTGGAAGAACTAGTTATCTCTTTGTTTCTGTTGGATTTTTTCAACTTCCAAAACAGAAAATTTTTCAGAAAATTAAACTTTATTATGGAAAGATAAAGTACATTATGCTCTAACCTTTCAATGACATTTTGTTTCAGCTATTTTCAACACTGATTATTTGTTGCCTCAAGTTAGTTCTTGTGTTTACATCAGTCATTACTTGGTCTATAAAGATAAAACAAAGTCTTCTCTGTAAATCAGTTTTAAAATATGCTCATTTGTCGTAGGTAGAGCCTTTGCTGCCAGCAGGCATTCATAGCCTCGACAGGGTTACCTGTTACCCAACAATGATCCTGTATCCTACTTAAAGAAACCTACAACTCTCAAAGAAGAATCCAAATCCACACTTATTGCTTTGATTTTCTTTTTATTGTTAAAGAACAATTTCTTGGTTTGGTAGCCAATTTATGACACATTCATTCACTCGATTTATAAATTTGCTGAACAAGCTGGCTTATGATGAGACCCCTTGCCTCTTGATTGTAACAATCTTGATTCATTGCCTTGTTGTGGTATGCAGTATTTGGCAAAGTCAGCAAGTTATAATATCTGTGATTATGATAAGTCTGCTCGTGATGAGACCTCTCATTCTTTAAGATGAAGTGTATCCTTGGATTGTTCCTCTGAAAGGTGTGATTTCCTTGGCAGGGAGGAAGTCATTGTTTTCTTTAAATAGCTCTGGATGACAATGATAGAGTTTTTGGAAGTAATTGTTCTACAGAGAATCTTTATTTTGTTATTGATACCTTTGATTGCACTGATATAAAACAATTTCTTCACTAAAGGTTATTTTCATCAAACTTTATGAAGTTGAAACTAGTGTCATATCTAGGCTAGAGTCTTTAACTGTATCTTTCAATAATAAAGATCAATTTTCCAAAAGATTTGCTATTTATACAAGCAAAAAAAAAATCAGAATCTAAAAGAGAGTTAGTGTCTTTTTTATAAATGCCTAATGTAACCATTCACAACTGGTTTTATTATGAAAAAGAAAAACTATTATTCTACAAAATAGAAGAATAATCTTCTATGGAAAATATTTCTTAAGAATTTGTCCATTGACAGACAAAGAGTCTCTTTTGCCTGCTAAATCCTGTAACACAAATGTCGATGGACCTAAGACTTCTACAATTTGAAAAGGACCAAGCCACATTCTTTGAAATTCTGTATGTTTCCCCTTTTCTTCATGTGCCTTGTCCCATTTTAAAACTAAATCTCCCACCTGAAAATCTTTTCTGGTCATTATATTTGAATCAAAATAGGATTTTACTAGTGCCTCATGATGAGCATGTGTTTTCTTAGCTTGTTCTCGTTGTTCTTCTAATTTGGTTATTTCCATCTGTCTTAAGTGTAATGAGGAAGTTGGTGCTTCATCAATGTATTGAACTAGAGACAAAGAAGGAATTTCTAAATGAGTCGGAAGAACTACTTCTCTCCCATAAACTAAATTAAAGGGAGAAGTGTCGATGGAAGCTTTTCTCATTATTCGGTCTGCCCATAAAGCGTATATTAAGGATTTATCCCAATTTTTATGATTTTGGTCTACTATTCTTTTGATAATCTTGATTAGGTTTTTGTTTGTAGACTCGGCTAATCTGTTGCCCTGTGGATAATAATTGGCCGAATATTTAAGTTTGAATCCTCTTTTAAGTGCAAATTCAGTCATTGCATTTCCAGAAAAGTATGATGCATTATCGAACATTAAAGCGGAAGGTAATCCAAACCTGGAGATTATAAATTGATCTATGAACTCAATGATATTTTCAGCATTAACCGTCTTGAGTGGAACTGCTTCTACCTACTTAGTAAAATAATTTGTTGCTATAAGGATATATCTATGCTGCTTGGAAGAGTAAGGAACTACCTCACCTATTATGTCCAATCCCCAGTGACTGAAAGTTTGGTCAATGTTAACTGGTTGTAGTGGTAAAGATGGCTTCTTTTGTCTCCCAGCAATAGTTTGGCAGACTTGATATTTCCTCATGTAACTGTGCGAGTCTTTGAATAACGTGGGCCAGTAATACCCTACGCGCAAGATTTTTTGTGCAGTAGCATCTCCAGTGTAGTATCCACATGCTAGCCCATCGTGGAGTTCCTGCAAAACTTTATCAGCTTCAGATTTCTCAAGACATCTAAGGAGAACACAATCGTAATTCATTCTAAAAAGAATATTATTTATGAGCTGATATTGTTTGGCTTTTAATCTTAGAGCTCTTTTCTTAGTATTGTCGAGGTATGAAGGAGCATATCCATTCTTAAGATAATAAATGATATCAGCATATAATGACTCTTCATCATTTAGGCTTACCTCGCACATTTGTACCTCTATAGATGGAATTTCAGAGATTTGCAATGCTCCAGCCAGCATTTTGCAAAAGCCTTAACCTCTTACAATGTTTGTTGGTTTAATTTCTATGTCATATTCTTGTAAGGCAGTTACCTAATTGGCCCTCTTCTCACCCACATCCTTTTGTACTAGAAGATTCCTTACCGCTGGAAACGATACTATAATTTTGGTATGGGTTTTGAGTAGAAAAGGTCTGAAGTATTTGATCACTTTGAAAACAGCGTAAGCCTGTTTCTCCACATCTGAGTAATTTAATTCAGCACCCTGCAAATTTGAACTAAAAAAAGCAATTGGTGCTTCCGCCTTTCCTTGATTCGTTTGAGTGAGTATCGTAGCATATGACCTATCTGAGGTAAATGTGTATAAAATAAAAGGCTCTGAAAAATTTGGAGTTGCTAAAGATGGAGCATTAATAATAGCCTATTTGATCAGGTTGAACGCTTCATGTTCATCTTGGCCCCATTTAAAATTAGAGTTCTTTTTTATCATAGTTTGTAAAAGAGATACGATTCATGAAAAATTTGGAACAAATCTCTTTACAAAATTGATTTGACCAAGGAAAGATTGCATGGATTTTTTGTTATGAGGTAGGGATATTTCAGAAATTTCTTTGATTCTATCAGAGTCGATGTGAATTCCAGATTTTGACACTATGAATCCTAGAAGTTTCCCTTCACTTAATTCGAAAAAAGATTTCTTTGGGTTAAGTGAAATTCTGTACCTTAAACATCGTTGGAAGATTTGTTTCAATTCTTTGAGATGGTCACCTTGTTTCTTGGAGTACAGGGTTATATCATCCAAATAAATTACTACAGATTTATTGACTAAACCTTTAAATGCAATGTCCATGGCTCTCTGGAATGTGGCACCAGCATTAATCAAACCAAATGGCATCTTTCGATATGCATATGTGCCCCATTTAGTTCTGAATTTGTTCTTCATGATCATCAGGATGTACCAGAACTTGATTGATCCTGAAAAATCCATCCAAGAAAGACATTAATTCTGAGCCTGCCACTGCCTGCAATATCTGCTCCATGGGTGGTAAGGGAAAATTTTCTTTTTGATAGGCTTTGTTAAGATAGCGAAATTCAATACAAATCCTAATATCTCCGTTTTTCTTTCTAACAGGTACCATATTGCATACCCATTTAGAATGTCTGATGGGAAAGATTATCTTGGCTTTCAACAGCTTATTGAGTTCGGTTTTTATCTGATTTTCTAAGTTGGGATGAATCTTTCTCAATTTTTGTTGGACAAGTTTCTCGTTATCGGTCATTGGAATAGTATGTTGGATGATAGAAGTGTCATATGTTTTGATTTCATCATAATTCCCAACAAAAACATTTTTGTATTGTCTCAAAAGACGAATATATGCTAGTTTTTCTTCGGGGGCTAGGCCAAGGCCTAGATTTATGTTTTGGGGTTTGGCATCGGTTCCTAGGTTTACCAATTCGTAATTCAAGGCCGAACTTTGGAGCTTCGAATTGGTAGACCTTTTAAAACGATCTTTCAAATCGTACAGGTCTTCTAACTTGACCACTGATTTAGTTATAGCATTATGAGTGTTATCTTGTTGTAATTGTCGATCGTGTTGATCTTCGTCGATTATTTGGTTGGAGTAGGATCCTTCAGAAGTAAGGGAATTTACGATATCAGGATTGTCGTTGAATATTCTCCAATTTGTGATGTTGTCAAGAATATAAGGTCTAAAGATTAATTCTATTGAGAATCTATCTGGACTAAAATCTTTTTAAGGAATGAACTTTGAAGCTACGTTAGCTAAAAGGTCAGCGCTTGCATTCTGGAGTTTGGGAATTGATGAAATATTGAATGTTTTAAAATGCTCAGGCAGATTTTGAACTAAATATTGATAGTGTTTTAAATGACCTGACAAGAAATGTATAGTATTATGTACCTTTCTAACTACAATTTTAGAATCTCTGAAGACTTGGAGGTACTTTATGTCTAGCCCGATTGCTTTGTACAACCCTTGAACTAAAGCCTCATATTCCGTTGTATTGTTGGTACAATCAAATTCGAGCCTGCATGTTAACATGATTTTGTCTCCTTCTGGACTAAATAGCACGCATCGTGCTCTTGCTCCTTTGTTAGATTTAGAACCATCAAAAAATAATTTCCAAAACAAATATTTATTTACAGGTTTATCTAAAAAATTGATACATTTTGAACTATCCGTTTGAGAAAAAATTTCGACTTGGGACAAAACGGAATGTTCTAAATAAGGGGACATATGAGCATTAAAATTTCTGAGAAAAGAATCCATTGAATAATTGCCAATTATGCTACTGTTATATGCTACTGGTTCATTTTCCCCCTCTAACTCCGTTACTATATACTTATTATGTAATTCTCGTTCAACTTTTATTTGATTTGGCTTACCATTGTAAGGTAGCCACATGTGTGACCAGTCAGTCACGAAGTATCCATGTAGATTTTCTGACCAATCCCTGCTAAGAATTAAGCCATAAAATTCAGGGATATCAGCCACTAAAATGTCAATCACTTGACATACCTTCGGGTTGGATGACAGCCTTATGGTTACTTGATTTAGTTCGTCGATGACTTCGACTTGAGACCAATCCAACTGAACTATGCAAACAGTAGATTTCTGTGGTTGAACGTTTAATTTGGTGCATATGGACTTCATTAAAATATTCGATGAAGCACCTGAATCCACTAAACAATTATGTACATTTTTGTTAAAAATTTCATAAGTAAGGAGAAAAGGGGGAGTATGAGATCTTGATCTACCTCCAATTAAAGCGATGTCGTTTGGATCAATCTTGTTAGTCGTATTAGTTGGAGGTCTTCCCATGTTCTGAGAAGCTTGAGAAATTACAGTGGCAGGCAAAGGTGCAACTGGCACAACATGTAATTATTTTATCATTATCTTTTGTTGATGCTTTAGCTTGCTCAATTCGTACAGATTGATGTTGGCCCTAGTATTTTTCATGTCTTCTATGATATTGTACTCCATTTCATCTGAAACGATCAGTGTTTTAGATGGAGTAGGTGAATCTGTTTGGACTCGGCTAGTTTGAGTCGCTTTAGATGTCGTTTTCTTTGTTGCAACTTTATCCTTTGTTGCAGAGCTTGCGCTCTTTGGTTTTGGGGTAGTTTGGGGAGGATCAAGCTGATTTCTACTTTGTGTGTTAACTGGGAATACTTCTTGATCTTGCTCTTGTGGGAGGATGAAATCCCACATTCCTTGTAATTCTACAACTTCTTCATCATCAGTTTGCCCTTTAGTGGCAATTTCCTCTTCCTCTTCCTTGGATTCAACACTTTTTATAGCATTGGGTGGCCTTGAATCCGTTGACGGGCCTCTTTTAAAAGCTCTATAGCGCCTTTTTGAAGAATTTTTTGCTACTTGCTTTTTTATGTCGACCATTTCATTGGACATGGTCTTAAGAACTTTTTACAATCCCTCCAAATCAAATGGATCTTTTGCTTGTTTCTTCTTGGATTCTTCTTTGAAGGTGACCTTCTTAGACTTCCATTCTTCTATCGTGGATTTCTTCTCTAAGGCTATTATACGTTTCTCTACTGTTATGGCTTCTTTCATGTTTTCGACTAGGGTTGTTTTATTAGCCCTGTCCACGAAAATTGCTATGTTCGATGGTAATGCAGTGATATACCATTCACATCGCACTTCCTCCCTGGGCTGGCAAGCAGTAGGAATTTTGTTTAGAATTTTATTGAAATGTAGGTTGAAATCTTTGATCGGTTCTCTAGATTCTACCCTAAGGTTGGATAGGTCGTTAAATAACGTTGTCATAGATCTGTCGTCACCAAACTTGGTTAGAAATTGGTCTTGGAAGATGTCCCAACTGGTAATAGATCCAGAGGGTAATGAGAAATACCACGATCTGGCTGTTCCTTGTAGGGTATAAGGAAACAGTCGAACAACAGCATCTTCATTAGTAACCCCGTTGAGGTTCATGGATAGCATAAAGTTGTTTATGCACTCTTCTGCTAGCATGCCTGCCTCGAGAATTAACTTGACCAGTCATTTCTCAGGATGGGCTGGTATTTGACTGAAGGGTGCAGGCATTAGGACTGCCCTAGGATTGTTCCATGGAGACTAGGCCATTGTTGAACTGCTAACAGGGGGATTTGCAGAAAATGATCCCTGTGGTTAAGAAGATGAGGTGATTATGATCGCAGATGATTGAGGAGGAGTTGTAGGGATTCCACTAGGTGGATTGATAATGGTCTGGGGTGGAGGAGTGGATGGTTGACTTCGTGGTGGAGAGATTGAGATGGATGATGTTGATGGAATAGTCTCGTTGTCAGACCCTTTAGGTGACTTCCTTGCTCTTTTCCTTTTGGGAAGAGGTAGTTCGGTTGGCCGAACACCGAAATTTTCACTCTTTAATCTGGTCAGGGGATAAGCAGGGTTGTACTGCGAAGTCACGTTGCCCTGAGATTTATCAGATCTTTGAGGTGAAATGGAAAATCACTGATGTTTGTGAATCAGAGATTTGACTTCAGGAGGTTCAATAATAGATTGTTCTGAAATGTCAGGATTTGTAGCTGCAATTGATGCTCTAGCGACTTCTAACTCTAGATTTTGAGTGTAATGGAGAAGTTGGGGGAGATGGTGAGGGCGATTTACTCTCAGAATGATATTTTGATTTGGATTTACTTGCCATTCATAGTTCATGCCCTCCTTCTAGCACCAAATATGTTGAAGGCCCCAAAAATCGGGTCAACAACAAGGGGGATACCTGATCGGTCCGGACCTTGGTTGGCAGCTCCTTATTCGTTTGGTATAGCGGGTCCGACTGGGGATATGGAACCAGTTTCCCAATTCAGTGTGTTTGTGTGAGAAATATAGGTATTTATGTTCTAAATGGAATACTTCTATCCTAATTCTAATCTAATGCTATGCTATTGTATTCTAATAAACAGAAAAACATCGAAATTTATGCTAACCTGGGGTGTGATCTTTCTTCTATGCAATCTAAAAATATTTCAAACAATAACTGGTAATAAATATCATTCAACTATCATAAGAAAAGAATTTGATAAAGATGAACTACTTCGTATAAGAAGTTAGACGAAACAGTTGAGAAAACTTATCGCATAAAAGAGCTATTCATACACTAAACATAAACAAATAGTTATCACCATACAAAAGTGCCAAATGATGACTCAGGCATCCATGTTGTAATATATAAACAACTGAAAACTGAATATCACTTTAAAGCATAAGCAGAAATGGTTAAGAGATAAAAGTACCATTTATAACGAGTCCTACTCATGAGCTTCAAGCGACAATTGATTTATCTCTCCTTGATTTAACATCCACTAAGAGTACAGAAGTGCAACATCAGTAGCAGATATCAAATGCAAATATCAAATAAAACCTGTTCCATTCATTCACCAAAACCTCCTCTGAGGGTGCAAAAGTGCATGTTCCGAGGACAAGTTTTTGATAAATTTCTGGACCCTTCTCTAAATGCATGAGAAGGGTTTAAATACTACTAACTAAATAACTTATTTACAGAAATTGAGGATTCGGTTTAAATGACCGTCCTCTTTCTAAGAAAAACTATTTCTAATATTAAATCTACTATCTAACTATTTCTAAATCTACTCCTTAATGTCGCAAGTATTCAGTATTTTACTGAGTGGAGTCGGCTAACTGTCTTCCGTCTTTGGTTGAGTTAAGAAAACAGAATCGGCAAGAGCTGGCATTATCTTCTCAGTAAAATTGATGATATACTTGAGAATCATCCAATGACTATGTATCATTACCATGTATACCTAGTAAAAATCCCATTTCAACTTGGTTAACCCTTGGATTGCTTCTGCTTTTCCTTTAGTCTTATGTTTCCAGTTTGTTTCTATTGTTGATTTCTTGCAATTTTCGGGGCTCGCAGGTGACTGAGTAACTAGGGACCTTCCTTTTCGAGCAATTTTTCTTAGCGATGCGTGATTAGCGCTAAGCGCTAATCGCAGATCAGAAACTGCCTCTGCTTCTTAATCCAGGCTTCCCTGATGTGGTTTTTGCCTCTTGCGCCTTTTTCTCTCATTTGGTATAAAGCTTAAAATTTGTAAAAATAGTGATTCTACGAGCTCTTGACCCTGAGAATTAAACTATCTGTTTCTGGTATCAGCATAGTTCAGTACCCATTTAACCATAGAAAATTTTAGGGGCGAATGTTCGCCCTTTGGCGAAATTAAGGGCTTTTAAATTTTTAGTGGGCGAATAATTTGTATCATAGTACATTTTTACAAATCACCTCAAATAGCCCACCTTATTTTAAGGGAGAGGGTAAAAAAGGTAAATTTAGCCCTTGAAATTAGGAGTTACAACCTTCGATTCGCCCATTTTCAAGAATAGGTTTTATTTAAGTGAATCCATTCGCCCATTTTCAAGAATAGGTTTTATTTAAGTGAATCCTATGGG
>APFE030576531.1:214497-257482 GCA_000404065.3 Pinus taeda | reverse complement strand
CTGGTGCCACCTTTCAAAGGGCAATGGATATTGCATTTGCCAAGGAAATACATGATTTCCTTGTTGTTTACCTTGATGACTTAACCCCTTTCTCTAAATCCGATCAAGAGCACCTCAAACACTTAAGGCAAATCTTCATGACATGCAGGAAATACAGCATTTCCTTGAACCCCAAGAAGTCCTTGTTTGGCGTTGAGGAAGGTAAGTTGCTAGGCCACATCATTTCAAAAGACGGTATCAGAATTGATCCGGAAAGGATCCAAGCCATCCTCCAAATTCCCTACCCAAGAAACATAGAAGAGTTGCAAGCATAACTTGGAAAGATCAATTTCCTAAGGAGATTTATCCCAAATTTAGCCGAACTGATAAGACTGTTAAGCAACATGTTAAAAAAGGATGCCAAGGTAAAATGGTCCCTTGAAACCAAGCAAGCTTTTGAGAGTATCAAATCTGCCTTGACTCAAATGCCTGTCCTCACAAGCCCACAGTTTGATAAGGATTTTATCATCTTTTCCTTTGCTTCAGATCACACGATAGCTGTTGTCCTTTTGCAAAAGGATGACCAGGGAAATGAGAAGCCAATTGCTTTCTTCAGCAGAGCCCTTAGAGATTCTCCTCTGAAGTACCAAATCATGGAGATGCAGGCCTATGCTCTTGTTAAGGCCATTAAAGACTTTAGAGTTTATATTTTATATTCACATGTGATTTCCTATGTCCCAAACTTTGTTGTAAAAGACATATTAACTCAAGAGGGGCTAGAAGGAAAAAGAGGCAAGTGGATTGCCAGCATTCTTGAATATGAAATTGAGATAAAACCCACCAAGCTGATAAAGGGACAGGGTTTAACTAAGCTAATGTCCGAAACAAATTTTCAAGCCTTAGACATTAACCAACTGGACAATGAATGGGAGCTGGCGACTCCACAGATCAGTCAAACCTTTTTACAATCCCCATGGTATGTTGATATTTGCTTTGTATTGTTAAACCTGTGTGCTCCCCCAGGATTGTCCAAGACCAAAAAAAGATTTTTAAAGATGAAAGCATCAAAGTTTTGTGTCTTAGATGGTGCCCTGTTTTGGAAAAATCATGAAGGTATTTTGCGTAATTGCCTAACTTTGGATGAAACTGACAAAGTCCTCAAGGAATTTCATGTAGGAGATTGTGGAGGGCACTTATATTGGAAATCAACAGCTGATAAAATCCTAAGGGCTGGGTTTTATTGGCCTTCCCTGTTTGATGATGTTAAAAAATTTGTAATTTCTTGCCATAAATGCGAAATCTTTGAAGGGAAAAGAAAATTGTTGCCTTTGCCCCTTAAGCCCATCTCAACCGAAAAGCCTTTTCAACAATGGGGTCTTGATTTCATTGGAGAAATCCACCCCTCTTCTTCAGGCCAGCACAAGTGGATTTTAACAGCCACCAACTATTTCACCAAGTGGATTGAAGCCATCCCATGTAGGCAAGCGAATGACTTCACTAGTATCCAATTCCTTGAGGGCAATATCCTTTCCAGATTTGGCTGCCCTGAGAAAATCATCACTGACAACGTTGTTTCCTTCAAATCCAAAAAGATGATCAACTTCTGCCATAAATTTCACATTACCTTGGGTCACTCTACAACCTACTACCCTCAAGGTAATGGTTTGGTCGAATCATCCAACAAAAGCCTCATCAACATCGTAAAGAAAGTGCTAGATGAAAACAAAAAGAACTAGCATAGAAAGCTCACAAATGCCCTGTGGGCAAACAGACTTTCAACCAAAAGATCCATTGGGATGAGCCCTTATGAGCTATTATATGGCATGGAGGCCAGATTTCCTTCATCTTTGGGCATTCCTGCTATCAAACTGTTACAGGAAATTCAAGCTGAACCAAATGACATTCAAAGAAGAATTAATCAGACCATTCATCTTCAGCAAACCAGAGAGCAAGTGTATGACAGAGCTCAAATTTTGCAAGAGATGCTCAAAAGGATGTTTGATAAGAAAGCTAAGGTTGAGGATTTCTGTGCCGTCAGAAAAGTTCTAAGGTGGGACTCGTGAAGAGAAGACAAGGGCAAACACGCGAAATTTGACTTTCTTTGGAAAGGTCCATTCATTATCAGCACTGTGCAAGGCAATAACACATATTTCCTAAAATCTGTAGATGGCAGCACAGCTGAAGAGGGCCCTGTAAATGGCTTAATGTTAAAGAATTATCATGATCCCTTTTGTTGAGAATCACCCAACGGTATTATTTATGTACATAAATGTTTGTATATATCAACACTTTGTTTCATTTTTATGTAACAGTCCGAATGATAGAGCATGCAGAAGAAAACAGGCAATGCTTCACAGTTTACGAGAAATTCAGTTGAGGGAAAGTGTTGTTCTCACTCCAAAATTTCAATTATCCAACAATCAGCACTAAGAAGTTTCAATCTCCAGCAACAATGGAAGGTCAAGGCAGTCTGACCTGCTGTTCTTGGCTTTCACAAGGAAAAGCCATCCCCAAGTGGAGCCACTGTTAGCCTCCTGCTGCAGCAGGTTATTCATCTTTCATGATCAACATTTTTACATGCCAAATATGTCATACTATGCATACTGCAATGCTCCATATTTGCTAAAAAAAGGCCAAGGAAGGATGCCATGAGAGTGTGCTAGCCTAAGTGCCACTGTTGTATTCCAATTTTGATGAGTTATTCCATTTTTGAAGAATTTTCAGTTAAAAGGAGGTCCAAACAGCTTAATCTTGGTCTCCCTATGTTTCAACTTCCTATTGTAGAGTATAGAGAATCATTATCTGTCCAAACAGCTTAATCTTGGTAGATTCTTAGATAGGTAGAGAAGCAAGGGTGATCAACAGCCTAATCTGAGCCCCTGGATGAAATAAGTGTAGAGGTAGATAGGAGGACAGTGAAAATAAGAAAAAGTTGAAAAGCGAGGTTTGCTAGTTCAAGTGCACCCAAACCAAAAGAAGAAAAAATGCTAGGTAAGTAGGCTAGGTAAGTAGCTTTGTGGTTGCAGAAATCAAGCTATGTGATCCATTTCATGTTTTCAAAGTGTCATATCTATTTAGATCACAAGTTGGAGGCAGTTTTCCATTTAAAGGACTTCAAGTGAGGCATGTCTAACTCCCCCCTTTTTCCTCTTCCCCAAATCACTCACTAACTTCCCCTAAAGAGGTCAAGATCTGCTTGATACCTCTCAGATTCATCATTCTTCATATTAGTAGCCTTGGTAAAGATCTGATTTACTCAAGGAAAGTCCATACTTCCCCCACAACTCTTACTTCTCCTCGACAACCTAAGATTTACATACTTAGCGCTTATTCTCATCATTGTCATGTTGACTACTAACTCTACTTTGTAACTCCCTAGCTATTTCCCCTTCCCCTACTAAAGCTATGTTAATAACCCCCTATATACTTATCCCCTCCCCCTGGTTGAAATATAACAATAAGTACACTTGGGAATTGCTAAGTTTATCTGAAACTCAGCAAGAACCCTCATTTCCCCCCTCAAACCATCTTCTCATGCATATCGGACCCCTTCCCATGCCTTCAAATCCCTTCAAACATCAAAAATTCTGCTTCCGATCATAAAGCCCCGCATCACTTACCTTGGGCCTTGCTCCGATTGCAAAAGGGTTCTATTGGACCCCCTCCGATGCGATATCATAGTCGGGAGGGGAGTCGTGTATCAAAACAGCGCATAAGTGTGCCCCTGATTAGTTTGGCCGACATCGATTTCGCTGATCGGCTTATCACTATGACAAAACAAACATACATGTGTGCTGCCGATATGGTTCATCGCCGATGGTCTGTTGCCGATCGCATATCGGCGATTGGCGTTTCATGAGAATCCATGCCATATATATATATATATATATATAGGCCCTGTCCCTTATCCATCCACCACCTTCTCTGTTCTGCCATCCATCTGATTGCCTGCGCCTTAGATCTACGGTGGGCGGGTCTATTCCCTTCCGAACCTGTCGATGATTAGCGTTCGGGGATGGGTGCTTTTCCCATGCCACTTCACCCTACCACATCACCTGCCGTACTGGGTCCCACCGCTGACGTCATCCGCCGAAAGAAAAGTGCGCAAAGGCAAAATCACTGCTTAGGAATCTCGGAATGAAAATCTGAGGCAGTTTTCGATGCGCGATTAGTGCTTAGCGCTAATCGCGCATCGCTAAGAAAAATTGGCCAAAATGGAAAAGCCTCAATCTAGGGCAGGTTTGTAGAAGTTATTTTGCCTGAAAGAAAGCAGAAAGGAGCGAATTGACCAGTTAAAGAGTATCAGAGGAGATGAAGCCAAATTTCATGTCAAAGAGTATCAGTGAAGCGGCAAAGAGTATTAGATCGACAATATCAAAGCAATGTTAGATTTTAGGCTTATGTGGAAGTTTTTTGCAGTGGTATGATCTGGATTGTCCACAGTCTTTTGTTCATTGAGTCGACTTTTCAAACCCCAAAGGGGGTCCATCATCAGGACAAATCAGAAAGATAGAAGATGATCTGATTTGTCCTGATGATGGACCCCCTTTGGGGTTTGAAACGTCGACTCAATGAACAAAAGACTGTGGACAATCCAGATCATACCACTGCAAATATCAAAGAAGGTGAACATTAAAAGCCTCCATCAAAGTCCAAGAACACGGTGACACCACTTAAGACTCTCATATCGCAGCTAATGCACATCAAAGCCACTCAAGAGCAGTGGAGTAGAGACCAATGCGTAGTTATGATAAACGGCCAGCGCATAACAGCAAAGAACACATTCCTACTCATTTTTGAGGTAGCTGCCCCAACGCAGCACTTAGATAAATATTTCATGCATTTACTTCAAGATAAGATAAATTAAAGCACTCATTTCCCTCAGATCTATTTAAGATCTGTTGTAATAAATATTTCTTATATATTTTCTCTATATATACGACCCTCTGTATTGAGAAAACGGGGAATGGCTGGTTACTGCACTCCAAGAGAGATTCGCTCTGTATCTGATATGTTTTACTTAATCAAAGATTGTTGAAAGCTTGGAGAATGGACTGTTTGATGCATTTTTAATGTCTCTGAAGAGTGAATGATGGAAATCTTGTGCTGCTTCCTGAATCAATAAGTGTTCCTTACCTCTTTTATTTCAATTTCACATATGCTCAAGTCATAGAACAAAATTTTGGTTTAGAATTTGCTTACTTGCACTCTATGCTCAGTTTCTGTGGCTTCTTAATGTTTTCTTCTTGATTTAGGCATAAATATGGATCCCCTATGGCTCATATTTGCTCTATTTCACATATGAATTACTGTTATCGATGAATTCTTAGCTTCTCCTAGGTAGAGCTCGTTCATCTTCCTTCTACTAACCTGATTGAGAGATTCTTTGTTGCCTCTCATTTCTTAGCCTGCAATCCATCTTCATTTACCTGAAGTGTTGTTTCATGAGCAACTACCTTGCCCCTTTTTCCTCTTGTGACCAAGAAAACGTACCAGCAGTCTTACTCCACGACTCCATGCCCAATGGTTTGAAACTTGTCACACTATGCATTGCCTCTCTACTTGAAAGTAACCTCCTTCCTCCCAAACACAAACAAAACCCCTTGAACCCAATAACTAGCCTAAAATCAGCATCAATAAAGCTAAAATCATTAAGAGAGAGCCCTCTCTGATTACAGGTGGGCTAGAACCTATAATCCAAAGATTGGTTTGTGGTTACCTCGATCGTATCCCTTTCAGGGGCTTAGGGACAACCTGGGTGCTAACATAATTCATGTGATTTTTGTGATGCGTGATATGTGATATCGCATATCGGCGATTTTTTAGAGTTTTTAAAATGTGAGTGTTTCTTTAGTGTATGCAATGCGATGAGGTTTCACGTCGCTATCTCACTTTTTGTTATTTTAACTCATTAGAAGGTGTATCCTATCATTCTTTGCGCGATGCGATGTCCCTTAAGGAGTGAATTTTATTTCTTCATTATGAAACTTAGGTTTTTTAGATTCTTCAAGGTGTTTTCCTAAGTCCATGATGTTGTAAGTTTTATCTAAAAAGAAAATACAACACTAGTTGATTTTTTTTTATTTTTTACTGAGGGTCCCTACTTATTTAGTATTAGCAATAACACTTCATAAGGAGGGGGGGTTGTTGGTGGCCACAAAAGGTCCCTTGAATAAAAGGAAGATGAACTCCAGAAGACCAATCCTTGGGATCAATCTTATTCTTAGGACCTTTTTCAGCATTTAGAAAATCCCTAAGACCTTGGGACCTACTATAACCATTCTTATTAAAAATTTTAAGGAGGTGGGTTTTCTCATCTTCAAGGTGATTTTCGTCAGAAACTCATAATGCCCAAGTGGCTAAGGTGTTAAAAACACCTAGCTTTTGAGCATGAAAATGATGGGAACTAGCATGGAGATATTGCTCTGTGTGAGTTTTCTTTCAAAAAACTTGATGAGAGAAATAACTGTCATCCTTCCTTGAGATAATAACATCAAGAAAAGGCAAGCTACCATCAACATCAAATTCCATGGTGAAATTTATGTAACTCGATTGATTATTAAGATGATGGTAAAATAGTTCCAATTTTTCTTTACCATGAGACTAGACAACACAAGTATCATCCACAAATCTTTTCCAAATTTTGGGTTGGTAAAGGGCAGAAGACAAGGCCTTGGATTCAAATTCCTCCATGAAGAGATTGGCCACAACAAGGTAAAGGGGAGAACCCATAATCACATTGCAGGTTTTCTGATAGAATTCACCCTCAAAACTAAAGAAAGTAGAGGTGAGACAAATTTTAACTAAAAAGGTAGTATCATGATCAGTAATGAAATTGATGACATCAATGGTTAATAGGGATATTAGTGAATAAGGAGACCACATCAAAACTCACTAGCTAATCATCAAGATAAAATATAAAATCCTTTAACTCGTTAATGAATGAAGACGAATCTTTAACAAAGGATCCCATCTAACCAATGAGAGGTTTGAGCTTATTAGCAAGAAATTTTTCTAAAAGATAAGTCGGCCCTCCAATAGTATTAACAATGGGGCAAAGGGGGGGGCCATCCTTATGGATCTTTGGGAGACCATAGATCCTAGGAGTGAGAGGGTTGCTCTCGATAAGCTTCATACTAAGGGGCTAACAGTGCTACTAGATTTTATGGATAGAGCAATTGTTTTAGAAAGAATCTATAGGGAAAGGATTTATGGGTTTCCCCTTTGTGGGTATTTCCCTAGCCTTTGGCCTAATTTCTAATGTCTATTGTCTTTTGTGCACTATGATATCCATAATTAAAGTAAGAAAATATTAAATAAAAACCTATATATACAGACACAAGTAATTATCATATTAAGAAATTTTCCCTTACATTGGAATTTCAACATAAAAATTGAAAACTCAATTCCTTATAAACATTAAAATACTTCTAGTAATTTTGGCTAAGGTTCACCAAAAAAACTAGAATACTCTCTATAACAAATTTCACTAGAATTAGTTAGCCTCTTAAAGAGAGCCACTAATTACACCAAATATAAATGCATTTTTCCACTTTCCTTAGAATCTAGAACCAGTCATCTATCCTATACTTTTTTTGTTTAAGGAAATATCCAAGATATGTAAAACAATCATTTGACATACCAAAATTGAGGAAAAAAACATTCCATATTATCCTCCTCTAGGTTATAGCTAAGACTGATTGATTTATCAAGGCTTACTTCCATGCTTATGGCATTACAAAAATAGGCCAACATTTATTTAAACATCTTCCATCCATCCACATTATCTTAACTAGATATGTGTTATCACCCCATGAAGGTCAACTTCCACTCCTTTAATTCTACAATTCTCCTTTGCTTCCATTGCTAACATGCTTAAGCCTTCAATAATAAGAAAAAATAGAAAAGGATATAGGCGACATCCCTTCATTAATCCCCTTAATTCCCTGAAGAATCTTGAAGGCTCGCCATTAATAAGAACATCATAATTAGTAGATTGAATATAACCCAAGATCCAAGACATGACTTCAAATTTTAAACCAAATTGTATTAAAATCAATCTTAAGGAAGATGAGTCCACTCTCTCATATTCTTTTTTCAAATGTATATTCACTACCAAAGCTAGAAAATTTCAAGCCTTGATTGCATGAATGACCTCTTACATCGTCATCATTGCATCATGAATATGTCTATAGTAGAGAAAATAGAATTGAGCCGAGGACATATGATTTGATATAATAACCTTCAAACTGTTAGAAATTATCTTAGAGATTATTATGTATAGAGAATTACACAGGGCTATCAACCTAAAATCATTAAAAAATTAGGCTCTGCCATCTTAGGAATTAAAGTAAGGAAATTGGTGTTAATATTTATACAAGCAAACCCCCTTATTCAAGAATCCTCAATCGTTTCTAAGATATATTTTCCCAACAAATCAATGAAGGACAAGAAAAAATATGCACATCAACCATCATGCCCCAAACTTTTGTCTTTGGGCATCTTCTTAATAATATTTAAAACTTCCTCCTTAGTAGTAGATCTCTTATCTGATCTAATTCTTCATCTGTGTCAAAGTATCGAGTGAAGTTTCAAACAGTTTTTAATTGATCCATTATATTTATATGCTCACTGTATTTGAACAATTTCTCATAAAATTTAGCTACTTCTTGCACAATTTCGTCAAAGGAAGAAACAAATTTCAAACCATCCAATGTAAAAAATTCCCGTGTGATTTACATCCCTTTGATGACTACCACACCCATGGAAGAATCGAGTATTTTTTTCACTTTCATCAATCCAATTTTCGTCGACTTTTAAGTTTCCAATATAATTCTTGATCTCGTAAATTTCCTTCTTTTTTAATTATATTTCCCTAACTTTATCTTGTTCATACTCAGTTAAAAGGTCATCACCTTAAAGATTTAGATCTGAAATTTTTTCCTTTATCTTATCCAAGGAGCCATAAGTCTCCTCCTTTATATTTTTTGACCATTTTCATGCAACTTCCTTTGAAAGATTTAAATTCATAGTAAATTGATCCATAGGAGGTAATTTCATATATATATATATATATATATATATATATATATATATATATATATATATAAATATATTTTCAAACCAAATGAACAAGAGCCATAAAATTAACATCATCAAGCCATCCTTGGTTGAATTAAATTGAATAATGCCTCATATTAACCTCCCCCATTTTTAATCAAATAGGTTTATGATTTGATATGGATTCACCCTTATCAAAGAATGAATCAATAGACATTTAGGTAAAAGAGACTCTTTAATTATAAATCAATCCAATCTCTTCCCTACTGCATTTTCACCTATTATGTTGTTTAACCATGTTGGACTTATCTTCATAGGTTATATATCCACCACACGAGTCGATTCCATCCAATGAAAAAAGAAACTAGCCAATCTATCTCCTATGTTACTTTGACCCCACACTTCTCACCTCAAAAGGTGAAATTTAGGTCCCCTAATATGATTAGGTTATCTTAGTGGATGAAGCCACTATATAACATATCAAACCAAAAATATTCCCTATTTTCATAGGGAACATATCAATTTAGTATTATTAATGGATACTTGATTGAGCAAAAAATACTTTCAATAAGAATCCCACCTACACATAATGAACTTTTAAAATATCTCAATCTAGGGGACCAACCAAAGAGTAATCCACCTAGAAATACATAAGAATCTTGTTGATGGTGTAGGAAATAGGTCATCCAAGGGGGTCTCCATGATGTGAAGCCCCTATTAGACCTCACACCGTTTGGATTAGGAGACCCATCTAGAGTATCAGCCCAACCACAATAACTCTAAGGTTTTCCTTGCCTACAATGAATAACACAAGAGAGTCTGCATAAAACATTTGAAATCAGAAAGAAAGTTGACACTGTGAAACACTAATTACAATGTGTGAAAGGATACTTTCAGGAAAAGGAATTAAGAGTGAGTCTCTATAAGAAAAAGAATATTATTATCCTAAAAGAGGCACATGAGAGTAAGGAAATATTTGTTAATTATCTAGTGAAATAGTTCACATAGACACAATGATCATTAAAAAAAATACAACACACATTCAACAAGATAATTACCAAAACCAATGAAGTAGTTCAATTTCATTAGTACATATGAACAAAATATGTACCACAAACATCTAATGAATAGTCTTAAAATATTCATGATACAGGCATGAAAATGTGTTGGTTCAATGAGCTTTTGATTATTAGGCTGAAGATCCAAGTACACAGTTACAATGGTGAGACAATAGCTCTAATAGTGGAACATTAAGCCACTCATTACTTCTTCAAATAATGATCTTCTCTCCTATGTCAAGCTATATAAGCCAAGGCTAGCTCTCCAAAGTCTATGATTCCAAAATCCCCTTTCTTGACTTAAGAGGGTGTATTTATAACAAGATGAATGACCTTTCATATCATCATACCTCTTGAGATTCCCTCATGACTATTGGACTTCCAAGTGACTCTTTAACTTCTACAAGATGCTTGGACTTCTCCTAGTGACTCTTAAGTTTACATGTGACTTTTTTGTATTCCACATGTGACTCTTGGACATTCCATACATTTACATTTTTGTCATTTTTTGAAATATATAATTACACTCCACATCATCTAGAAAGACTCATTGACACATATGAAACTGTGATGAAAGTTGTACAAGCCATGACTTGGAAAAATATGACTTTGATCTTCATGATGATATGTCCAAGCAAGCTATGTCCACATGGGGTAACTCAAGCAGCAATGACCGTGGAAATGAAGATTCACCGAACCGGAAGTCTTGGGTTCAAATCTTAGGCTACCCTTCCCCCGTTGAGGGGTACTTAATGGACATGTAAATCGGAGAGTCCCGCCCTAGCCTACAAAAAAAAAAAAAAAGATATGTCCAAGCAAGCTTCTCTTCTTATTACTATGGCTTTAACTTCTTAATGATGGATCTCATATGTGTTTCATATTGATCCCCCAAGAGGTTGATTGCTATGGAGTCATTATGTGATCTTGAACTTTAATCTTCTATCATAATCTTGTGTCCCTTCATCTTCTTTCTTAATCATCATCTTGTCTTTACAGCTTCCTAAGTATCTTCTACCACAGTCTCCTTCTCCTCTTATTTTATCTTCATCATATCATGTCAATATGTAGTACCTACAAGTGAAATCCACTTATGATAAGACAACATCAATCCAAAAATATCTTATTCTAACTTTCTTTATGAGAAGCTTTGATTGGCCTAGAACTGTCTACTGGACTAGGAGGAAGGCTCAAGGATTGTGTTGTGTGTAGTTTCGAAGGATAGGGGTGAGGGACTAGGGCTTGCAACTATGAAATGCATAATTATAGAGGCCTAAGAAGCATGATTATGCACTTGAGGGTCACAGTGAGGTAAGCTTTCCCACTGTAACTATGAAATGCAATGTTCTGGGGGAAGACTATGTAGTTTGATTGTGCAATTCAAGGAGATAAGGAGATAGACTATATATTAGGATTGCGCAATGCACAAAAAGGGACTGGATGGGAGAAAGAATTACATAGTTCTGAGGAGAAAGAGGAAGCAATTGAACACTATGACTTCACAATGGACAATCCTTGGAGGTAGTGATTGTGCATTGTGCAATTCCAATAGGAAGGATAGGTTGAATGTGGCTTGATATTGCACAATGGGTAGTTCAGGGAGGTAGACTAGAGGGAAGTTGATCGGGGAAACATTATCTTCGGAAAATGACTAAGTATGGGACCAGAAAATGGAGATATGGGACTAGAAAATGACTTGAACATGATCACACACTTACAGATGATCAAACACTTGATAATAAAGAATTTACCACCTAAAATCAACATGTTCATATTGAAACGATAGTAGTACAATACTCACCTCTAAGTGTGACACTTGAGATACACTTTGTGACACAAGTGATGACACTAGTGAAACAATGCTCAAGACTTGAGGGGTGCGTCTAATGCGTATCTCTATGATGGATATAAAATATCATTGTATTAAAATGCATTAGAACTACCCTTCAAGAATGTTCAAATGACTCTCTTTGACTAGATATGACACTTCCTTAGCCACAGAACGACACTTACGAAAGTAACTGAAAAGCATAAATTACGCTTGCAAAAGCTTAAAGAAAGTGAAAGTGACACATGCTAGAGCAAAGATAACATGAAAATGATACTTGTTAAAGTGAAATCAAGCAAAAGCAACAGTCATGATCGTGAAAGCGACACTTGCAAAAACAAAGGCGCGCCCAAGCGACAGTTGAGAAAACTCACTGGAATAGTAGTAAAATTTCAATCAAAGTGAGGGAGACTATTAATGGAGAGTGTGCACTAATTTTTAACATGTTTTGCATAGTACACTATGCTTATGGATTACACTCACTGTCACTAGTGATTTTGCAAGCCTTACCCTCCAGATTTTTGCAATGCCTATCTAATCTTGCATAGAAAGATGTGTGTTTGGGAACTCATCGAAGATAGAACATGTGTGGGAAAATTACTTTGACACTTACAAGAAGAATTAATACTTTTCAAAACATTAGACAACCATGAATTGACCATTGATTGCAAGATAATGAGTAGGCTCCAAAATTCAATTGTAATCAAAATTTTGGAGGGTGTTTATCACAACCACAACACTTGGTGACACACTCAAAGAACTCCATCTTATCTATTTAGGTTTAATCATTAAGTGTGAGGCCTTGGTATTTTAGGGAAGTATTGATTCACCATATACATTACCCTAGCTTTGCTACTTATCATGGTTAAAGATATAGTCCCCTCTATTCTTTTCTCAGCTTAAAACACATCAACATAAAATTAGTCATACCTCAATTTTCGATACGAGAAAAGGATAATAACTATACTAAAATATTTAAGCACATTCCCTAGTGTTTCTTCACTACCAGCATGCATGTTTAGTACCCTGGTAGAGTCATCTCAAGGAAACACAAGCATCACTTCACTACCAGCAGGCCTAGATAGTACCCCAATGAATTTTCTTTCTTCACCTCTCTATGCAGGAAGCATTTCTCTTCCTCACCCTTATTTTATTTTCTTAAATATATGGTTGAAGAAATTATTGAACATTTATAGAATGGGTGGAAGAGGATCCTGACTTATTGAGATAAAGAGAGGTTGGTCCTTAATTAAGGCATTTGAAAGATAACTGAAGTTAATATGCTCATTTTAAAGTTTTCTCCTTCACCTTCTCTACTCAGTTGAGTCAACATACCGAAACACCATTCAATACAAGGTTTATCCAGAATGATGTTTCTATTAAAGATATGGGATTCATAGTTTGACCAACTGCTTTCTGCTCGGAACGAATTGTATTTTCCATTAAGACATCATCAACTTTAAAAGACATATAAAATCAAATAGAGAAGAGGGTAGCATATTAGCTAAGAGTTACTGTCCATCATAATTTCCCTTTTCAAACTTTGCCACATTTTGTTTTGAGCCAAACAGGATCATTTTTCATGCAAAGTCTTATTAAACAAAGCATAATAGAATACATGAGAAAACATGAAGAAAAAAAATGAAAAGGACAAGCAAAAGGAGAACTAAACTGAAAGCAGGATGTGAGAAACAAAATTAAGAAAACCCTGGAAAGACTAATAGAGAGCAAGTGTGAGATGAGTGTAAAGGAAAACTAGGATGCAACTAGACCTACTCCTAATATAACTATCTATAAATTCAGGGCTAAGTATAACGAAATTTCTAGTGTAACCACCGTAACCTCACCTGACCTGTAAACACAAAGATGCAAGCAATTAAAAACCATATAGGGCAATGTGCAAGAGAAAATATAACAATTTGAAAATCTTGCATAATGAATTGAAGATCTTGCTTATCAATAGGAAGATGTGTCATAATAACTAGCTTTAACCAGTCTCAATATTTTCCTTATTGAATGAAATGATGATCATGCAATCCTTTAAGGTTGCTTGTGAGTTTACATCCATTCATGTTTTCAGTTTTTGCAATAATCAAGAAAAATCAAAACTTATTGTTTTTTACGAAGCTTTCTAAGTAATAATGCTCTAACCATTCAGTGTTTGGATATTGATAGTCAAAAAAAACAATTTGAAAACCATGAGACTCATGAGAAAATGAATTTTCAATTAATACATTTAAATCACAAAGAGAATCTTATGAGGAAAATCCAATCTGATCTTGTGAAGATAGTGAGAACCTGACATAATGATAACCACCCCTCCCATATTTACCCACTTTCACTATATTTTCAAAGTAAACATGAGCTAAGGGATACTATGACATGACTCAACCTTAGTAAGTACAATGAAGGAAGTGGAATCGAAAAACTAAACCTTATTGGAATTCCTCAAGAGGGAACCATACAACAACTCCCATTGCCCAAATCCTAAGTTGAAATGCTTTTTCAATGACCTGGGCTCCCAACAGCATGCATGAAAAGGCCTCCATGTGTTTTAGGTCCTCCAACCACATGCATAAGCCTACTAGGTAGTGGTTGTGACCTAAATTATTTAGTTAAAAAGGTGTAGTCCTAGTTTCTGAGCCTAAATTCCAGGTCAACCTCCAAACCACTGCCCAAAACTCAGTGAAACTTTTCATAATGATAAATAACATTAGGAAAAAAACATTCATGCCAAGCTTGATCAAATACTTGAGCTAAAAAATCCTAAATATGACAGTCATGTCATCAAACATATTGAGAACATGTAATCTACAAGTCATGAATGCATTTATGAGCATGGGGGTCTGATACTTATCTGATAATCATCAAGAAGGTCCAATGCCCTCTCATAATAGTTGCAATAACATTGTTTAGCTCATGCATTCAATAATCATTCATCAACTAATCAAATATATCAAGAGCCATAAACAATATACATCATATAACCGGCATATAGCCAGCAAATGAACAACATATACACCATTATATAATAATCATCAATGCCACATAATATCAAGTACAAGTACTCATAAAATACAATATAAGGAAAATATATCTTACTAACATATTTAAAATCCAACCAAGTCAGGGACTTACACATACCACCCAACCATAGGTTGATCTGAACCAAATATTCTTTCATTCGATCACCCTCATTCCATATTCCAAACATGAATATGGGACTTAAGACAAAACAACCAAGGAATCTTGGAGATTAAACCACCTACACCCTCAAGCTTTATTGCAGTCCCTCCAAAACTGGTCAAGGGATCACTAGGCCTAAAACAAGCATATAAACAACTAGGGCTTCCCATAGATTAAACCACCTCCACTCTTAGGATTTACCGCAATCCTATAAAAACTAGTTAAGGGATCACTAGGCCCAAAAAAAGCTTGGATGCCTTGGAATTTATTTACCAATATCTTGAGGAATTTTCCAATCTCCACCCTTGGGATTTACCACAGTCCTACCAAAATTGATCAAGGGATTCCTATGCCATTGGGAATTTTCCTGAGATCACTTCACCTAGTTTCAAAACCATTTGGAAATCCAAAGCTCAACCAAATTAAAAAACCCCATCACATTATGGCTCTCTAAAAATGGTAAGGAAAGGTTGAAATCATTTTCGAACCTAGAAAAACCCATGTCAATGACAACAAGAGAACCAAATACACATAAGCATGTACCATGCATTCAAAAATCAGCCAAGAAACCACAAATGCAGCCCGTTACCTGTAAGTATTCATGTTGAATCTACTTGATCCAACTTTTCCTTACTTATATCTTGCTTCCCTTGTCCTTCCTTTGCCTTCCTTTTCTTTCTTTCCTTAATTCTAGAGTGCTCCAAGAATTCTCTAAGTGTGCAAGAGTATGGGAGAATAGAGAGAGCTCCAAAACTTAACTGACAAAAAGCTACTGCTGAAAAATTTAGACTGGAAAAAGATGTGAACTAATCCTCAAAAGCCTTTTTATGATTGAGGCCTCTATTTTCTTCATTTTCCTCTATTTTTCCTTCAATTTCCTTCTCACGCAAGCATGTGACCTTTCATCTCCCTTTTCTTCTATTTTCCTTTATTTTCATAAATAAAATTCCAATTAATTCCTCTTTGTCTTTTTCAATGTCTTTGCCGATTTCCTTATCCATAATAAACCAAATGAACACCCACTAGGATGTTTTTCTCAACATTTAACTCTGAATACATGTCTCATGACCTCAGTTTTATTTTGCCTTTGTTAACTTTATTACATGAAATTTTAACTCAGGGTTGTTACATACCTCTCCCCCTTAGGGGAATATCGGTGTTCTATGACACCTATAATGAGCAAGACCGATGAAAACCAAAATATACTTCCCATGGAGCTTTATAACTTAGCTCGATGCAATATGTATAATGAACAACCTACTAAAACTAAAAAGCAACATGAAAACCATATAACTTATTGGAGATTTATAACACAACTCATTGTGGTATTTATAATAACAACCATACATAAACACATACAAGTACCAAAACTCATTTCCTCAACCGCAAAACAATGAAGGATACATATTCCACATCTGATCAATCATCTCCTATGTAGCTTCATCAGGCCCAAAGTGCTTCCACTGCACTTAAACTTTCTCTATTTCTTGGTTCCATAGCATCACCTGTTTCCACTACAAAATGCACTAAGGTTCTGGATGGAATTCTCCTTCTAGCTCCACTTACAATACAAACCAATCAATCACATGATCAGCAAATTTGACATACTTCTTCGGTAATGACATATGGAAGACATCATGTACTTTCATTGTTGGATAAAATGCAAGTTGGTAGTCCACTGGTCCAATCCTCTCAAGGATCTTGAAAGGCCCACAATACCAAGGTGCCAACTTGGCACATGAACCAATCCTCAAGGAGCTCTTCTTAGGCTTTATGTGCAAGTACACATGTTCCCCAGCCTAAAACTCCTTAAATTCCCTGTGTTTATTTGCATAACTCTTTTGTATATCCTATGTTGCCTTTATATCCTCTTCATAACCTACATTTCAAGTTCCATCTCTACCAACATATCTAATCGGATCAGTACCTTTTTCACTAGATCACTTGAGTTAATGGGAGTATTACAACTCTACCCATAAAGTGCCTCAAAATGACTCATCCTCAGTGACTCCTAATACCCATTGTTGTAAACAAACTCAACCAGTGGTATATAATCTTCTCACTTCCTATGTTGGTGCATAACGTACGTCCTCGGCATGTCCTCCAGAATCTTGTTGACCCTTTCTATATGTCTATTTTTCCCTGGATGATAAGTTGTACTAAAAGCCAACTCTATACCAAAACTTGCAAATAAATCCTTCCCAAACCTGGAAGTGAACTTGGAATCTTTGTTTGACACAATATTCATAGTAACACCATGCAATATAACTGTCTCCCTGATGAATACTTGTTCTGCCTCATTAGATGAATTCATATGCTTCACTGGAATGAAATAAGCTACCATAGTCAAACTGTCAACCACAATCATGGTGGAATCATGTTGTCTAGATGTTCTTGGAAAACCTGTAATCAAATCCATAGAAATGACCTCCCATTTCCATTCCAGGATCATAATCAACTTCAATAAACTTCATGTATGCTTGCACTCTTCTTTTATCTATTGACAATCCAAACACCTAGTGATGAACTCAACTACCTCTTTCTTCATATTTAGCCTATACTAGAACTTTTTCATAGTTGCCAATGTCTTTTGATATCCCGAATGACCTGAATATGCCTTGACATGAAATTCCCTCAAGATAAGATTCTTGAGCTCACTATTATCTGGCACATAGTTCTTGTCCCTAAATCTTATCAAACCATCTGCCATGAGATCATAATCCACATCCTAATCACCTATACCATGTTGTTGTAACATGTGCCTAAGATCCCTATACCTGTCATCCAGTTATCTTGCCTGTAAGATCTGATCATGTAAATATGTCCCATATGAGTTCATATCTACTATATGATTCACCTACACTCTTCTCTTAAAATAATTTGCATCCATGTTCTCCTTCCCCTTAACGTACTTGATCTCTAAGTCAAATTCACAGAGCATGGCCAATGACCTAGATTTATTGGCATTCAAATTAGGTTGGCCAAAAGGGTATCTCATCCCACTATGATCACTCATCAATGCAAACCTCCTCCCAAGAAGATAGTGTCTCCACATCTTCAATGCATGAATGATCGTTGTCAACTCAATGTCATGCATCACATAATTCTGCTCATGCTCATTCAGTTTCCTTGACTCATATCATACCACCCATTACTCCTATATTAGGACTCCACCAAGTCCTCTCTTGCAAGAATTTGTATATACCACGAATTCTTTATACGTATCTGTAATATTTAGAACTGGAGCATTTGTAAGAAACTGATTCAACTTCTCAAACTAGATGCACATTCCTATGTCCATTCAAACTTCTTTCCTTTTTGTTGCAAGGATGTAATAAGATAGGAAATCCATGAGAAGTTCTTCATAACATCCTCTAACAACATGTTAACCCCATCAATGATATTACCTCATCCACATGCCTAGGATGTGCCCATTCCATGATACCTATGATTTTTTCTGGATCCAGTATTATGTCTTCCTTGGAAACAACATTTCCCAAGTAATGTACCTATGTCTGAAAGAAGTTGCATTTAATAAGCTTAGCATACAATTGATGTTCTCTTAGCAATCTAACCATTTTTTTTAAGTGTTCTGCATGCTCTTCCTTAGTCTTATAATACATCAAGATATCCTCAAAGAATACAATCACAAACTTGTCCAGATAAGGATGCAACACACTATTCATCAAACACATGAAAGTAGTTGGAGAATTAGTTAGACCAAAAGGAACTACAACAAAACCATAATTCCCATACCTAGTCCAAAAGGCAGTCATGTAGATTTCCTCTTCTTTGATGTGTACCTGATGATATCATGATATCAAATCAATATTCGAGAACATTGTTTCTCCCTTCAGCTGATCAAGCAAGTCATCAATCCTTAATAATGGATACATGTTCTTGACAGTTACCTTGTTCAGCTTCCTGTAATCAAAACACAAACTAAGAGTACCATCCTTCTTCTTCACAAACAACATTAGTTCACCCCAAGGTGACACACTTGGCCTAATGTATCCCTTGTCAAGCATTTCCTTTAAATGCAATTTCAATTCCACTAGCTCTGGAGTGCTCATATTGTAAGGCGCCTTTGATATTGGTGCTTCCCCTAGTACCAACACAATAGAAAAGTCCAATTCCCTGTGAGACAGTAACACTGAGATATCTTCTAGAAACACATCCTAAAACTTCCACAAAACTGGATACGTCTTGAAGACTTCTGCATCCTCAACATCCTTACATTTATCACTGGAAACATGTGCTACAAATAACACATACCCTTTTCTGCAACTGCACTTTTCCTACATAGTTGTAACCATTCTAACTGATGTAGGCTTCTTCTTACCCTTCAATATTCTCTTCTCTCCATCATCACCCAAGCACTCAATAGCCTTCTCATAACAATCCACCTTAGACCTAGGAAGATACAACTAATCCATACCCAGAAGCATACTGTACGAACCTGTTTAGTTGCTACAACATCCTCCAAAATTTTGGCCTATACCCAATTTGGGAGGCTTCCTTGATCTTGTTGGTCGTTGTTGAAATCTTTGAAACTCATTTCATTTTTTCTTAGAGTCTTGTGTTCCCCTTTTCAATATGGGAAAAGTGTCATATTTTAGCATGTTGGTTGTCGTATCTTGTGTATAGCTTGTTCTAGTGGTTCTAAGAGGTCATATTTGTGCAAATGAGTTGTTTTAACATTGTAAGTACATGTCGCACTCATTTCCAAACTTTTGAGCATTTTCACCCAAGTGTCGTCACGGTCACTGAAAAGTACATCTTTGGTGTTGTACTTGCATAACTTCTCATAAATTCCTCACACAGAGGGAAATTGTTTTTTCATGTGTTTGGATGATCTATATTGTCGTGTTATAAAATATTCTAAGTGTGATCAAATTTAAAGTTCATCATCATTCACACTGATCTCACTAATCCCACACTTATCCATTCTCAAAAAAACTTTCTAATCGGGAAACCTAACTTCACCAAGCCTCCCTTGATCTATTCACTCCACATTCTTAGTCCTCTAGTTATGACCTTGTTGCTTGGCACTATGTAATGCACAGTTCCTACCTCCCTAGTGATCCAGGTCCGGGTGTGACGAAGGACCATTCCAAGACCTTTTACTTTCATGATGTGTTAAATTGTATTTTAAAATAACATTAACGAATAAATCTGCATGTGGAAAATAAGAGGAACAAGACAATCATCAGCAACATAAAAACATAAGCCATTGATAAAGGAGTTCGTTCAGGAGGAACTACGTCTTTGGGCCCCGATGTCAATATGGTGTAGGCCGCTACATTAAGTGTTGTCAATAATGATCATGTACACAAGCGATGATGTTGTGATCATACAAGGAAAAATTCCCTCATGCAGGAGTGGCTCTAAGAGTTGTTCCACTACAGGAACTCTGAGTCAAACTCCTATCAGTATGACACAAAAACATGCATGATGAGCATCTCGCCAACATGGTATAAAAGGGATCTCAATGCAAAACATGCATGAAGAAAACAAGAGTATCCCAACAACATACAACAAGGGATCTAAAAACATAACATGATGAGTTATAACAGCAAGTACATCACATAGAAGATTATGCATCACATCAAGCAAGGAATCATGACAACATGTAATAAACAAGATCCTGCATCAACATCAATCAAGGATCCATGCAGCATAATGTATAAAGAATAAGTACATGAACACCACATATACCTCACCACCAAGGGCCATCTGAAGAAGTGGATGTCACACTGCTGAAGCTATTCGGACCATCGATCTCATGGCATCGATCGCATGAAAATAATTGCTTGCACATGAATGTGGACATCTGCACTGGCACTTAGAAAAGTGGCTAGAAAATAGAATGAGAGAATGAGAAATCTGACTACACCATCAAATTTTTGGCATTAAGTAGTACAAAATGACTGACCAAAATCCAAATTCTGAGAAGTTGAGAATCTGGGGCTCAAGGAATCTTTTAGATTCCCCCCGGATTCTTCAAGGATTCTGCTCCATGGGTGGACTGGAAATCTGCAACTCAGATGGTGAATCTGAGCTCGTCGTTGCAATCCATATGGAAAACCATGGAAAATGAGTATAAACTTGACTATATTCTGACATGGAAAAATTTTACCTCCTTGGGAAAATTTCAAGGCTCATGGTTCCACTCCCTGTTTTTGCAGCAATCATGGTTCCACGTTCATCCTTGAAAATGGCCAAAAAATGTAGAACTCTGATGGAGAAATGGACAGTGCCATTTTGCTCATGGCGATGATAGGTGTAGAATCCATATAAAATTTGACAATTTCTAACAAAGAAAAAATTTTGCCCTCCTGCAAAATTCATGGTTCCTGCATTAAAAAAATAATTAATTCGCCACGAAATTTGTGTTCGCCTTCTGCCTCCTCCAACTGTGTGCATGGTAAAAAATACTGAGTTTATATAAAAAAATCCTTCGGCAGATTTGCAAAGGTGACTATTATGGTGCATTGGTAAAAGTTGGAAGGTTGTTGAGGAGGGGTTAGGGGATCAAATCCCACCCCTCCCGAAATAACACTCAACAGTTTATTGTTTTGAATTACAGGTGAATAATCATTTGTGCATGTAATATTTGGTTTGACTATGGATCGGGGTCACCCGCTTGGGGGCCAGCCACGTGGGCTGGGTGAGTTCGACCCCCGTCGTTCCCTTAATACCAATGTCGGCACTGTTTAATATCGGTGATCGACGCTTTGTTTAAAGGTTGGCGCTTTTCAAAGATCGGCAATTAGCGCTTTAATATAGTGCTGCCATTATATGTATTGGTGTGAATTAAGGGGTTTGGGCGATGGGGTGTGGGCCGGGTCCACCGCTGGTGGCCCACCCACCCATAACAAATGGTTTAACATATATCAGTATATATATATATATATATATATATATATATAGTATAATTATATATATATATATATATATATATATATGCGACGGATGGGGGTTTTAGCGGGGCTTATGGCCACCGACCCAAAATATATATTAAATAGTTGTGATTAGGCCGGCGGGGTTATGGCTGTCAACCTTATAATACATATGTTTTATAATATGTGATGGAGGCTAGGGGTGATTAAACTGACGGGGGGTTATGGCCCGTCAGCCTTATAATAAAAATTTTGTTATGAAATTTTGGGGTGGCAGGGGTGGTGACCTGCCACCTCATAATAATTATTTTCTTTGATTTTTATAAAGAAGAGGTGTTTCTAAAATCTTCAGAAAATAAGGGTCATTGGGAAAATTAATGAGGCAACAATTTCGACCGATTTTAGGAGCTAGGTTTATGCCTCAGGGTCGGTCAAATTATAGGACACTTAAACTTGGCCCAAAGCCTAACTTTGACCAAAACTTTGACTGGCCTATTCTCCCTCCTAAGAGCTCGGTTTGACGAACCATTCGCACCTCCATAATCAGGATGACGAGATCTACGCTCTAGTCCTATTTCAAGCACAATCCAAACACTTTTATTTTCAAGCGTTCATAAGTCTTCTTCGTCCTATGTCTCTCTGGAGCCACCTAGATCAATCCTCCCAACTGAGGAGCTTTTGGTCCTCCAAAAGCATGAAAAATAATCTGCAACTTTCTTTGTACCCTTTCTGCATCACAAGCATCTTGAAAAGGTCTCACTTCCATCTCCTTCATCTTTGTTCTTTGGAGCCTTAAGCGATGAGCCAACACCTACTACCTCTACGACATGCAGTACATTGTTTCACAAATTACATGCTTGAATGACATGACCAAGTAATGACCCAAATGTCCCACACTTTCCATGAGCTTATAACACATACTCAATGGTAAAGTTTACACACACTATTGTTTCGACAAGTGATGGAAACATAACATCACTTTTAGAGTGTAAAATATGACCAGACATCATTGTCGCTAACCAAGTGATGGAAACACATCATTACTTTTACATTTTAAAATGCAACAAATGATTTACAAAAGAATAACCATGAAACAAAAACATGTCTAGAAACCATTTTTCACTTATCAATGTGAATGGGTCACCTCCTTGAGGTGGTTTTCATAGTCGAACAACTAATCTTCTTGGTTCACACACCGACGCTTTGTCTTTAAGGTGCTTCTCTGGATGGAGCCTCCAACAAGTGGCTCTTTGATGGCCATTTCTGTCACAATGACTGCAGTAGGTTTCTTCCTCCATATATGCTTAACTGCTATTACAAGGGTTTTTCACACCTCATCTTTTTTAGTGCTACCATCTTTTTCCAACACTTAGAAAAGGTATGGTTATGGAATCCACAAAAGGTACATGTTTTTGATGCCATGTTTTACATTCATTGTTAACAACATGATCATAATAGAAATGAATATTTAAAGATCGAAAGTGGTTATACCTTCCCTTGTTGTTTCTGATGTTAGTATGGTGATGAGAGCTTGCCTCAACTCTCTCCCTATAATGGGCACTGTCGTGGGATGATGGGGATGTGTTCCCATCATTTTCTTTCCTCGACGATTTCAACGATGTCTCGTACGACTCTGACACCTTTGAGGACTCCCCTTTAGTGTATCTCAAGCTTGTAAATCAATGTTCATGCACAACCTCCAAAGGTTGAGTCATGCCTTGGTTATTAACACCAAGTTCTTTTTTCCCCTCATGCCTCACCCTTGTAAGGAGCCTCATGTTTGTCCCTGTAATTGGGATCTCCAAATCTCCAACAGACATCATACTATGAGAATATGAAACTGAAAGGAAATCAACATCTTTTACCTCCTCTTTTGATTTGGAAAGAACTGATGAGGGTTTCTCATTATCTGTTGTTGGTGGTTCACTAGTTGTCTCAGCGCATTCCCCAACTTCTTTCCTGACATACCCAAGTCCTACCTGACAGGGTAATTCCTCTACTTTGATGGGATTGACAATGCCTTGGCCATTGATGCCCGATCTTTTTCCTTCATACCCCATTCTCTTTAACAGTTTGGAGCCAATTCCTGTGGTATGATTTTCAAACACAGTGAAATCATCATCAGGAAACATACATGAAGATGGAGAACTAATTTTTACCTCGCATGGGTTATGCTACAGTTGTTCCAAGGCCTCATCCTTTGCTTGCAACTATCGTAGAAAACTTTGTTTCTCCTCTTTCTCTTCATGTAGATGTATCTTCAATTCGTCATTCTCTGTTTGAAGATTATGTTTGTTTTGCTTCAGTTCTTCCATGGCCTCTTTTGTGGCTTGCAACTGAAGTTGCATTCGCTCCTTTTCCTCTGTCTCTTTATGTAGAGTTTCATACATGATTTCCACTCTTTTGGAAATTTTGAGCATGGTCTCATTGGTCTCGTACATCGCTTTTTCATCCTCTGTCGTTACACGTTCCATTGTTCACGCTGTAATTCACATCAATGCAAAGACCACTCTGATACCACTTGATCCAGGTCCAAGTGTGACGAAGGACCCTTCCAAGACCTTTTACTTTCATGATGTGTTTAATTTCATTTTAAAATAAAATTAATTAATACATCTACATGCGGAAACGAAGAGGAACAAGACAATCATCAGCAACATAAAAACATAAGCTATTGATAATGGACTTCATCCAGGAGGGACTACATCTCTGGGACTTGGTGTCAAAATGGTGTAGGCCGCTACATTAACTATTGTCAATAATGATTATGTACACAAGCGATGATGTCACGATCATACAAGGAAAAATGCCCTCACGTAGGAGTGGCTCTAAGATTTGTTCCATTACAGGAACTCTAAGTCAAACTCCTATCAGTATGACACAAAAACATGCATGATGAGCATCCTGCCAACATGGCATAAAAGGGATCTCAATGCAAAACATGCATGATGACAATAAGAGTATCCCAACAACAATGGATCTCAAAACATAACATAATGAGTTATGACAGCAAGTACATCACATAGAAGATTCCACATCACATCAAGCAAGGAATCGTGACAACATGTAATAAACAAGATCCTACATCAACATCAATCAAGGATCCATGCAGCATAATGCATAAAGAAGAAGTACATGAACACAACATATACCTCACCACCAAGGGCCATCTAAATAAGCGGATGTCACACTGCTGAAGTTGTTCAGACCATCGATCTCACAACATCGATCACACGAAAATGATTGCTCACAAATGAATGTGGACATCTACACTAGCACTTAGAAAAGTGGCTGAAAAATAGAATGAGAGAATGAGAAATCTAACTGTACCATTAGATTTGTGGCATCGAGCAGTGCAAAATCGACTGTCCAAAATCCAAATTCTAAGAAGTTGAGAATCTGGGGCTCAAGGAATCTTTTAGATTCCCTCGGGATTCTTCAAGGATTTTTCTCCATGGGTGGACTAGAAATTTGCAACTCAGATGGCAAATATGAGCTCGTTTTTGTGATCCCTATGGAAAACCATGAAAAACAAGTATAAAATTGACTATATTCCGACATGGAAAAATTTTACCTCCTTGGGAAAATGTCAAGGCTCATGGTTCCGCTCCCTGTTTTTGTAGCAATCATGGTTCCACGATCATCCCTGAAAATGGCCAAAAAATGCAGAACTTTGATGGAGAAATGGACAGTGCCATTGCGCTCGTGGCAACAAGAGGTGTAGAATCCATATAAAATTTGTCAATTTCTGACAAAGTGAAAATTTTTCTCTCCTGCAAAATTCATGGTTCCTGCATTAAAAAATTAATTAATCTGCCTCAAAATCCGTGCCCACCTTCTGCCTCCTCCAACTGTGTGCATGGTAAAAAATACTGAGTTTATATAAAAGGCCTTCGACGGATTTTCCAAGGTGACTGTTATGGTGCATTGGTAAAAGATGGAAGGTTGTTTAGGAGGGGTTAGGGGATCAAATCTCGCCCCTCCTGAAATAAAACTCAACAGTTTATTGTTTTGAATTATGGGTGAATAACCGTTGGTGCATGTAATATTTGGTTTGACTTTGAATTAGGGCCGCCTGTTTGGGACCAGCCACGTGGGTCAGGCAGGTTCGACCCCCGTTGGTCCCTTAATCCTGTTGTCGACATTGTTTAATGTCGGTGATCGGTGCTTTGTTATAAAGGTTGGTGCATTTCAAAGATCAATGATCAACGCTTTAATATAGTGCTACCATTGTATGTATCAATGCGAATTAAGGGGTTGGGGCGATGCGGTGTGGGCCGGGTCCACCGTCGATGGCCCACACACCCAGTAACACATGGTTTAATATATATATATATATATATATATATATATTATATATATATATATATATATAATATATATATATATATATAATATATATATATATATATATATATATATATATATATATATATATATATATATGCGATGGTTGGAGGGTTTGGCAAGGGTTATGGCCGTCGACCTGAAAATATATATCGGCCTTATAATACATATGTTTGATAATATGCGATGGAGGGTAGGGGTGAGTAGGCTGGCAAGGAGTTATGGCCCGTTAGCCTTATAATAATAATTTTGTTATGAAATTTTGGGGTGGCAGGGGTGGTGGCCTGCCGCCTCATGATAATTATTTTCTTTGATTTTTATAAGGAAGAGGTGTTTTTAAAATCTTCAGAAAATAAGGGTCATTGGGAAAATTAATGAGGCAATAATTTCAACCAATTTCGGGAGCTAGGTTTATGCCTTGGAATTGGTCAAATTGTAGGACACTTAAACGTGGCCCACAACCCAACTTTGACCAAAAATTTGACTATCTCGTTCTCCCTCATACAAGCTCGATTTGACGAACCGTTCACACCTCCGCAATCAAGACGACAAGATCTATGCTCTGGTCCTAGTTCGAGCATAATCCAAACACTTTTATTTTCGAGCATTCATAAGCCCTCTTTGTCCTGTGTGTCTCTCTAGAGCCACCTAGATCACCAAGACTAATGCACCGCGCATTTTTTGTTCCCAATCCTCAGCCTTCACCTCCAAAATTGCGCAATAATTCCTTCCAGCTCAGCCTCCACTATGCAATCACAACTCTCAAGCTCATCCCTTAAGTCCTTGAACTACGTAGCTCAATAGTATCCTTGTCTCCCAGAATTGCACAAAGTGTCCTCTTAGTGCTCATTCCCTTAGCCTGTCCCATTAGCTTCCAAAACTACACAGCCTTGTACCCCAACCTGGCTTAAAATGTGCACTTCACAACCTCAAGCCTCAAGCTTATTCCCTAAGCCCTTAAACTAAAAATCTCTACATCATTCCAGCCTTCCTTGACTCCTGAAAATGTGCAGTGAGCTCTCCTAGTGCCTATCCCTTCAACCTATCTCACTAGCTCCAAGAACTTTGCAATATTATCCCTCAAACCAAAATTAATTATACAATGTGCAGTCTCAGGGCTCAAGCTTTTCCCCTAGATACTAGAACTATGCATTACATAGTCACTAAGTCCCTCTTCCCAATCTATCACTTGTTCTGGGCTCATTTGGTGGATCAAAATGTATCATCTTAGACTAGGGGGTTTCCAAATTGATTCCATCTTGTCATGAGTGAATTGCAAGAATGAGTACCCTATCATGTCAGAAAATATGACAAAGAGGGAGAAGAAGGAGGTAATCATGCTCAAATACTCTCTCGCATTTGAACTTACAAGTTGATCGATCAAGAGAAAGCGAAGGGACACTAGTTTGCAACCATTATTCAAGACTTGAGAGCATTGAAGAGTCCTCATCACCAAGCCATGTGGAGGTGGAAATAAAAGCATCTTCAAGAGGACATCTATCACTTAGTAGTAACATTGGGTTAACATTTCCACATCATCAAGAATTCTATGTCAGCAGTGTCATGTCATGAGTAGTCATATGCCACCTCACTATTGTGGATCATGTATATTGTATACAAAATGTATTGTAAAGTGGAATTCCAAAGGACATGTATGGAATGTAAAGATTCATGTAATTTGAAAAATCATAGGAAGTCAAATATTCATGTGGGTAGTCAAAGAGTGACCCTTGGTTATATATACACCCTCATTGTATGAGCAAAGGACTTTTCACCTTGGCTCCTCCCACAAGGAATTAGAGAGACAGATAAGCTCTTTTGAGGAGAAAGGAGTGGCTCTAATGCTCTACTATTAGAGCTAGTGATGTTCATTATATACATGTGTCTTGTAACTTTTACTTAATAACATAAGCCTTCAAGGCCAGCATGTTCTTCATGCATGGATTATGGATATTTGTAAGACTATCCTATGAATGTTTGTAATTCATGTTTTCTTTCATTTGTGCTAAATTAGTTGAACTATTTCGGTTATTTTGGTACTTAGCATATTGAGAATGTGTTGTAATCGTTATTATTGGTGTCATATACTCGTGGAATATTTTTTTGGATATTAGACAAATCTTCCACGTTATATTCATTTCAATGACCATCTCATCTCAGTGGACTATTCCACTTGATGTTACATGGACCCTTCTGGTTCATGTGTGTCTCTACTAGGGTGGTACTACTACCTCTCTCATGGAGGCTCACTTATCCTCCCCTCTGCAGTGAAATTAACTTTGACATGCATATGATTGAACACTCACCAAGCATTCCCCCTTACTTTTAGAAGGCACATGTGCACTCCTCTCTCTTGCTAAAAGTTAGAGCCAGGGAATATCTCTAAGGATATATGGCAACCAAACTAATATTCTAGATGTGGATCCTACTCCAAATGGTGTGAGTTCAAATTGGGACTTCGCCTCCCAAAGACCCCTTGGTTGATAGATTTCCAGCACCGTCAACATTGGCGCTAGAAGGAGGGCCAAATGACAAGTTGAGCCCATTGAATCTAGTTTGAACCTCTTATCTAAAATGGCTCATACTCAAATCTTACTCTTGGGGTGTTTCTCTAATTTTTCCCTTTATTAATTTTCAATCCCTGATGAGCCTCTTTATCACTTGTCATGGTTAAAGTTTATGGTGAGGATGGAACATCCATAACCAAACACATTTCTGATTTTCTTAAATTTTATGAATCTTACGAAATCAATGATGAAGAGTTTTCTTGTGTGATTTTCTTCCTCACCCTTAAAGGTCATGTTAATCGATGGTGCCATACCTTTCCACCTGCTTCCATCAATTCCCTTCATTATTTCCTCAAGGAGCTTCATCAAGCCTTTGATAAGTATAATTACCAAGATGTTTGTAAAAGAATTAATCTCTTAAGAATGAAGCCTATTGAGTCAGTTGAGGATTTTGTTAATCAATTACTTCACCTTTGTTGTGAAATTCTTGAAAAGGACATGAATTAGGACTTCTTGGAGCAAGAGTTTGAGTGCTTGGTTCTTATCACTTTACACGGTGAACCTAAACCCCCTGATTTTCCTACTCCCCCAAATCTTGTGAATCATGAGACACCTCTAATTTCAAGGGAGGAATACCTCTAATTTCAAAGGAGAAATCTACTGCCCCTTTTGTTCCTTGTCCTCCTCCTTTTCCAATATTATGCGGGTGCCTCCTTGTGGAGGTTGTAAATTTTGGAAATCTTCAAATCAAATTCCTAATCCTTCTTCTCATTATGCTTCCATTTTTCATGATTTAGATTCAATGGAGGAAATTCTAGAATGGCTCATGAAGCCTACGATGAAGATTAACTTCTCCATTCCACAAGATGTTGTCACTGTTCATAGTTCTAGTCCTGAATATGATCTTGATTTGTTTTATCCTCTATCATCTACTTGCCATGACTCTTTGTACCATGACCCACTTAATCAATCTGCTCCACCAGTTAGTTTTTCATACTCTCTTTATTTTCAGATTGCTGGTCCAAATTGTGATCAGGTACAGTGTAGTCACATTATGTAGGTAAAGGGGCGGGAAGGTGGAGATGCTTTCAATATTTCCTCTCTTTTTGAGAATCCGCCATGTCAAAATAATGCACTTCCATATTTGGATTATTCTCATCTTGATAGAAAATTGAATGCAATCAATTCTTTCAACCATTATGTAGCCTTGGGCAACAATCATTCCAATGATGATGACTTTATTGATGCATACAATCACTAATGCCTAGGTGTATTAGCTGATCTTCTAGTTTCTCGTGAAGATTTTACTTTATATCTAGAATCTAATTTGGTCAAAGAATATGTGCATTGTTAGTGTCGGTATCTTCATCCCTCCGTCAAAGATCAAATTCTCTTGTTGCATTGCATATTAGGTGTCTTGCCTAGTCAGCTACATTCCATTAGGAGCATGGATCATCTGATGGTAGTGGCTTGTTGTACATTTTCCCTCATGTCCTTTACCTGTTGGCCCAGGTTTATTCATCAAAATCATATAAAGTCACATTTTTGTCTTTAAAGTTTGCAAAGGTCTTTTCTATGGTTTCATTAGGGTTTCATCAAAAAGGGTTTCAAAATGTCCAATAATAGTCAGCAGGCACATGAGGAGGTTCCAATATCAATAAATTTCATAATCAAGTGCTCAAAGATGTATTTTTCCTCAAAACTTTTTTTTGAGGAAAAACATAGTATTTTAGGTTTTATTTTATAAATTCATGTAATTTCATTTCCTTCATATGTAAATATGTTCAATGGCAACCCTGGTCACTTTCCCTGGCCTCAGTAGTTCCAATCCCCTGCAAAGCAAACAAAAAAAAGTCATTCAGTTCATCAAAAAGGTCAAATAAAGTCAAAAGCTAAAAAAGCAGAGTTAAAAAGTCAAGTCATATTCCAAACATTGTAAAAGTGGGTTTTTATGCATCAAAAATTAAAATCTCCTTGTATATAATTGTTTTCCTCAAATCAAAATCCTATTTTCATTCAAACAACAAAGTGTGAGCAAAGCAAGGCTGTTTGTGAACAAACAAGTGACATTGGAGAGAAAACTATGCAAAATCATAGGCGCTGCACACTGGGTAAGTGGCGCGGTGCACACAGCAGGCGCAACACATAGGGCCACAATTCTCTGTGCAAAATTGTTCTGGCACGGTGCACACACAGGGCATGGCACGTTGGGTTTGAGGCACGGCACATAGAGCTACCAAACCCATTTCGCTCCAAAACTCCCTCAAATCACCAAAATCACTCAACACTTCCATTGTGCAAGTAAGTTAAGCCCTCTTCATTACTAGTAAAAGAGTTTTTCATACAATTTATGGTGGTTATCTAATAGGGAAATCAAACGCTACCTTCTTTCCATTTCCCAAGAAATTGTTTCCTAGGGTTTTCTTTGGTTATTTTGTTTCCAAGTTCATTCTGTCATTCCCTCACCTTTTCACTCCTTCACTCATTTTCTCACCTTATTCCCCCATTCCCTAACTCCCATCTTCCCAAAAAAATCATCTATCCCTATCCCCAATTCCCATTTCCCAAACCCTTACTACAAATCCACAAACCCTAAAGTGTTGTCCCTAAACTTAATATCACTCCCTAATCCCTTGTTTCCCTAACAAAACCCTATCCCAATAGTCCCAAAATCCCCATACTCTCTCCCTCCACAGTCCCTCATATCCTTTTCCCTTGGCGGCAAAAAATCAAAAAACACCATAAATTCCTAATACTCATCAAGAAAACACACTTACTAGCAGAGATGGAGTCTGATCCTTCATATGATCAAGAAGAGGAGACACACAGTGATTCTCCTACAGAGGTACATGCACCCAGGAGGCCTCACAGAGGTGGCAAACATATACAAGAGGAACCCACTACTCTTGCTGAGCTACAGGCCTGCCCTCTTGCCATCACTTGTTTCCACCACCAGTCCTGCTATGAATTTTGTGAAATGGTTGCTAGAGTTCAGTTTCACCATGAATTGGCCCATTTGTTTGTGCTTAATTTACATGATGGTCAAGCCACTCTAGCTAGTGTAACATTCACTTTAACACCAGAATCTGTTTCTCTAGTAACCGGTATTCCTAATATTGGAGAGAAATGGAACAAAAGGTAGCAAATAGACAGACAACATTATGAACCATACATCAAGACCGGTTATTTTAGACAAATCAAGAGAGTTTTTCCTTTTCGGTACTTGAAAGATTCTTATGCTCCTTTGATGAAACTGATAATGAAGTATTTCAGCTGTGAGGGCCAGTTTTCCCGCTTATATGCCTACCATATCAGGTTGTTGATGCATTTTACTAGGGTGAGGATGATGAATCTCCCCTATTTCATGTGCCAAAATATCAAGAAGATGACCACTCTAGTACAAGACAAGACTCCTCAGCAGCAGTTCAACAGTATTTATCATTTTGCTCTCATTAAAATTGTGGTCATCCATAAGCTTGGTTTGCAGGGCATCACTTGGGAGGACTTCATTTCTCGTGAGTTTTTCACAGCTCCTTAGGGACCTCCAGAGGCTTTGCATGAGATAGGTGAACCTTCATATCAGCATGAGGGTCATAAGACACAGACCGCTAGTATGCCGGTGTTTATCACCTATCAAAAGGGAACTAGACGATTATTTGCAGCAACAAAGTGAGTATTATCTCGACCAGGGGTCGAAGGGGTCTTGCTATCTTCATCAGCACAACTATTTCAGGACAAAGGCAAGAGGCCATTACAAGATGAAGGGCCTTCAGGTGAGTGGGATATTGATTTCATTCTCAGTGAGGGTGATGATACTGATGTGGGCCTGCAAAGCTCAAATCTCAAAGAAGTCATCCAAGAGTAGCAAGCAGACATCAATGCCTTGTCCCTCAACTTGGAAAGGGCTAAGTGGATATTAAAGTACCTAGAGCAAATAAATAAGCAGCTTTAGGATCAGCAGGCGATTATGGAGTTGCAAAACATTCGGGAAAACCACCAAGCTGCCCAAAGGAGGAAGGTGAAATTCACATCACTTGAGCAAGAGATCAATGCTGATCAAGAATCATGGCTTGAAAGAGTTAATATCCACTTATAGAGGTTGTTGGAGAAGGCCAACAATAAGAAGACATTGTTGAGACATATGGCATATCATTACATGGCGAGAAACAAAGTCTGCAAGGTGAGAATTAGGAGCTTAAAGGCAAAATTGAAGAGGGCATCAAGGAGGAAAAAGGAGAATGATAGACTTCATATATTGGCTGAGGCTACCTTGGCCCAATACAATGCTTGATGGAGAAGACTCAGCCCAAATTTCAAAAAAATTGGGTCACTTTTTGCATTTTTGGAATTTTTGGCACAAAAAACAGAGTTTTCTGCACTATACGTCGCGCCACCTGGCACTCGCTTTTGATAGGAGCCTCAAAATGACAAAAACTCAGAATTTTTGGATTTTTCATGGAAAAATATGCTTTCCTACCAATGGCCAAGAAATTTTGATAGGATTTGAGCCCTCAAAAAGGTCAAAAACACTCAAAAATTTGACCTTACTACCCCTATTTTGACACACAGGAAGTAGTGTTGGGAGAACTGAATTTTGGAGAGGCAAATGGAGACCAAATAAAAACATTTCACTTGGGTTGGAAATTAGACAGGTAGACCTTTCCAACAAGTACACTTGGAGTGAAGTTGGACACTAGGAAGGCCTTCAAAAGTGGCTCCAAACAGGCACTATGCATAGAGAAATCAGCACGGCGCATAGGGGAAATTTTGCTTAGTTTGACCAAGTATACTCTGTTTTTCAACTAGCTTTTGCCAGTTTGACTTTTTCTCCTTCTTGATGTCAAAATTGTCATGTAATTTAATGTAAATTTATGGATCATGATGTAAATATGTCAAATTTTCACTTATGGAGGTAGATTCATCTATCAAAAAGTTGTTTGAAACTGAATGAATCAGTTCCCTAGTTTCTAAAGGCATGTTATTCCACTACCTAATTTCTAGTTCTAAGTTTAGAATTAGTTGGAACAGCTCCTAAGCACGTGATCCTAACTGCTAGAGGCTAGGATGAGCTATGGTTTGTCTATATTATGTGGTTTTTCAATCATTAGCATGGTTGGACTTTTGAGAAAGCAAGGAGCTTCATTGTACACTCATATCAGCATTTTGGCTAAGGAATTGAGACCAAGGTTTGTAGCACTCTTTTGGATTCATGTGGCATTTTGTTTCGGTACAGTGCTTTCCTCTGTATTTTTGAATTACTTATGTGTTATGTATGTCATTATCTATCTTATTTCTTCTTAACTAAATCAAACAAGAGTGAAGGTAGAATCCACTGAAATTGTGGTGCTCTACCTAAGGTTTGCTTTAGTTTTTGGATTCTTTCAGCTGTTTGAAGAGGATCCATGGATTCTCTTTCCCTATTCAACTCCTCACCTATCTAATCCCTCCATCTCATTTGATTTTTAGAGCCAAATTAGTTGCCTACCTTTCCCCATTGAAATATCTGCAACATTGAGCCTCATTCCTTGCACCCAAGATCTGCCTTTCCATTAAAGCCAAAAAAACATCATTTTATTCAATCAAACTCTTTGCACATATATCTAGCCTAATATTAGTAGTTATATCAATCATCTCAAGCCTTTAGTGTTCATATTTTGCTGAGATTGACCAGGAGAGAGCCCTCTCCCGACCTGGTAGGGCTAGCTACCAGGTTAAGCGTGGTTTGATGTTCACCCTGGATCCTACCTTGCTCAGCCTGAGGTAGATTAAGGCACTAACATGCATATCAAAACTTCCTCTTCATCTCGTTATCCCTTGTGCTCTACCATCTGCAATGCATCTACTTGTGATGGAGATACTCCACGTTCTTCAAGTCCATCATCTGATGCGTTAACCTCTCAATTGGCACAAGTTGGTGATATTATCCATGATGCAAATTAAAACAATCAAGTCTTTGAGTACTCTTCCCAACCCTCATCATCTCTTCTCTAGCATGAAGGAAACTCTTCAAATTAGCTTTCTTATGAAATTTCCCCGATTTATTCATCTTAAAATTTGTGATCAAAAGAATCTTTCGACTTGAGTAATTTGGTTGTTGAAGTTGAAGAATCTAGTCAAGCTAGTGATAGAGGTCGCTCCCATCTGGTGAGTAGTGGTCATACTTGTTTGGTCAATTTAGTGTGATCTAAATTTCTATTTAAAATGTCAACCCGGGGTTCGTAAACTGACGAAGTGAAGTGTACTATATGTACTAGATAACCATTTCCTTAGTCTTTTGTCATTTTAAGCTTTTTAGTTTGTTTTTTGGATTTATTTTTCTTTAATGTGTGATGGTGAGGATGAAAGTGAAATATGAAGTGTAGACGGTGATGGTTTCTAAACTTTAAAGTGCTCAAAAGAAAGCTTTACAATAACTAAAATGAAATCAATTCTTAAGAGAAAATAAATGCATCAAATAGTGAACTAATGACAATGGCCCAGTATCCTTGCTGCTGAAATGAAAGGAAAGCAAAAACTGAAAAACAACTCAAACTTAAAGCAAAGCAACTAATTCACACTACTTTAACTTTTCAGATCCTTTACCCTTCAGCTCAATCTACCTAGTGGGAGGTAATCATGAACAAGTTAAGCAATATGATATCTAAATGGCAAGAAAGTAAATTGCATAAAAGAAACTAATCACACTACTTGAATTCTTCAAATCCTTTACCCTTCACCTCAATCTACCTCGGGGAAGTAATCGTGAACATGTCAAGCAATATGATATCTAAATGACAAGAAAGTAAATTGCATAAAAGAAACTAATCACACTACTTGAACTATTCTAGTCCTTTACCATTCAGCTCAATCTACCTTGTGGAAAGCAACCATGAGTAAGCAATATGATAACTAAATCACACTACGGTTAGTAATATTCTGATTTCTTGCTGATATAGTCACTTTACCATAGAAAGAAACCGTAAATTGATGAGCAGTATGATATCTAAATAGCAGAAAAATAAATAAGCAAATCACAACTTGAAAAAGGACAGTGCTGAATTTAAACTTCAAAAAATGAAAGTTAGCAGGAAGGACAAGATTATCTCATATGCCAAAAGTTATCAAAAAGATGAAAAATTGCCCGGGGCTGCCTAAGAAAACCTGCAGAAAAGCATTGATCAGTTTACAACTCTAAGAAAACAAAGGTGAAAATATAAACAGCAGAAGCATCAAACAGTATATTATGTACAAACTAAGGAGAAAAACAAAAACATAATAAAGCTAAATAAAAACTTTACAAGGCTTCAACGTGCAGGGGCCCTTTGCCACTTCAGCCAATCAACAAATAATCACACGGTTGAACTCAGAAAAGTCTTCTCATGTATTAAATAGCAGCATATAAAACAGTGGGGTAATAAGATAGCCAGTAATGCGGAATCACATAAACAGTTCAGAATTCATACATCTCAAAAATCTTTTCACAACGTTCAATGACGCGTTATTTATAATGCCAAAATACTAAAGCTAACGAACAACTTCTACGCTATTAACTGTGCTGCTAAAGACACGTAGATCTCTTCAACCGAGATCTAGTGTAACTGTCATCGTGTTTCTTAAATCTTCGGAGTGGTTGGCTGTTAGATTCAGGTCTCAGGAACGATCTTCAGGTGTGTTGGTGCCTTTGTGAGCTGAGGACTGTGCCACGTATCATTCACGTGCCCAAAACAGTGACGTGCTACCGCTGAACTCTTTGGCTAGCCTTGTCTTTGACTTTGGTTGACCGCGGCCTCCCATGGATGATTTGGCCGATTTGAAGGGACACATTCCATGTATCTGCCACCTAGAGCTTGCCCATGTAGCTCATTTCTTCATAGGACACCTGGAGCACAACTTTTAACAAAATAGCTGCGGAATCCTGGGATGGCTACGGAAACTGACAAGTTTCCGCAGCTGCATGAACAAAAAAACTAAACCAAACAACAGTCATAAGTATAGTCAGAAAACCATATAAACAGTCCTTTTTAGACTATAATGCAATGATTTAACAACTGGGTGAATGAAGTGAGTGGAGAAAGAAGGCTAAGAGGGTGTATAGGAAGGTGCAGGTTTGAGGCTCAACATACCCCCATTGTGAAGGTGTTGCATGTCCTCATGCAACCAAAATTGAGTTATTTCCCTCTAGTCCACATGCTATGAGACTTCTGCAAGGACGTCTAGTCCTCTTTTCTTCTTCTTTGATGCCATCATCATCATCATCCTTGGCTTTCTAACTAGAAATTTGAGCTTGAGGTTAATCAATGCTCTGCTTAACTTTTTGCATCTCTTCTTCAGTCTTCTATTCTTCTTCTGCCACAGTCCTAAATGAAGCATAGTATTGTCATGGACAATCTTGTCTACCTTACCCTGCTCTTTAAGTGCTTCATTTTCTTGTATGATATGTCTATTTAGGACTTCTAGCTCAAATACTTCCTGTTTCAAAGACTGAACTTGTGCATCAAGTGGCATAGAGGTACTTGGTCCTGCAACTGATTGTTCTAAGGATTCCAGGTAATTGTATACCTCTTGCTGACTAGGATCTACCTCAGGTGATTTTCTCTGTCTAAACTCAAAATCTGGTGGAGGAGGACTGCTCTCTCTTTCTGGCCGAAAAGGGCTTTCCTCACGTGGAGGACTTGATTCAAGGCTTGGCTGATCTGGAGATTTCTCAAGTGCCTCTTCACTTAAATCAATAAAGTAGGACTGGTCTCCCTTGGTTTTCTTCCATTTCCCTTTTAGCCTAGAGCTCCTTCTCAAGGATGAACTCATACTTTTCTTTTGTGCACTCTGTTTTCCTTTTTGCTTTTTCTTGGTCATGGCAGCAGCTTTAAGATCTATTAGCCTTTTTGACAGAGGCTGGTAATCTTCTTCTAAGGATTGTTCAGGGGATGGATAGACCTCTTAAGTGGTAATTTTTCCTTTTTCTCTCTTTTGTTTCTTATTCTTAACTTGGTCTTCTTCCTCTTTTTGGATAGTTTCTTGAATTTCTTTTGTAGGGGAGTCTTGGGTTGCAACATTTTTCTCCTTCCTCCTACTTTTCCTTAGGATTTTTGGTGGACTGCTTCCAGAGGCCTCAGATGGCTCTTGGAAGTAGTTTCTTGCTAAAAATTGTTCCCATGTATCCTTAGTTTTCTTCAACTGATCCTCAATAAGAATTTTTATGAGCCCATGATGGTAAGGATGAGGTTCAATGTTACCTACATGCTTTTGAACTGTAGCACTCATCTTTTTCAAACTTGATAGCAGAAAATGAGGCAAATTAAGAATGTGACCATCTATGAAATTCATCATTAGCCTGACATGATACATGTACATAGAGCCAAAACGACCTTCACATGTGATAAATTTCTGGATGACTAACAGTAGACTAGACCATTCCTCTTTTAATACATACACAGGGATGCCTCTGGTGAATACGGTGGTATCCATACCTTGGTTTTGTAGCATGGTTCTCCAGATTTGATCGTCCACACTTCTATTTTTGAACCACCTTTCTCCTTCTTGAGGTAGGCCTATGGTAGCTGCTATTGTGGCCTCGATCACTGTAAACTTCAAGTCTCCAACCTCCACTGTTTGTCCATTAAAGGACCTTGCAAAAGTTTTGGTCACTTCCTTGTTATACCCTTTGAATTTCTGAATAAATCGGAGCCATTTGACTTTCTTCAATTATTCCTTAACTTGGGGATAACCCTCCAAGTATTTTGGTCCTTCCGGCTCGGATCTCAGCAATTTTACCATCCTCTTCTTTAAATCCACTGAGGGTTCTTCTGTGTATGAGGGTTAAGTAAAAATGGCTCTGTTACAGGGTTTTTAGGAGAGACTGTAGTGACTGCAATCAGGGTTTAGGATGACTGTAGTGGCTACAATAAAGGTGTAAAGCGAACTGTAGTGACTGCAGCCGGAAATAGAGAAATGCCCGAATCACAGAAAGAACAGTGGGTGAGCAGTGGTGACCGAGTTCATAAAATGAAATATGAGTGTATGTGAGGATTATGGTATAAGTGGAGTAACGGCAGGATTCTCCTGAGTCGGATGACTGTGTATGAAATTTTACACATTTCAACAGACGGCTACGGAAATTATGGTTGGGAAGAGCCGTAACACAATAGGTCATGTCTTAAGAGTACGGGTAATAAATGGAAGTGCAGTCATTCTTGAGTTTGAACTCGGAGTAATCATAGGACCGTTAGGGAAATGAATGCGAGGTGTGTGGAGTGATAGTGTGGGATAAGAATGATAGTGGGATAATATATTAAATCATTGCACATAGGAGAACCGGTTATGGGTTAATAGCTATACATAATTATGACTTGAAGTGTTGTTTGATAAAGATTTTTGATCATACCTTTGGAAACTTTGTCAATCTTTGCTCAAGGTTTCTAACCAGTTGCTCTTATTTGATATCTTGAAGATGCCCTATGTCTTTAGCTCACGTACACCTGCATTCCATGATTCTGGCACTAACAGTTGATTGTATTTTGAAAACAGAGTGATGCTGGCTGCAGAAACAGTTCCTAGCTGCGGAAACTGGTTCTAGCTGCGGAAACGGTTCCCAGCTGCGGAAACTGAAACAGTACCCCCTAAACTACACAAAGATAGCTTAGAGGAAAAACAACTGAATGAAAATAGTCCTGAAGGGGGAATCTTATTGATGGAATGGAGTGGAATGAAAATGGAGTGAAAATGGAGTGAAGTCAAGTGAAATGGTGATGAGAATGAGATGGAGGTGGAATGAAATGGGTGAGTGAGATGAAGTGAAGATGGAAAGAACAGGAGAGGAGATTTTTTTGGAAAATATAGTGTCAGGTGTCCCTGATTTTCACTCTATATTTTCTGTATAAGACTGCCAATCCATGATTGGTTTTCAGGCTTATACAAATTTTTTTCTCTTTTTTTTTTTCTTTTTTTTTTTTCTTTTTTCAAAAACTACAAGAAACAAAAATTAGGCTAATGGGGGAGAAGGATTCTTCTCCACCAGCCTTATTGCAGAATTCTCTTGGAATATTTTGACAAACTCTTCTTTGGAAAACGGCTTATGATAAATTTTCAATCGGTGGCCATTCACAATAAGAGGAGTCTGAAATTCATCAATGATCTTGATTCTTACTGCTCCATTGTTAAAGGCTTTATCAATCTCATATGGCCCAAGCCAATGAGTCTGAAATTTTCCTTTGAAGTCTTTAAACTTGGAATCAAACAATAAAGCCCAATCTCCCTCTTGAAACTTTCTCCCTTTAATATATCTGTCATGCCACTTAGCTCTCTGATGTTGAACTAGATCAGTCCTTAGAATTGCATCTTGTCTGATCTCATCTAGCTCACTCAGCTGCTCCATTCTGTGCTTTTGGGCTTCTGATAGATTCATCCCCAACTGGACTGTCGTCTTGAAGGTCTTGACTTGAAACTCAATCGGGAGTAGGACTTCTTTCCCATAAACAAGTTCATAGGGAGAATGCCCTGTTGTGTTCCTCCATGTAGTTCTGTAGGCCCATAAGGCTTCAGGAAGCCTTTCTACCCAATCTCTTCTGTGGAGATGAATAGTTTTGGTGATGATGCTCTCAAGAACTTTGTTTGTAGATTCCACTTGGCCATTTGCTTGAGGATGGTAAGGAGTAGATTTTCTGTGCTTGATTTTGTATTCTTCCATCAGCTTCTCCATCAAGTTAGATGTGAATTGACTTCCCTGACCTGTCACAATTTCTCTTGGGACACCAAAACGAGTAAAAATATCCTCAAAAAGAAATTGAACAACTGAATTTTCAGTGGCAGAAGGCAATTCCTTGGCTTCTACCCATTTAGTGACATATATAGTGCAAACCAATATATATTTCTTTTGTCTAGATGGTGGATTAATTGGTCCAATGAAATCTAAAGCCCAATTTTCAAAGGGTTCAATGAGTACCTGTGGCTATAATGGAATTTCATTTGAAAGAGTTGGTCTCCCAACTCTCTGGCAGTTGTCACACCTTCTGACATATTGTTTTGCATCTTTGAAGAAAGAAGGCCAATAATATCCTAAAGAAAGGATTTTATAGGCCGTCCTCTTGTTAGCAAAGTGTCCACCACATGGTTCATCATGACATGCCTTAAAGATGTCAGGTATTTCATCTTCCCGAACACATCTTCTGATCACACAATCTAGCCCTGATTTAAACAATTAATTAGAAATCCATGAATAATTTGAACTCTCCTGAATAATTTTCCTTTTCTCATTAGGAAATAAGTGTGGAAGTATCTTCCCTGTAACCAAATAGTTAGCAATATCTGCATACCAAGGAGTCTTAGTAGTTACTACAAACAAATATTCATCTGGAAACTTATCCTCTACAGGAGAATCTTCTCTAGTATTTTGGATTCTAGACAAGAAATCAGCTACTGTATTTTGTTTTCCTGGTCTATCCAACACAGTAATATTGAATTCTTGTAAAAGTAAGAGCCATCTTGTAACTCTACCATTAGTAACAGGTTTGTTCATTAGATACCTAATTGCAAAATGATCAGTATGGACAAAATTTTCATGGCATGTTATATAATGTCTAAACTTATTGATTGCATGAACAACAACTAAAAATTCTTTTTCAGTTACAGTATAGTTCAACTCAGTGGGAGTCAAATTTTTACTAGTATAGTAAATGGCATAACGAACTAAATCCTTTTGACCCAACACAGCTCCTAGAGCTGTATTTGAAGCATCTGTAGAAATATGGAAAGGAAGTTTCCAATTTGGTCCTCTCAAAATGGGTGCTTCAGATATTCTCGTTTTCAAAGCTTCAAATGCAGATTGACAATTAGGATCCCATTTGAATTCACAGTCTTTTGTAAGTAATTTAAAGAGTGGAGATGCTATTTTGGCGAAGTTTTCAATAAATCTTCTATAATACCCAGTAAATCCAAGAAAACTTCTAACATCTTTTCGACAATTTGGAATAGGCAACTTGGAGATGACTTCAACTTTTGATCTATCAACTTTAATCCCATCCCCTGAAATATGATGTCCTAAAACAATCCCTTGAATAAACATCATAAAGCATTTCTCATGACTTAAAGAAAGGTTTGTTTCCTTACATCTTATAAGGACCTTTTCCAAATTCTCTAATGCCTCTTCAAATGAATCACCATAAACTGTAAAATCATCCATATAAACCTCTACACAATCATGAATTAGATCAGAAAAAATTCCTAGTACTGCCCTTTGAAATGTTGCGGGTGCATTACGTAATCCAAAAGGAAGTACTCGGTAAGCAAAAGTTCCCCATGGACAGGTAAATGTGGTCTTGTCCTGATCTTCAGGTGCTACCTGAATCTGATTGTAACCACTAAAACCATCCAAAAATGAGAAATACTTTTTTCCTACTAAAGTATCTAATACTTGATCAATAAAGGGTAAAGGAAAGTGATCCTTCAAATTTGCTTTGTTCAATTCCTATAATTTAATGCAACCCCTGCCAATTTACCATTCTTTTTATTAACTGATAGCCAAAGGAGAACCCATCGGCTATCTTGAAATTGGATAAATGAAGTTTACATTAAAGTAAACTTTTGGAGCTCTTCTTTTCACTATCTCCTAAGGTTTTGGATTCATCCTTCTTTGAGGTTGGTCTGATTGGTCTACTGTTTTCCTCAATGTAGATGTGATGAATGCAAGTCTTATGATCAATACCTTTCATATCGGTATACTCCCATGCAAATGCAGTAGAATGTTTTTGCAAGATTTTGGTTATCTCTTCCTGTTGTGATTTTTCCAAATTTTTGTTGATATTCAATGTTTTTCCTGGAAAGATCTCAATGGCAGAACTACCAAACTCTTCCATAGAGAAAAGGGACATTTTTCTAGATGATATATATTCAATGTCAGAATCCAACTGAAATTGTGTGTGGTCATATTCTGAAGATGTTTGAAAGTTTTCTAATGTATTCAAAATTTGACTATCTTCACTGATCTCAGAAATGGTACAGATAGGTTGTATAATATCTTCATCATCAATCCACTCATTATCTCCTATTTTTGTAATTGCTTTTGTTGGAGGATACAGATTGAACTTCTTTGTCGAATTACCATCAGAAATATACATATCCCCAGACCTACAACTGATAAAAGCATCAGCT
>APFE030576531.1:192049-208632 GCA_000404065.3 Pinus taeda | reverse complement strand
TTGACTATCTTCACTGATCTCAGAAATGGTAAAGACAGGTTGTATAGTATCTTCATCATCAATCCACTCATTATCTCCTATTTCTGTAATTACTTTTGCTGGAGGATACAGATTGAACTTCTTCGTCGAATTACCATCAGAAATATACATATCCCCAGACCTACAACTGATAAAAGCATCAGCTGTGGCTAGCCAAGGTCTTCCTAAGATGAGAGGATGTCCTCCTAAATTACTCTTGGGAGATAAAATCATGAAATCTACTGGATATTCCCAAGAGTCTAAGGAGACTGAAATGTCTTCTAATACACCATCTGGTTTAATAATTGATCGATCTGCAAGTTGCAATAAAGTAGGTGTAAAAAGAAGGTTAGGAAGTTTTAGCTTATCCATAGTTTGTCTACTCGTGATGTTGATAGCAACCCCTAAATCAATCAAAGTATTTGGAATTTCTACCCCATTGATATGTGTTTTGACAATTGGACTACCAGGATCTACATACTTCTGCATAGTAATTTTTCCCCTCATGATATCTGCAATTTTTTCCACCAGGTGGATTCTTCTTGTATCTCTTGGTTTCCTTCCTGGCCTTTTAAGACTTAACTCCTTTATTGTTTTTTCTAGAATAGGAATCTCTTTAATGGCTTCAAGAGAATCTTCCTCAGAAATACTTCGCTTTTGAACATCTATAGAAGGTTTATCTAGGACTCTACTTGATCTGAGTTGTACATCATTGAGAGGAACAATCATATAGTTAGGAAATTGAAATTGTTGACCTTCTCGTGTAAGCATTTTGAGGGTTTTTATTATTGGGGGTTGGCAATGGCTGAGAAGGAAGTTGATTTGACTTTTGTTGGAATGGAAGCAAGAGTTGAGAATTTGGATTTTGTTGAGAAGGTGGTTGTTGAAATGGCAATGATAGTTGTGGGTTTTGATTTGGAAGTTGTGGAGCTTGTTGGTTTTGAAAAGATGGAGGATATTGATAAAATTGAGCAAATATCCCATAAGGATTTTGCATATCTTGTACCCATGATTGAAAAGGATTTTGAGGTTGGGACCAAGGTTGTTGCCAAGGATTCCAATTTGGTGGGGGTTGAAAGTTCATAGAGTTGTTAAACCCTTGATTTTGTTGCCCCTGCCAAGGTCTCCTTGCAACAAAATAGAGAGACTCGATGGTATTTGGATCTTCTTGAAAGATAGCTTTGAGCCCAGGGATTGAAGGACAATCCTTGGTTTCATGATTCTCTGAACAGATTACACATGTTTCTACAACTTTTGCTTCCAAGGGACATTCCCTTAGAGCATGTTTATTTCTACATTTCGGGAAAAAGATGGCTAAAGCTTCAGCTTCTGCTTTCTGCTTATTTTGAATCTTAATAGTGTCTAGTTGCTCACTAAGACTTCCTAAGATATCAGTTTTGAATTCATCAAGCATGTTTCCAATCTCATCCCTACTTACTAATCCAATTGCAAATTTGTTTGCTCTGATGAGAGAAGGATCTCTAGGCCCTTTTTGAGTTTTAGATTCCCCCCTTGAGAGATGGACACATAGCTCTGTTATATCATGAAGTGGAAGTTGAGATATGTCTCATTTTCCCATCATGTTCAAAATATCTATCCATTCATCTCTAATGGATTTTAATAGAAGGGCTTTCAAGGTCTCCTCATCTAAGTTACTCATTTTTTTCTCTTTCAGATGTATTGAAATATTTCAAGTTAAAATCCTCCAAAGTTTTCATCTTCTCTTTGCAACATATTTGAATACCTCATCTTATGATTGGTGGGCATACAATAGTCCGATACCTATCCAAAAATGTTTGTTTCATATCATTCCAATTCCTAATGGATTGAGTGAGTAATCCCATGAACCATTTCAAGGCTGCTCCTTTCAATGTTGAAGGAAACAGTTTGAGTTTTTGAGAGTCTTCCAGATAATCATAAGTTCGACACACGACGTCAAACTCAAATAGAAATGTTTCAGGGTCCTCATTTCTTAACCCATGGAAGTTTGGGAGGACATATGGCGAGATGTTTTTCATTGTGGTTTGGGAGCCCTCATCGACTATAGGAAATCTGAATGAGTTATCCCCATCCCTATTTCCTCCAATGTTACCTCTACCTCCTCCATTATTTCCTCCTCCTCCTCTACCTCTACCTCTACCAAATCCGGTTGCTCCTTCTTCTGTCATGGTAGTTTCCTCGGAGACTTCAAAGTCCTCTGGTTCTTCTACCAAGGGTGAACGAGGAGGAATTTCTCCCTCTTCTTTCTCAATTGATTCTACTTCTTCAATTACAATCTGTCTCCCTGGAGAAGGAAGGAAAGGATCTCTTCCTAATTCAGATTCGATGGATGGTGTGGGAGAGTCAACTACTGCTTCTTGAATTCCAGGAATCCTAGGGCTAGGAGTGTGAGTTGGAGATGATAGAGGTGTCTCTTGTCTATTCCTTGAAGTAGATGGAGTTGTAAAAATTGAACTCTTGGCTCTAGCTAAAAACCTTCCCCTACAATCTCTTGCTCTATGCATGTCATTTTTTATTTTTCTTCAAGTCAGGTTAATAATTCTCTTTCTAATCTTCCAGGTCACTCTAGGTGCAAGAAGACAGCATACTCAAGAAACTATTAAACCAATAAATTTCTCTTTTCTGATCCTCCAAATCACACTAAGCGCAAGAGCAGAGCATACTTTGAGAAGTTATCAATTTTCCTTCCTTGAAATTTTCTTGTTTTTATATATTTTTTTTAGAAATTGGCTACCTAATTTCACTTCCTCGACAACGACGCCAAAATGTTTGGTCAATTTAGTGTGATCTAAATTGCTATTTAAAATGTCAACCCGGGGTTCGTAAACTGACGAAGTGAAGTGTACTATATGTACTAGATAACCATTTCCTTAGTCTTTTGTCGTTTTAAGCTTTTTAGTTTGTTTTTGGATTTATTTTTCTTTAATGTGTGATGTTGAGGATGAAAGTGAAGTATCGAGTGTAGGCGGTGATAGTTTCTAAACTTGAAAGTGCTCAAAAGAAAGCTTTACAATAACTAAAATGAAATCAATTCTTAAGAGAAAATAAATGTATCAAATAGTGAACTAATGACAATGGCCCAGTATCCTTGCTACTGAAATGAAAGGAAAGAAAAGACTGAAAAACAACTCAAACTTAAAGCAAAGCAACTAATTCACACTACTTTAACTTTTCAGATCCTTTACCCTTCGGCTCAATCTACCTGATGGGAGGTAATCATGAACAAGTTAAGCAATATGATATCTAAATGGAAAGAAAGTAAATTGCATAAAAGAAACTAATCACACTACTTGAATTCTTCAAATCCTATACCCTTTAGCTCAATCTACCTCGGGGAAGTAATCGTGAACATGTCAAGCAATATGATATCTAAATGACAAGAAAGTAAATTGCATAAAAGAAACTAATCACACTACTTGAACTCTTCTAGTCCTTTACCATTCAGCTCAATCTACCTTGTGGAAAGCAAACATGAGTAAGCAATATGATCACTAAATCACACTACGGTTAGTAATATTCTGATTTCTTGCTGATATAGTCACTTGACCATAGAAAGAAACCATAAATTGATGAGCAATATGATATCTAAATAGCAGAAAAATAAATAAGCAAATCACAACTTGAAAAAGGACAGTGTTGAATTTAAACTTCAGAAAATGAAAGTTAGCAGGAAGGACAAAATGATCTCATATGCCAAAAGTTATCAAAAAGATGAAAAATTGCCTGAGGCTGCCTAAGAAAACCTGCAGAAAAGCACTGATCAGTTTACAGCTCTAAGAAAACAAAGGTGAAAATATAAACAGCAGAAGCATCAAACAGTATATTATGTACAAACTAATGAGAAAAACAAAAACATAATAAAGCTAAATAAAAACTTTACAAGGCTTCAGCATGCAGGGGCCCTCTGCCACTTCAGCCAATCAACAAATAATCACACGGCTGAACTCAAAAAAGTCTTCTCATGTATTAAACAACAGCATATAAAACAGTGGGGTAATAAGATAACCAGCAATGCGGAATCACATAAACAGTTCAGAAGTCATACATCTCAAAAAGCTTTTTCACAGCGTTCAATGACGTATTATTTATAATGCCAAAATACTAAAACTAACTAACAAATTCTACGCTATTAACTGCGTTGCTAAAGACATGTAGATCTCTTTAGTCGAGATCTAGTGTAACTGTCATAATGTTTCTTAAATCTTCGAAGTGTTGGCTGTTAGATTCAGGTCTCAGGAACGATCTCGAGGTGTGCTGGTGCCTTTGTGAGCTGAGGATTGTGCCACGTATCATTCACGTGCCCAAAACAGTGACGTGCCACTGCTGAACTCTTTGGCTGGCCTTGTCTTTGACTTTGGTTGACCGCGGCCTCCCATGGATGATTTGGTCGATTTGAAGGGACACGTTCCATGTATCCGCCACCTGGAGCTTGCCCATGTAGCTCGTTTCTTCATAGGACACCTAGAGCACAGCTTTTAACAAAATAGCTGCGGAATCCTGGGCTGGCTGCGGAAACCTGTGCTGGCTGCGAAACTGACAAGTTTCCATAGCTGCATGAACAAAAAAACTAAACCAAACAACAGTCATAAGTATAGTCAGAAAACCATATAAATAGTCATTTTTAGACTATAATGCAATGATTTAACAACTGGGTGAATGAAGTGAGTGGAGAAAGAAGGCTAAGAGGGTGTATAGGAAGGTGCAGGTTTGAGGCTCAACAATACTAAAACCATATGTAGCATATTCCCTCACACCATGCACGATATAGTTCATTCTTCAAAATGTGATTTTACAATCCTTGAAAGTTCCGGGACCTACCACGGGGTTAAGGAACTTCAACTTTTGTTGATGGTTATGTCAAGATATCCCAACTCTTGTAAGCCCCCCGAACTAAGTCATATTTGTTTTTTCCTGCACAATCCTTCTCTTTGCATGGTTTCACTAGATGAAAATTTCTTTTTCAAAAATGTTTAGTATTTCAAGTATGATCTTTCAACTTTTCAAGATTTTACTTCAGACCAAATTCATGAACCTTTTTCAGTTTATTCATCTTCATGAAAATCTCTCACATCAAACTTGAGTTTGGAATGTGTTCCTCTCATAGAGTCATGGAATTGTGAAGTTTATCATTTCAAATACTATCTTTGGCTTAAGGAATCATGCCTATCAAATTCATCTCTTAATATTCGTCTACCGATTTTTCTTACAAATGTTATATTGCAAATCTTCCTCGTCATCGCACCTAAACACCTCTTGAGTAATAATGAATGAATGATTTATCGCATGAATTGAGTTCTTCTTCATTTACCATGTCCTGACTAATCTTGTGTATTTGTTGTGTTGACATCCCTTTTAAATTATTTTCATGATTACAATGCTTGCACAATTTGTCACCAGATATAGGAAAATGGCTTTTCACATTTGGCTTTCGAGGAACATGGTTTGATTGTTCAGAGCATTCACTTTACTATCAAATTTATTCATCTTATTTTATTACAAACTATGAATATTATGCTTTAATCAACTCAACTGATCATTATTTTGTCTTTGATTATTGTCATTCATTTTATCATTTTCCCACCAGTATATCCAATGGCAGTTATTTTACATCCTTCGATCTTCATCGTTCAACATCTCACTATTCAAAAAAAATTCGAGCAGTTGAGGCACTTTAGTCTCCACTGATGGTTATGTTGGGTCCTCACTATCTCAACATGACTATTAAATATGATCATATTTGTTTTCCCTCACAATATGCTCATTATAATCCTGTGCCTCTAATTGAAAATCCATCTTTTCAAATATTTCAGGGTTTTCATGAGGATCATTAGGAATTTTATGATCCAATTGTTAAATGGTTGGATAAATCTTATTCGGAAAGATCCATTGCAATAAACAGGTTTCAGCATTTTCTCATGTTTTCTAAGCAATATGACATAGAAGAAGGTGCATTCGTAGGAAGTCTTTGACGTTTGTCTAATTATTCTTTCTGTCGGAGAGGTAAGAGTGTGAATTAGATGAAAGTAGTGCTTGTGAAACATCTTTTTGTCCACAGGAAAGACCTTCAACTTTTTTTGCAAATTATTCAAGCTCTTATATTTTCTCTTGCACATTGCTTTATATATGTCTTAATCAAGGTTGGAAATGATTACAGTGGCTACATTGGAAATTCCATTATATGTGACTCTAACCTTCTAGTTGATAGGTTAGGAGTAGGATTAGTTGTATCCTAGTTTTCCTTAACTTGCACTCATCTTGTGTTGTTCTCTTTAGTCTCTCTTGTCTTTTCTTACTTTTCTCTTGCATTAAGCTTTGGTTTAGCTTCCTTTTCTTTTCTTCTGGTTTTGTTTCCTTGTGGTGTGTTGTCTTTCCTTCCGTTTTGTTTCTTCAGTTTTTCTTTCTTGTTGTTTGTCTCCTTTTGTTTTCATCATGTGAATAAGTGTTGTGTTTGGACCTGTTTTGTATTCCTAGTATGTGTGTGGTTGAATTCTAAAGAGTCTTGAGATGCTTCAACATTTATCTAACCTCCATTTTGTCTTCCTTGCGTCAATTATATATTTTGGTCGATGAAGTTTCGACAGAAAATATGATCCATAAATAAGGAGAGTTTTTGTCCAACCATGAACCTGTGTATACCTAGGAAACCTTATGCCTATAGTGGGTTTTTCCTTTCGATGCGGAGAAGGGGAAAATCTAAATGAGAAAACCTAAATTAAAGATCTATATATGCTTCTCTCAAGGAAAAACCTCATATTCTCTCAATAATTTGGGATCCCACTTCCGCCCCAAAATAAATAAGTGTCAATGTGCAGTCCTCTTAAAATAAATAAATAAAGGCGAAAGAAAATAAAGGCTTCTTGTGCAAAGAGGTGAAGCAAGAAACTTGGTCGGTGCACTGTCTAGGTTCACAGGGAGTGAAGCAATGTTTTTGTTCCTGCATGACTCCATCGGGGTACAGTCAAAGCCTGCTGGTAACGGAGCAACACCAAAGATGAAAAATTATACTCTGAAAATATTACGCTTTGAAGCTACACTACCCTTCCCAACTCAAAACATTGTGATACCACTGAATCTTATGTTGTGTTCAACCAAGAAGGCGTAAAGGGGACCATGTCTATTCATGGGGTAAGTGAGAAGACCCAATTAATTTGCATAATGAATCAATACTCCCTAAAGAACCAAGACCCTACACAAACAAAAGTAAACCGAGACAGAGAAGTTAAATTCTACCATTGTGTCGCCAAGTGTTGTAGCTACTACAACACCCTCCAAAATTTTGGCATATACCCAATTTCGGAGTCTTCCTTGATCTTTTTTGTCATTGTGACAAACTTTGAAACTCATTTCATTTCTTTTCTTGGAGTCTTATGTTCCCCCTTGTAGTATGGGAAAAGTGTCATATCTTTATCATGTTGGTTGGCATATCCTATGTATAATCCTATCCTAGTGGTTCTAAGAGGTCATATTTAAGAAAATTAGTTGTTATAACCTTGTAAGTACCTGTTGCAATCATTTCCAAAGTTTTGAACACTGTTTCACAAGTGTCGTCATGGTCATCGCAAGGTACATATTTGGTGTCACACTTGTCGTAACTTGTTGTAAATTTTTCGCAAAAATGGAAATGCTTTGTTCATGTTTTTGGATGATCTATGTTGTCATGTTGTCAAATATTATAAGTGTGTAATCACAGTCGAAGTTCATCACCATTCCTATCGATCCCACAGACCCCACATAGCCATTTTCAGAAAAACTTCCCGACTGGGAAACCTAGCTTCACTGGGCCTCCCTTGAGTTGCACACTACGCAGTTTTATTCCTCTAGCTATGACCTTGCTGCTTAGCACTATGCAATGTTCATTTCTTGCCTCCCTGTACTTCTACATTGCGTAGTTTTTGTGCCCAAGCCCTGACCTTCACCTCCAGAATTATGCAGTCGTTCCTCCCAGCCCTTGCCTCCACTATGCAATCACGAGCCTCAAGATCATCCCTTGAGTCCTTGAACTACATAGCTCCATATTTTTTTTGTCTCCATTATATCCTAGAACTACACAATGTGTCCTCTTAGTGCTCATTCCCTCAGCCTCTCCCACTAGCTTCCAAAAATATGTAGTCTTGTCCCCCAACCTAGCTTAAATTGTTCACTTCGCAACCTCAAACCTCAAGATCATTCCCTAATCCATTTAACTATGAAACTCCATAGCAGCCGAGCCTTCATTCACTCTCGGAACTATGTAGTGAGCTCTCCTAGCACCCATCTCTTCAATCTATCCTACTGGCTCTGAGAATTGCACATTCTTTTCCTTTAGACCCACTTGAACTACACACTACACTGTCTCATGGCTCAATCTTTTCCCTTCGATGCTGGAAATGTGCACTGCATAGTCATTAAGCCCCTCTTCCTAGCCTATCACTTTTTCTGGGCTCATTTGGTGGATTAGAATGCATCATCTTATATTAGGGGTGTTTTGATTAATGTCATCTTGTTGTGAGTGAATTCCAAGAACAGGTACCCTATCATGTCATGAAAAGATGATGAATAGGGATAAGAAGTAGGGAATCATGCTCAAATAATATCTCGTAGTTGAACTTACAATTTGATCGATCAAGAGAAAGCGAAGGGACACTAGTTTTTGACCATTATTCAAGACTTAAGATCATTGAAGCTTCCTCATCACCAATCCATGCAGAGGTGGAAATAAAATCATCTTCAAGAGGAAATCCAACACTTAGCAGCAACAGTGGCTTGACATTTCCATATCATCAAGCAGTCCATGTTAGCAGTGTCATGTCATGAGTAGTCATATGCCACCTCACTATCATGGATCATGCATATTGTATAAAAAATGTATTGTAAAGCAGAAGTCAAAAGGACACACATGGAATGTAAAGAGTCATGTAATTTGAAAATTCATAGGAATTCAAGTAGTCATGAAGGTAGTCAAAGAGTCACCCTTGGTTATATATACACCCTCATTGTATGAGCAAAGGAATTTTTACCTTGGATCCTCACGCAAGGCATTAGAGAGATAGATCAATTATTTTGAGGAGAAAGGAGTGGCTCTAACACTCCACTACTAGAGCTAGTGATTCTCATTGTATACTTATGTCTGGGAATTTCACTTAATAACAAAAACCTTCAAGGCCACCACGTTCTTCATTCATGGATTATGGATATTTGTAAGATTATTTTGTGAATGTTTTTAATTCATGTTTGCTTTCATTTGCACTAAAGTAGTTGAACTATTTCGGTTATATTGGTACTTATCATATTGAGAATGTGTTGTAGTTGCTATTATCTTTGTCACATCCTCGTGGAGGATTTTATTGGATATTAGACAGATCTTCCTTGTTGCATCTTTGTGGACTATTCCACTTGATGTTGCACGGACCCTTCTGGTTCATGTGTGTCTCTACTAAGGTGGTACTACTACCTCTCTCTTAGAGACTCACTTCTCCTCCCCTCCACAGTGAAAGAAATTTAACACAGATGATCGAACACTCACCAGGCACACCCCCTTGCTTTTCAAAGGCATGTGTGCAATCCTCTCGCTTGCTGAAAGTTAGAGCCAGTTTATATTTCTAAGGATATATGGAAATCAGGCTGATATTCTGGATGGGGCTCCTACTCCAAATGGTGTGAGGTCTAATTGGGACTTCATGTTAGGGAGACCCCTTGGCTAACGGATTTCCAGCACTACCAACAAAACCCAACAAAAGGACATTTAGATGCGTTGATGTAGGAATTCCATTGAGTTCAAATGCACAAGCTCTTACCTAAAGAAGAACTCTTTTCTTAGTACTTGTAGCCATCTACACCAACCAAGACTTTGCATGCACTTCTTTTCTTAGACCAGAATTATCCACCAGGTTAGGATTAACATAACTATAATGAGATCCAAGGTATATCAAAATAGAAACAACTCGATCATAGAGCTTACATTCCATCTCAATAATAGATGCCTGGTGATCCATTTGTTTGTTATCAAATTCTACATAAATCCAAGGAATGATTTGTCCAACAATGCTAACTGTTTGCACCTTATGTGCATTGTAGATAGGAGACCTACCACCATGATATGACAGTAAATCCTTCTTGATATGATCCTTGCCACATATTTAATAACTACAACTGTCTCCTACCCCCATCTCTATTATGTTGCTCTCCAGGTGGAGGTCCATGTCCATTCTCTAATGCATTAAACCTTTTGTAAGGATAAATATTCTCTTGCTCACCTGCATCCTGAGGTCTTGCTTGATTCAATGGCCATTTACATTTAGTCTTGTCATTCCCTTTCTAACCCTGCTTAGACTCGGTCTTACGCTTTGATTGTTCATAATAGTGCTTCAACTTTCCAATGACTTCTTCTAGAAACCAAGGCTCATCAAAATCAATAATCCATAAATATTATTGGAAATACACGGATAAATATCTAAAATTTGGTTTTCTCCTCCTTAAGATATGGTAAATATCTCAAAACATCCATGAATTTAGTTGTGTACTCCTCATTTGTCATCGAGCCCATCTTCAACTCATAGAACTCCTTGGCCTTACTTTCATAGTACCCCTCTAACAAGTACTTCTTCGTGAAGAGTCTCTTGAATTCATGCCAACTCAAATCCTCTATCTTGATGTCTCTGACATTCTTCACATCTTCCCACCAGATGTCTTCTTTCCCTTTGAGGCTAAAAATAGATATCATGGCCTTAATTTTCTTTATATAGTCACGCAATTCAAATAAATTATTCATCCCAAGTAACCATTCTTATGCATCTTCCAGTTTCTTCAACTATCCATTGAATGTAGGTGGTTTGGCTTCCTTGAACTCATCAAGAAAATATCCCCTTTCACTCCTCCTGCGAGGATGATAGCAATGATGCCCACGATACTTGTCTGAACTTGAACTAGAGTAGAACCCATATCCACTACTTTTCCTATCAGGTGTATCCAATAATCTTCCATATTTTAATATGTCACACCTATCCAACCTATGCCCACCATGAGACCTAGTGTCATATTCCCCATTAGTCTTTTCCTCTTGTCCATAACTGATCCATGGATTTCCTTATTGTTGTAAGTCTGAAAAAACTTTGAATGATAACTACATTAACCTCTACTTGTTTCTCATATGCCCCGGAAAATCTTTCCTATGGTTGAATGATCATGTCATTATCTGCTTTGAAACTTCTTATTTCGTCCTTTAAACTTCTCAATGTGTCTTCTATGTCAGAAGAGTACTCATCTCTTGGTTTCTCATTTGATTTGTAAGGAGAGCCTCATGAACTATAATCCACCATTTTTCTAGTCATCTTTGGTCCTCTTCTTCCTGAAAACATACCATGCCACATAAACCAAGTACAAACATAATCAACATAGCTCAGTGAAGTTCAGTGGAGCCTATCTCATCTATAAAATCAGTCCAAATTAGCACGATACATGTATATACATAATCATATCAATATACTGACATCATGCATGATAATACTAATGGCATACAATATCCTCATGCATGACAACCATAACCATGACAATGTATGCATAACAACCACATTCTGATCATCTAGTCCAAGTATTGAACCATGCTTTGATACCACCCTAATACCACCCCTCCCACATTTACCCACTTTTACTGACCTACCGAGGTAAACATGAGTTGTACTATGACATAAATCAACCTCCTAAGTACAATTAAGGAAGTTGAATCGACAAAGTGGAATCTTACTGACCTTCCTCAGGAGCGATAGAACACCAAGGATCCATACAACCACTCTCAATGCCTAAATCCTAAGTTGGAATGATTTTTTAGTGACTCGGGCTCCCAATGGCATGCATGACAAGGCCTCCACGCAGTTGAGGGCCTCCAACCACATGCATAAGCCTACCAGGTAGTGGTTGTGACCTAAACTCTTAAGTTCAGAGGGTGCAATCTTGAATTATGAGCCTAAATTCTATATCAGCCTTAAGAACACTACCCAAAACTCAATGAAACTTTATAAACCATTCATGCCAAACTTGATCAAAGACTTGACCTAACCAGGCCTAACCATGACAGTCAATTTGTCAAACATATTAAGAACATGTAATCTACAAGTCATGAATGCATATCTAAGCATAAGGGTCTAAAACTTATTTGAGAATCATCGAGAAGGTCTAATGCCCTCTCATAATAACTACAATAACACTTTTTATCCCATGCATTCAATAACAGTTCATCAACTAATCAAATATATCAAGATACATAAACAATATACATCATATAACCAGCAAATGAACAACATATACACCATGATAGAACAACCATCAAAGCTACATAATGTCAAATACAAGTACTCATAAAATAAAACATGAAAAGAGATCTTATTAACATATCCAAAAGCCAACCAAGTCAAGGACTTCCACGTACCATCCAACCATATATTGATTTTAACCAGATGTTTCTTTCATCCAATCACCCATGTTCCATATTCCAAACATGAATGTGGGACTCAAGACAAAACAACCAGGACTTACTGGAGATTAAACCACCTCCACCCTTATGTTTTACTACAATCTTGCCAAAACCAATCAAAGGATCACTAGTCCCAAAACAATCACATAAACAACCAGGGCTTCCCAAAGATTAAACCACCTCCACCCTTAGGCTTTACCACAATCCCACCTAAACTGTTCAAGGGATCACTAGGCCCAAAAAAAGCTTAGATGCCTCAAAATTTCTTCACCCATGCCTTGAGGAATTTTTTTGTTTCCACCCTCACACTTTACCGCAATCCTACCAAAACCAGTTAAGCGATTCCTAGGCCCTTGGGAATTTTCCTGAGACCACCTCACCTGGTTCCAAACCATTTGCAAATCCAAATCTCAACTGAATGAAAGAACCCCATCACACCATAGCTATCCAGAAATGGAAAGGCAAGGTTGATGTTAGCGCTCAAATCTACCTTAGGCTAAAATAAGGTAAAACTCGAGGCTACATCAAACCACGCTCAGCCTCGTAGCTAGCCCTACGAGGACAGGAGAGGGCTCTCTCCAGGTCAATCTCGGAAAAAGGTAATCAATGAGGGTTGAGAGAACTGAATTGATGACTAATTTTAGGCTAGGTAAGAAAGTAAAGGACTTGAAATTGATATTTTTGAGGTTTTGGTTGAATTCAAGGGAAAGGCAATTTGGGTGCGGGATGAGCAAGTTTTGCAAAGGTCTACTTGGGCAAGATAGGTGATGTTTGATGCCTTTAAAGTGATTGAATGATAGATCTTACTGGTGAGAGGTTAGGAGAGCAAGAAAATTTCAAGGATTCTCCCTAAACAGATGAAAACATGGAAAATTAAACAAACTTAAAGGCAGAGCATAGCAAATTATGGATTCTACCTTAACACTTCATTTGCTCAATTGCAGAAGATAAGAGAAGGAGAGAGATGCACATAAAAAACTTAAAAATACTGAAAGAAGCACACCATCAACACATAAAGCCACATGAATTCCAAATAGTGTTGCAAAACCTTGGTCTTCCTTTGCCAAAATTGCAGATAAAATATGTACAATAGAGTGTCAAGCTATTCCCAAGAGTCCAACCCTTGCTACTGACTGAAAATTTACATAATATAGACCAAGCTAACCCATTCCATAACCTCTAGGGGTCGATCTCCTCCTTCTAGGAGCAGTTTCAACCAATTCTAAACAAGGAACTGAAATCTAGGTAGTCAAACAACTAACCCCTATATGCTAGGAAACTGATTCATTCATTAAATTTTTGCTATTTTGTGAATGAATCATCTAGAATAGGTAAAAGTGAGTCTAAAATAACATAAGGTTTCATTAATTACATCAAGAGGAATGAAAAATCACATCATAAGTCAAAACTGGTCAAACTGGCTTCATTTCCTAAGCTGAAGAATGAAAACTGGACCAAAAATTGTATGCGTAGCGCACATTTCAGCCTGTTTTTGGGGCACTTCCCGACATCCAAATTGAGCTCATGATAGCTCGTTGGAAATCCCTGGATGTTTTCTTTCCAACCCAAGTAGAATTTTTCAATTTAAATTTCATTTTCCCCCTCACAACTGTATTCTCCTAGAGGTACTTCCTTTTGTTGGAAAAGGTGGCAGAAAGGTGATTTTCATGATGTTTTTGAGCCTTTTGGTCACCCAGAACTTGATGAAATGCTTTGGAAATAGCTAATAATGTATAATTCATCATGAAAAATCCAAAACTACAAGCCATTTGTGATTTGTACCTCCCAATCTTATGTGTCGCGCGCTGCGCGCTACGCGTTGAGCCAAAAAACCTGTTTTGCAAGCCAAAAATTTCAAAATGACAAAATTTTCTCCAAATTTTCTCAATTTTGGAGTGAAGACCCTCTATCATATGTTATGCCCTTCCAATGAAGCCTCAACCAAAATTTGGAGTGGATCGGGCTTTTTCCATTGTTTTAGCACTTTGCTCAAACGCCTCTTTAGGATCTTCATTTTCGCTTTGCAAACATGCATGCGAGCCCAATAATGATGTTTCATGTGTCGGAGCATATATTTATCTCTATTAGCCTTTGCCAACAACTTCTCTAAGTGTACGTTGACCCTCTCGAGCCAAGTCTCCCGGTCAGCTTCTACCTCCTGCTCATAAACTGAATCTGTGTCTGACATGGCTTTGGTATCAAGATGTTTGTGATATGTATAGTGATATGTATAGTGATATAGGTGTGGTGCATACTCAAAAATCTTCTATGTTTCCAAAAGCATAATACAAACTAAGGCATAATGATAATGCTCTGTTTTCAATGAATTGGCACAAAACGGTCACTGCTTGACAAATGAACAAAATATAATGTGTGCCCTTTGAAATGTTGACTAGGGTTTACAAATGAGCATGGAGCTGGTTTTCATCAATAGAGGATGAGAAATCTTCACTAAACCACCCACATATCTTTAAAAAAAAAAGCCTTAAGGAATGATTTTTTCATGAACCTAGGGTTTCATTTTCCAAGACCCCATACATCAAATTCCCATCTTTGAAACACACTTCAAACATTTTAAAATTGACTAAGCAGCCATGAAAAACCTACTTGCAAGCTTTGGAGTCGATTTGGCAATATCTGGTCGCATTAACAAAAAAAAATTTTGGGTTGTGACTGAGTACGTAGCGCCCGAACCCAATGCGTAGCGCACCCCTGTATGCGTAGCGCCTTTGTTTTTTTACACTGGCCAGTGAGGCCCAGTGCGTAGCGCACAGACCCAACGCGTAGTGCATTTTGTAAGAGGCATTTGGAGGCCTTCCTGGTGTCACAATTGGGTGAAGGATAGCTCGTTGGAAAGGTCTCTAAGTCTACTTTCCAATACAACTAAAATTTTTCACTTTCGAATTCATTTGCCTTATCAAAAATCAAATCTCGCAAGACTTGTCAAAATGTGCCAAATGAGGCTGCCTCAAGGTAGAGTGTTGTTGCAGTCAACTTTTAAATGCCTTCCTCAATTCCAAATTGAGCTCATGATATCTCATTGGAAATATAGTTTTGTCTAGTTATCCTTTGACTTATCAAGAAAGTTATTTGGCCAACCAAGCTAGGAGAAAAATTGATTTTCCCAAGGTCACTTTAGAGGTGCATCAATTCTCCAAAAGCGATTGTATTTTTGACATTTATCCAAAACCATTATACCTGTTTAAAAAGTGAAGGAGTTTTTTCTTCCTTGGCCTGTTGTGGAAAAAAACCTCTCTCATTTTTCCAAAATTCATCTTTTATGGCTCATAAACATCATTTGAGTAAAACTTATCCCGATGTGTGAAACAAGGGATTTTATCGAAATGAAGCGAAATGAAGGGGATAAGGGGCTTCTAAATTCTTGGGGAAATTTTTGGAAGTAGGGAGGGATGTTAGGAAGTAAGGGAAAGTAGAATCTCGGAGATCGAGTGAGGGGAAGGGGTCCAAAAGGGAAAAACAGAGGCCTAACTTAGAAAATTGCCAGGTTGTAGCAAGGAACTAGGGTTTGTGGAAAAATGAGGAATTTGGGGAATCTCAGTGATGGGAAGTGTTTAATAAGGTACATGAAGGATAGGGGAAGGTGTATGAACATCTAGATACAATTTTTTCTAATGACTTGGCCATTCAAGAGAAGTTGCCTTCAAAACCCTAGGAGAGGGAAATGAACTCACCTAGACGCAACTAAAGCATGAACAAGGTGTAAAATGACCCACTGGAAGTTGACATGATGATGAAAACCCTTTGAATGATGATAGACTCAGCTGAATAGTGACATAGACTGACATTTGGGCAACTTTGAAAAGAGTGAAAGCAAACCCTAGACCTAATGCCTAGTGACCAAATTTTGCTTGAAGACTCTTTGAAATGACAAAATTGACCTTGACACCTTAAAATCACTTTGTAAGAGCATATTTGATCACTGGAGGAAGGCTACAAAGGCTGACACTAACATTGGCTCCGATGGGGATGGTAGCTCCTTGGAGGTGCCAAGAACAACAAATTTTTGGGCGAGCAGACCAGCGCCTTATCCATTGGGCGATGGAGTCATTATTTGAACGGATAACACAAAACCTTTGACACATTTATTGAATGAAAACTT
>APFE030576531.1:164552-177361 GCA_000404065.3 Pinus taeda | reverse complement strand
TCTAAGCTAACAACCAAATCTTTGATGAGCCCGATACACCTCACACGACTGGAATCAAATGAATACAAATCATGATATCTCCTTGTAATGTCTAGTCCCAGCTTTTCCATGATCGCCTTTGGCATCAAATTGTGCGAAGCACCCGAATCAAACATAGCATTGTGCAACACATATTCATGCAATCTCAAACTGATATAAAAGGGAGGAACATCACTGTCAGGGGACTCACCATCTAATGCAGGCCCAAATATCAATTCTGGCTGATCATCTTCAACGTTTACCGTGTCAAACATTGGATCAAAATTTAGAATTTTAGAGACTTGACCATGGTAGCTGCTGTTCTTCATGATTTCTGTCAAAGGAATGGATATTTTTAATTTGGAAATTTAATTTTCCAAACTAAATGCTGAAGCTTTTTCAACTTCTTTAATCGAAACTTCCTTCTTATCCTTGATTATAATTGCCTGATTTGTCTTTTATGCTGATGATATTTTACTAGCTGTGGGATCAATTGTCTCTTTTCCTTTCTTCTGTGGTATGGGTGAATCCGTCTTCGGTGCTGTAGCTTCTTTTCTTTTCTGAATTGGAGTTATGGGTGCATCTCAGTTTCTCAATGAGTATTGCACTTGTTGAGTGGACAATGCATTCAAATACCCTCTTTGGTAATCATCTAAATCTGCATCATTTGCTAAGATAAAATCTTCATCTTTCTGGGCGGCTGAACATTCTCCATACTCTTCATCCTTAGTAATGTAAATGGGCAGATCATTGGGAGTAAAGAAGTGATTTTGGTCCCCTACTACATCAACATCATCATCTGAGTCTTGACTCACAAAATTCTGCAAAAGAGGAGTCTTAATCTGATGCTGGGCTGCCGGTTCTTGTGCTCTTTGTTCACGCTGCTTAATTCTGAACTGTGGTTGTTGCTGGCCACGGTAATTTGGATTACGAATATGCGTTTCTGATTTATCAAGGTTCATTCTTTTGAACATTTTTTCCATCTCACGAAGCCAAGGCGGTTCTGATGTAGACTCTTCCTTTATAGTCACTCTTTTCTCTGCTTTCAACCATGCTCTCTTATCATTCAGATTCGCCTCAACACTAACGGCAATCTTTTGCATATCTTCTAAGGTGGGCGAATCTCTGTCTCGTAATGAATAAGCCATTTCTGGATCAAAACCATTCGGGAATTTAAGAAGAGCTGACTTTTTAGATGGTCTTAAGTCATCTGGAATTGCATTATACACTGCATTAAATCTGATAATATAATCCTGAACGGACTCACCAGGATTACGCTTGATGTTGGTATACTCTGAAGTGATTTGCAACAGATCTTTCTTCATTTCCCACCGATCTAGAAACAAATTCTGAAGTTCCTGTAATGTATTGATACTCCTTACTTGTAAATCTTTGAACCATTTACAAACCTCTCCTCCAAAAGTCTGGGCAAACAATCTCATTGAAACATTTTCTGCATCAATTTCATGCAAGTCCAAAAAGTCTATCATTCAGACAATATGCTGCTGAGCTGATATACTCTGTGGTGTGCCATTGGATATAGGAATCTTGCTCTGATAATCAGTAGGCATAGGATCCAAATTGGCCGGCAAAGCAAGGGGTGCAAATCTGGCAGCCATGGTTCTTGGTGGATTTGCAGTCGGCCTTGGAGATGTTGGGGGAGTATGTGCAGCTGAGGTGTGAGGTGTATGAGGAGGTGTGTGCAGAGGAGATGTAGTTTTAGGCGTGGAAACAGTGGATGAAGGCGAATTGACTGCAAACTTGTGATCAGAAATAATAGGTTGCACAGGGATGGTAGAAATGAAAGGCGGTTCAGTAGGATCTCTAGAGGTGGATGCCGTAATGGATGATCCAATGGTAGCAGAGGAAGTTTCTAGAAAATCAATGATATTCGTAACCTCAATTGTAGTTTGGAGCTATCTTAAAATGAAATTCTCAATAGACTTGTTAGACTTTTCGATTTGAAGAGCGGCAGCGAAATCAGGATCTGGAACTATAGAATCAAGAGCATTTTTAGACTTGGTTTTGAACAATGACAGTTCAAACTTCTCATCAAAAGCAAGTTCTTCAAGATATTCAAAAATTGCAGGACATGAATGGGATTTAATCACGGGAGTCGCAGAGCTTTCTTGACGAAGGAGGTTTCGAATCAAGTTTGGATTTTCGTAGACAGGGGGCGGATTAGGATCTGGATTAGCTCTTGTATGTCTTCTTGAAGCCAGTGTGTTTTGTCAAAATATCGAAGGAATATAAGTAATTCAGCCTATTGACTTCTAGACTCAATCATCCAAAGGTCTAGAACGAACAAGTTTACTGGGGTGATTTGCAAATCTAGTGCTCACAAGCTAACCAGAGATCGACTGAAGCAGCGTTTATCTACTTCCACTTATGCATGACAAAAGCATTTCGAAAGCTACCTGGCAAGACTTCAGACTCCGTCTAAGACTCATGAAACAAACACATCAACAAGAAAACCATTGAGATTTCTTCCCCAATATGGTCGCCACTATGTTAGCGCTCAAATCTACCTTAGGCTGAAATAAGGTAAAACTCAAGGCTACATCAAACCACGCTCACCCTCGTAGCTAGCCCTACGAGGACAGGAGAGGGCTCTCTCCGAGTCAATCTTGGCAAAAGGTAATCAATTAGGCTTGAGATGACTAAATTGGTAATAAATTTTAGGCTAGGTATGAAGTACAAGGAGTTTGAAATTGATTTTTTGGAGTTTTGTTGAATCTAAGGGAAAGGCAATTTTGGGTGCGGGGATGAGACACAGTTTTTGCAGAGGTTTACTTGGGGCAAGGTAGGTGATTGTCTTGATGATTTTAAAGAGAATGAATGGCTATATCTGACTGGTGAGAATTTAAGGAGATCAAGAAACTTTCAAGGATTCTCCATAAACAGATGAAAACATGGAAAATCAAACAAACTTAAAGGCAGAGCATAACAAATTATGGATTCTACCTTAACACTTCATTTGTTCAATTGCAGAAGATAAGAGAAGGAAAATGATACACATAAAAAAATTACAAATACTGAAAGAATCACACCATCAACACATAAAGCCACATGAATCCCAAACAGTGCTACAAAACCCTGGTCTTTCCTTTGCCAAAAATGCAGAGAAAATATGTACAATAGAGTGTCAAGCTTTTTCCAAGAGTCCAACCCTGAAATTGACTTAGAAAATACATAATATAGGCAAGCCAACCCATTCCCTTGCCTCTAGGGGCCGAGCTCATCATCCTAGGAGCTTCTTCAACCAACTCTAAACAAAGCACTACAATCTAGGCAGTCAAAACAACTTGCCTCTCTATAAGGTAGGAAACCAATTCATTCATTAAATTTTCACTCTTTGGTGAATGAATCTTCTAGAACAAGTAACTAAGTGTCAAAATTACATCACTTTTAATCAATTACATCAAGAGGAGTCAAAAATTACATCACAAATCAAAACTAGTCAAACTGGTTGCATTCCTGAGCTGAAAGATGAAAAATTGGCCAAAAAGCCCTATGCGCCGCGCGCCTGAGCCCTATGCGCTATGTGCCTTTCAACCTGCTTTTGGGGCACTTCCCGACATCCAAATCAAGCTCCCAATAGCTGGTTGGAAATCCTAGGATGTCTTCTATCCAGCCCAAGTGGAATTTTTCACTTTGGAGCTCATTTTCCCCCTCAAAATGTCATTCTCCCGGAAGTACTTCCTGCTGGTGCAAAAGGTGGCAGAAAGGTGATTTTCATGATGTTTTTGGGCCTTTTGATCACCCAGAACTTGATGAAATGCTTTGGAAATAGCTGAGAATGCATAACTTACCATGAAAAACCTAAAAATGTAAAGTTTTTCTCCAGCAAGTGTCCCAATCATAAGCGCGCGCATCGACACACTACACGTTGAGCCAAAAAACCTGTTTTTAGGACAAAATTTTCAAAATGACAAAAATTTCTCCGAATTTGCTCAAATTTGGAGTGAAGATCCTCCATCATGTATTGTGCCCTGCCAATGAAGCCTCGGCCAAAATTTGGAGTGGATCGGGCTTTTTTCGCCGTTTTAGTGCTTTGCTCAATCGCCTCTTTAGAATCTTCATTTTTACTTTACAGACATGCATACGAGCCCAATAATGAGTTTTCATATGACGAAGCATGTCTTTGTCTCTGTTTGCATTTGCCAACAATTTCTCCAGATGAGTGTTCACACGGATGAGCATAGACTCTCGATCAATCGGTGTCATATCACCAGGTCTCTTTCGGGCCAATTCTCGATCCTCACGGATTTGCCATAGCTCATAAAGTGTATGTTCATCTTCTAGCTGTTTGTTGCGCCGCTCTAGGTAGTTTATCACCCACTTAGCCATCTGAATTTTTTTTCTCAGCGAGTCATTCTCAGCCTTTTTCTCCTAGATGATCTCCTTTAGCTCCGAACTAGGAGAGCTCGCATCAACATCAATGATAGTGAAATTCATGTCCCGGCCTCTTGAAGGATCCTCATCATGCATAGGCCTCTTGCCCCTATCCTGAATCTGTACCTGTGCTGAAGAAGAAGGCGAGACCCCTTCCACATGATGTGGAGATAATACTCGCTCTGCTGATGGAGTCAACGAGACCCCTTCCACCCCGGGTGGAGATAGTACTCGTCGCGTAGATGCAAATAAGGCCCTGTGGCCTCGCTGGTATGTCACATATGGTGGAGCACTTATATGCTTGGTCTCAGGAATGTTTGGCTGGTGTGAAGGCGCTCCCTCATCATGAACTATCTCGGGAAGCAGCTGTGGCACTGAGAAGAAGTCATGGGAGATGAAATCCTCCCAAGTAATTCCCTGCTGTGTCAACTGATGTATCACTATGATTTTGATTAGCACGTAATGATATATACCTCTATGCTGCTATGTTGGGGTCTTCCTTTGTACTAATGTCACCATTCTCTCTATGTTGCGACACATGAAGTACGGAATGTTCATCATACGTACCCTCGTGAAATGCATCAACAAACGGACATGGTACGCATAGAGACGCGAGAATCTGCCCTCGCAACTGAAATACCAAATGATGAGTTTCATCAATGGTGCAAACTCATCCCTCAGGAATATGAAAGGAAAAACTATGCTCAAGTGTCTCATATACCCAGGTTTGATGTATGGCTCATAGTAAAATTTGCCTAATTGTTGGCGTTTTCTCCATTCCTCTCCTACATTTGGTATCCCGATAGCCTAAGCAATAGTCTCTGGTGACAAGGTGAAATTTACTCCGGCGAGGTTTACATGGACATCATGTAAATGTAGAACAAATAAATGAACTAGTTCACGATGATGCTGGGTTTGTGAGATCATCTCACAGTATTAGAAACATGATCGACGATGAAAACAATCCACTACAAGTGGGCAAGCTTGCAATTGAGCCAAAGAAGTAGGCTCCTCCCTGAAATGCTGACCACCTTTGCCACTTTTGTGAAACCTCCGTGGCACATTAACCTCAGTTGTAGAATCACTGTCATACTCCTGCTCATAGACTGAATCCGTCTCTAACATGACTTTGAAAACAAGATATCCGGAATATGTATGCTGATATATAAAACTATGTGTGCAATTGAATGCAAACTGCTCTTTGCTCTAACAATGCTATGACTAAGGGGAAACAAATTCACAAGGGAATATTAGGAAAGGGAAAACATTAGGGAATTAGGGACTTTGGAAATAAAATGTAATTAGGGAAGGAAGGGGAAATGTAAATATTGGACTGGGGTTTTGGGATATTAGGTAGGATTAATGCGTTTTTAATAGAGGTGGGGGACTAGGATTTTAGGGATTGTAGTGTAGGATTAATGAGGGAATTAATGGGGAAGAATGATGGGTGAATTTGGGAATGAGGAACAAAGGGAAATGGGGAAAAATACAACCTTGGTTACACACTGTTTTCAAACCCTACATCACTTTTTATATTGACAAAAGGAGGGCTTTCAAACTTGGATCTCCACGGCAAACATTCAATAACCCATCACATTCACCATTAAAAAACCAAGCAAAGGCAATGGAGGTGAGCCTAGCTGACAATTTTATGTGAAGAGGAGGCGATTTGATGAGCTTTCGAACTAGTTTCGGGCTCCAAACTGTGAGCGCCGCGCGCCTTTCCCAGTGCGCTGCGTGCTCCTGATGCGTCGCGCGCTTGTAAATTAACACTGGTGCTTTGTGCCCAGTGCGCCATGTGCAACCAATGCATCGCACGCCTAACCCAGTGCGTCGCGTGCCTGAAAGTTGCACCGATCTCCACTCAAACTCGCAAATTCACCTTGGAACGATTTTTCTCCACTTTGGCATGTACAATGTTTTGAAATTTCATTGAAATATCTTTATAAAGGCTCCAATTTGATTTTTGCTTGGTCCATAACCCACTTTGTAATGTTTTTTCTTTGACACTTTTTCAGGATTAATAGACTTCTGACTTTTTGGCTTCCTCCTTAAATTTGGTTGAAATAATGATTTTCTTTGACAATTTTTTGCAGGGATAGCTGTGATATAATCTGGCAAAGGAGACCAAGGCTGCGCCTGGACAATTCAAGAACTGAAATTTTTGAAAATTTATTACAAAAATGAAATGTCGACTTATCTTCAAAACAAAGTTTTGAAGAGAAGTCCTAATCTATCCGTATAATGATAAAAATCTTTGAGATAACCATCTATCGGGGACATCCCTCTGGCTTGCTGGCTTTATTAGACTTTGCAAAACCAAATTAACTTAACCCTAGACCTAATGACCGAGAACACTTGTCATGACCTAGAAATTGAAACAGGGTTGTAAATGACCTTTCAAGACTTGTTTTTATGAATAGACCTGAACCAGCAGTGCCAAGCACGAAGGGAATGAGTGACACAAACCATTCCGTCAGATTTATGGCATGCCTAACGAAATGCAACTGATCGAAACTGATGGGACACCTAAACATGAAATGCAAAAAAGAGTTTTGGTCTCTGACGGAGGGATAACTAGACTGACTCTAACAAGACAAATGCTCTCCTATGCTGTCAATTGACCCACTTTTCCTAAGTTATCTACCTCATCACGGCTATTGGCTTAGTAAACACGCTAAGGCGCTCATGAACAGTTCATTCATGCTGCCAGCACGAAAGTACACCTGATTCCCGTGATGGCCCGATTTTAAGCACCAACACAGGGCTATGTGTTTCCTTCATTGATGATCTGACTAGTTGTACTGGTCAGTAGCGATGTCAGCGCTGAACCCCAGTTATGTACCCATGATGATCCAGATTGGGTGAATTTGTTCCAACAGTCGGCCTTCCAGATGACTCCAGATCTGGTTGTTGGCCTAGTTTATGTCGCCCTTCCCTCCCTAGTGTGGCAGTTCCGTCAATTGTGCTACCTTCCTTGATGATAAGCTCTCCTTTCCACCTTTCATGGAGACTCCTTCTCCTATTTAAACTCTCACCATTGATATGCATTGCTAGTTCTTGATAGTTGGCTAGTTGAGCAGTGTTGTTAGTGTTTGTGAGTTTGCTAGATAGCTGGTGTGAGAGTGACAAGTGTGGGATTGTTGATAGCTTGTGGAAGGTTGTGAAGTGCCCTTGATCTTGTGTAAAAATTATGAGTGAGAGAGCTCTTGTATGTTGGGAGACTCATCTTCAAAGAGTGAATGCTTGAAGAACATGCTGGCTGGACTCTTTCTGAGAAGGCTTGTAACGTAAAGACTTTGGTTGTAAGCTGACTCTTATTTCATTATTAATGCAATCAATGATGTTTTCCTATGTCTTGTATGTAATGTAATTGATAGCTCACGACTTCTTAACTTGTGAGTAAATAGTTCATTGTTGTATCCGGTTATGTGCTTTGTTGTATTTCCTTTGCTTTGTTTCAGGTTGATCACTCGTTGAGGAGAAGGAAGCTGGAGCAGTGCAACGGAACTTCGTCAACGATCGGTTGAGGTAGGCCTCCAACTTTAACTGTTTAAGGAAAGTTATTGTTGATCTATCCTTGTTTGTGACTAGACGCACTCTAGGGCTAGAGGGGTTTCCTCTGTCTACAGAGGGAACACTTTCCTGCATCATAGGAAGAGACGCTCCCCCTCCTCTGGATATTCAAGCTCAATCTTCTATATCTTGGTGGTGGAAATAGTGGTGTTGGGCTCTGCATCAATAATATGTTTCTCTTTGTCATTCCCCTTGTTGGGTTCTGACTCAGATTCAAAACATGAATTTGACTATGAAGCCTTCAGCCCACCTACTAGTGACTGCTTGGCTCAACACTCACTTGTGTTGTGAGTGGGGCTCTTATGGAAGTCACACCACTTTCATGTGTCCTTATTTGTCTTCGTGGTGTTGTTCATTTCTTACAACTTCGACGGGTTGCCCTGGGTTAGCCCTCCTTGGCTTTGTCCTTTATTTTAATTATTTGGGGGTGCCTTTCACTTGCTTCATATTCACAGATCCAAAGTATTTCTTCTTTTGTTTAAACTTTTCCTCGATCTTGACAATGTATCAGTAGGTGCACTAAGTGAGAATATGTCCAAGAACTCCATCTCGTCCTGGATGTATTTGTGTAGAAAACCATCATACTTGAGTACCATATGTCACTTAGAATCCTTGATACCCAACTTCATGCGAAGGGGATGAAAAATATTTGTGAACTCTGGCATGTCTTGGTCCCATCCCTGATGCTGTGTGGTCCACTTTATGTACTTATCTTCATAGCTCCCTATAGGGTAATACTACTCCTTGATGGTGTCTAAAAAAGAGTTCCAAGTGGGTGCGGCTAAAAATGGTGAGGGTTTCCTCTTGTCCCTCTTCTCACAGTAGGTTTTCCACCAATCCTTGATGTTGGGGGTGGGGAGTGACTTTAAGGAGTGCACAAGTAATCTTTTCGCTATCGGAAAAATCATGCACCAAAAATACCCTTCCAGTAGTTTTAACCATCTATCTATGGCATATGCATCTCTCTGGACTTCAAATGTCAAAGTTGACTTATACCTTAAATGGAGTGGCACCTCTAGAGTGGCTTCTAGATGAAGATGTGTCACCTACATTTATCCAACAAAGGATCTGGGAAAAGTTGTCCATCATTTCGTTCCTCTCTCACTTGAGGGTTCCTTCGAGCAATATTTTGAAACGATCTCTTGCTTGCTCATATTTATTTTCTTCTTCCATGGTAGGTCATCATGGTTTGTGAGGCCGGTCCTACAAAGGTTCAATCAGTTTGAGCCCTAACTCCTTATACCTTGACCATGTTGGGGAAATACAAAGAAAAAACAAGAAAGAGAAGACCACTCTGATACCACTGTTCTAGACTTAGGTAGGAACAAAAATGAATACGAATATAAAAATAAACATGAGGATGCAATATAAATAATTTTTCATTTCATTAATATCCACAAACTAAAATATGCTTACATACAAAATGGAAATATAATAGCTTGAGCGATGGTAACTTATCTCTGAGAAGAGCTGTGGTGGATACATGCCTATGAACTATGTTACAATGAGGCTTAGAGGCCTATTTATTATTGAGAAACAATGGAAAACCCGAAACATCCAAAAACCTAACCCTAGGCGATGAAGAACCAAAATTATGGGCCCCATTGGGGTAAATTGGTACATCAACTTCCCAGGGTTGTAACTTAGGCATATTATCTCGGTTTGACATGCACAATACCTCTTTAGAAATATATATCCGAGGAATAAAAATTTCTATTGAAAACGTCAATCAAAAAGTAATGTTTTCATGTTTTCCAGAAAAACATTATTTACAGCATCAAAATGGCTCTGGAAATTTAGGACTTGAAAGACTGCCAAAAATAGTAAATTGTGCTACAATTATAGAAACTGAAACAAATAATGGTACAATGGTGGGGGTTGAAGTGGAATAGGTGGGTGTCCACCAAATCCACTTGGATCAGAAAATTTACCCAACCTCAGAATAACCAACTAAAGCATCATGAAAAGAAGAATAAGAAGTGATGCAATCCTCATTGGTTGAGATTCAACCCTATAATTAAACCATCCCCAAATCCACTGCATATCGTGGATAGGTGAGAATAAATAATTCAAGTGGAACCAAGTGATACCATTTTCACCATACATATATAGCATAGAAAAATCAATATGATGAGAAACGCCTCTTCTATTCACATATGTGGATGAAGGTGTCACCTATGCATTCCATTACTGGTATTGATAATTGAAAAAAACTTAATCTCAACCAAATTTGTAAAATAAAGTTGCCAATATCACCTCACACTCAACCATACACCATTGTTTGGTTGAACTAGTGATGGGACCTCAAGATGATCTGTAATCTTATGCCTATAACCTTAGTGATTTATCAACATATATCCTAATGTGGAAATAAGATAAATTAATGCAAAAAAAGTATTTCCTAAATTGTTGTGTATACTTTAATTAGTCTATGAATAAAATTAGGCAAGGAAATCACAAAAATAGATAACACAAGAGATACCTAGAGAAATACATCATGGGAGAAAATTCTAGCTTTGAAATGGCTATCTCACTTTAGTTATTATTAATTATTTCATTGATTATAAGGTTTGTTGGATATTATATAGAACAAATTCCCTCATTTCTCTCAAATCTCTCCCACAATTAATCGATTAAATCCCCTCTATGTCAATCTCTCTAACCTTTTCAACTAGTTCATATTGAATGACATAGACCTAAGTTATGGAATGTCCTCTCTATGCTTGCTTCCCAAGGAAATAACTAGAGCAATTTCCTTGTGTCTACATAATGGTAAAACACTTCATCCTTTGCTATCCCACATTTTATAGTTGTTTCTCATGGGTAAACATGAGGCTAACAACCAACCATTTTTCGTAAGAGTTCGTAACAAGGCCCCCATCTCTCTCTTTCCCTTTATGTTCCAAATTATTTATGATATGGCATGGGATTTCTTGGACTACCACATGGTATCTTCATAGACATTTTTGTATAGCCATGGGACCATCCATCATATCCATGTTACTTGACAACTATATCTTGGTCTTATTGTTCCTTGGCCCTACAATCCTCTATTGTTGTGGAGTGAATGATGTAGATTTATTCATCCATTCAGTTCCTCCAATATTCTACATACCAACTCTCCACATGCCTTTAGCATTAGCTTATTGCTTTCCCTCTATTGACCAATTTTTTTATCAACTCTAAACTTATGAATTTTTGGTTTCCATACCCCTTACACATTTAATCAAACAACCTATCCATTTTTTCTTCTCATTTGGTGCATAATGTTTAATAAATCTCCCTTTATAAAGGATCAACACTTAATCATTTTCCCAAAGTTACGATGATGGGAAAATGGCATGACTTATTACTTTGATCACATATCCTACTCTCGACACCCTAACTTCATACTTAACCAATTTCTTAAAATTAAGGATGTTTTGATGACCTAAAGTTTGATAAAAAATTTCACTTGTAAATCCATATTTTCTTGACTCTTAACTATCTTGATTAGCCCGAATCTTCACTCCCACATACCCATGCATCCCAATGCATCCCATCCTAATAGCCCAACTTTTGAGACTTTCCATACTTAAACATTTTCCCAATAAAGTGTCAATTTTGAGGTAAATTAACTACTAACTACCATTACCTTATTTCAATTGATTTCAACATTCGATTCAAAATTATTCTCAATAAGGTGATCACATAGCTTTCACCTCATGAAAACAATCTTCATTGATACATGTTATATACTTCTATGTTAATTTCTTGATGAATTTTATTGATTAGTGCAATTTTCTTCATGAACTAAAAATTAAGAGTTTATCAAACCAAGTACCTTAGGGCTATCAAAAGAAAAGATAGTAGGTATGAGTAAATATCCTTATTTTAGAGATACGATTAATACACTCACGAGAGAGAAGCATGCCTATCACTAGTCTATTTCATATAAATGGTATTCTAAATTACTATAAGAAAAGCGTGACACCAACCAAGCTTGGGTGACTAGAATAGTAAAAGCAGGATGCATGCTTAAGGTATCTCACTTCATGAACATTGTTCATGGTCCAAAACAAACTTTGATAAGCACAAAGGGGTGGTTCGCCTTAAAAAAGTTGGAAAATTTTTTGTGTGCTTAGTGCAAGACTTTTCAAATAAATGTTATTATTCTTTACTCGACATAGAGATTTGAATGTCTCTAAGGAAAATGAATCTATCAAAGGACAAGGAGGATGTAGTGATTTTTTAAAAGGTTTCCTAAAGAACCATTATCCTACCTTAATGGATCATACTCAAGTTTAGGTAAATATGTTGGTTGAACCATATAAAGAGTTTGCATAGTTGTTAGCAATAATTCTTGGTCAATATTCTATTGAACATGTACCCAAATATGTTCTTTACATTATCCATCATTCAATTAATGAAGGACTCATACTTGATCAGAATGGTATCATTTCCAATAATTTTCCTGTCAATCAAGGAATTTTGAGGGTTCAAAAATATTTTTCGTGTCATCTTATCTAATTTATGTTTTTGTTGATTGTAACAACCCACCCCACCTTAACTTCCCAATGGGATGGTTTTCACTTTTAACCGAATCCCTCCTGTAAATATTAGAGGGAAGGAGTTATACATTACTTTTTTATTGTCTCCCTCCATTTCTTTCCTTAGGTCAATTATGCCTTCTTACGCTCTCCTTTTATTAGTATGATTTGTTAGCTTATGCCTCGGTTATCCCTCTCTCTCGCTCTCTCTCTCTCTCTCCCTCTCTCTCTCTCTCTCTCTATATATATATATATAGTGTGTATATGTATATGTATAGATATATACATATA
>APFE030576531.1:149556-163547 GCA_000404065.3 Pinus taeda | reverse complement strand
GGCATCTTGATGTCACAAGGGTTTGGGGGCGGGTGTGATTTGATCTCCATCATCAATCATAAAATATAGATCAAAAATGTGCATGGGGGGTCCTCTCCTCACTGATGTCATCCTAGAGGGGGGTGCTCCCATTGTTAAATCCTCGGTGTTGATCCTCCATCATTGATCCACTCTCAAGCCCCACCTAACATCACATCCTACTCCACCTTAATCTCCTCACTAATTGATGACCCACATTCATTAGGCTACTCCCACCCCCGAACCTCCTCCCTTCTGATGTCACAGCGTGGTGTCGCAAGTCACTCTAATCGTAGATCTAGGTGAATCCCCACTGTCCAATCTCTGAGTGGTGGTCCCTCTGAACTGCCAAGACCCTACTCTCTCTCTTAGCTTTGATAGGGCAAGCTATGACATCCTAAGGCCCTGATCTTATGACAATTGTGTGACCTCCATGTCAAACCATCACTTTTATCCTAGCACTTCCCATGGCATATCCTCTTTGTGCTTATGGGGTAGGACCTTCATGACTCATGGAGCAGTGGGACATACTTCCACACATCCTTGGATTTTAATTGGTCCATGGTATGGTGGTGACATGACATCCCACTTTAGGCCATATCGACACTCTCCGAATGCTACCCTTTTATCCATTTAGGTGGGTCCCGCTAGGACACATTACCCCTAGGCCTTCTCCGTGGCACCTCCATGAGGTCATTCCCTTTATGCTCCTCTGGGACAAGACCGTTGGGACATGTCATCTTGGTCCCATATATTATACAACAAATTGACCCCCTCATCAACTCAGAGGGGATAAACATGATAACTGAAGTAAAGACCAAGATCACATGCCTTGTTTCCACACTAACGCTGGCTATGCACTGACAACCTACTTTATAAAGCTTCTTAGCAAGCCTAAGGGTGTGTTAGTGACCCAACTAACTCAATTTTCTAGTTTGGGAATAGCGTTAGTGGATCCTAGTGAAGTTATAAGGGTTAAAGGAATGAATTGACTCAAAATATCTAGATATTTGTTCCTAAAATCACTCAAGGAAAGCAAGGAAACATCCAAATTCAACCTATTTGGAGGATTTATAATCCTAATGAAGGAGGCAAGTGGGAAAGAGCTGAAAAGCATTGCAACTTCATTGCTTTTACCCTAGGGAACTCAAGGAGGAAATTGGCAACCCTAACTCAATTGCTACATAAGAAAAGCTAGGCTATGGCGATAGAGGTCATATCATTTGAAAGGATAGCATACTTGATTGTCGAGCATTGTCTCAAATCAGAAGAAGTGGGTAAGAAGGGAGAGAGAGAGACAGAAGTTGGAGGGGTAAGGGAAGGCTGATGCAACAAAGGGTTGTAATCACTCTTCCAACATTAATACATAACTGTAGTTGTACTATCTACTTCGTGATGTTGGTACTAGCATTCATTTGCTTATTTGTCCAATGTCTTTTAGCATGAGTAGCTTAGTTATGTGTAAATAGATGTTCTTTTATGTATTCATGTATTAGTTATCAAGGTTGTATGTTGTGATTATGCTTGTCTCTTCTATGTGCAGGATTTGATCTGGAGCTGGCTCAAGGGACTTCCACCTAGATGCATTGCATTCTCTAGCAAATCTACACGGAGGTTTGAGGTAATCTATTTGTCCTAATTTGATAGTTATTTATTGTTTATGAACATGTATGTAAATTTGTGATGGCTGTAGATAATCTTACAGTTTGCCAAATGTCCCGGGAAGACCTTTGAGGGTATCTTCATTCTCCATACGCTGTGCATTTTATCCTATAGCAGAATTGGTGACCATACTAGGGACTATACATCTAGTTCCCGGTTTACCCGAACAATTCTCAATTTTCTCCTCCCTCTAAGAGCTCCCTATACTTTTGCATTCCCTTTCTGACCCACCAAAACATTGCTACATCTTGCCTACATATATTCATCTTTGAATATGATCTGAGAAGCCCTGTTTTGAGCTGTTTCCCCACACCAATGAAGGTTAGTAGACTAAAAAATGCTTTATAAAGCTTTGTGTCTGCATACAGAAAGTGTTAGTGGACCTAGTAACTCTCTGTGGCCACTGCTATAGAGCGATAGTCTCCCAAAACCTTGATTTCCAGCTGTGTCTGCAAACCAAAGGGATAGGAAGCTTGCTCATGGACTGAAAGAGGAGTTGTTACTGCATTTTGTTAGCAAAATAGGTGTCCTAATTTTTTATTTTTTTTAGGAAATAATTTTTGTTTTTCTTTCTTAAAACATTTTTTACGAAAGAAAGATCCACATTTTTTATTCACTCTTCTGTTTAGCTAGTTAAAAGCTACTCTATTTTTGGTTCAAGTAGTTGTTAAGAAAACATTGGAAAGATGTCCGTTGGTTATGCATGTGTTGAATGAATAGGATGCATGGAAAGAATATGAATATGTGAAAAACTCTCACCTGTAGAATACAACTTGTTTTCATCAAATTGAATTTTTTTTTAAAGCATTGTCTTGTGCATGATTTTTTGAGTCAGAGTGTCATCACATTTCATACATCAACTCCCCTAGCGAAGACAATAAAAAGTTACAAATAAAATTTACCTAAAATCAATCAGTAACTCTTTATTGAGCAAACAAACATTAGTTCAGGTTAAGATCTTGGGATAGGCAGTGTGAGTAAACTACTTAAGATCAGAAACCAACACTAGTGTCATTAAAAGAGAGAAAATTCCTTCTGTACTCATACTACCATGGCCACTCCAGTAAAAGTAGAGCTAAATATGAGACAACATTAGACTGTAAGTGAAGGTAGGCTACCTTCTCTTACAACTCCTTTGGGTATTCTATGTATTGGGGATTCCTTCAGGGATTTTGGAGCTGAGTCGGGGTGTGATTTTGGAAATGTTCCCTATGCAGACAGAGGCAACTCTTATAGCCCTAGAGTGGTTCTAATCATAGAAAGACAAAACAACAACTAATTTCCTTAAACAATCATCGTTGAAAGAGCCTACCTCAAACCAGTGTTCGATGGAGTTTTCATTGTACCACTTCAGCTATCATTTCCTTCTCCTTGATGAGAAATTTACCTGAAACAACACAAGAGAACAACAGAACACATAACATAAGACAACAATGATCTATTTACTTACAGAGTCAAGGAACCATAAGCTATCAAGTATATTTTACACAAGACATAGGAAATCATCATTGATTGTATTAAAATGAATCAAATGCAAAGCTTACAACCAAGCCTTGATGTTGCAAACCTTCTCGAAGGGTCCAGTCGGTATGTTTCTTCAAGCATTCACTCTTAAAAGGGTCTCCCAAATGGATGATATCTCTCTCTCACTCACAAGATCTAGTACAAAGCTAAGGCAATCCACAACCAATTGCTAAACTATCAGCAATTCGCACTACAAACTCACACCAAAAGCTAGCTAATTTGCTCCAATCCAAAAACCAAGAACTAGCTGATCATAGCAATAGGGAGTGTTTTTAAAGGAGGAGGAGCCTCCATGAGAGGGAGAGGGAGATTATCCTCAAGGGAGGTTTCTGAAAATGTGCAACCACCATCCCAGATGAGGAAAGGTGAACCAACTTGACCCAACACTAGTTCTAGAATCACCCAGAGGCCCAACTATGTGAACTAATTCACCATATCTGGATTGTCACAAGTCATACACTAGGGCTTAACGACGACATCGCAAGGAAGTAGTGTATTCAGAAAAACCGTCGCAAGAAATATTTTGAGGACTTGCACCGAGCCCTAAAAATCGACCGTCACAGGAAACACGTGTACCTTTGCAACGATGTCACGATAGTATAGTTCAACACAGAGAATCATCATAGGAAGAATGGGATTCACTTGCGACGATGCAGAAACATAGGTAAAAAGGGTCAATCTTCAGTATTAAAGTGCACTTGTTTAATCTTCTTGAATGAGTGGAAGATATGGACATGTTTATCTGATATATGACACAACGGAGATGTCACTGGGGGACTAACATGAGGTTAGTGACAAATTACTATGTAATAGATGCGCCCTAAAGCATGAAGCTCGAGAGAGTGGGAGGGGTGAAATGCCTTACGAAATCATAACTGAACTGGAACACCATCATGAAAAACCTGCAGGTGCAAGTACAAATGATATCTCTAATAGTGAAATACATGTAGTCCAGGCATGGGCACAACCATCCAAAAGATATATGAAACTTGGTCTATGGTATAGACGCAGCCACCCAGTTGAGATGACTGTTTATAAAGATAGAGGTATGGTCGTAGCCATCAAGAAAGACTCAGGTATGGTTGCAACCATCCAATCAAAGAGTCGTGTATGTAATCACGAACCAATCCACGCAACCTAAAATTATGTAATCTTAGTCTAGGGTCTTGAATCCCAACCGATCATAATACAAGTTCTAACGTGCAAATAAATGTGCTAAAGTCGAGCATGGTAGAAAATCGCTTGATTATTGGCCAATGATGTAAACCATTAATAGGCATGAGAGAGACCACCAGTAATTTCAATGGTTCTCAAGGTAATACCAGTACAACCCACAAAGTGTGAAGAATGAGCTAGAGTCGAACACTCATGGAATCACCCGATCAAAGACTAATGATGTAAGTCTGTTGTTGAGTGCGAAGAACTTTCTATTGAGGCATGCAAGCTCCAAGGTACTGAAAGGGATCTCTAGATCAACTCCCTGGATAATGAGTTGGTGTTGACAAGAAGCGATTCGTCGAAGGAGGGCCATAATGTTTCCCTCATCAATGACATGAGACAAGGAACAAGATGAATATGGATGAAATAGAGAAACAAAGGAGGAGGTAAGGGCATGAACTGTAGAAGGATTATACTCTTGAACATATTGGTGACACGACTCTGGAAGATGGAAACATTTTGGTACCAAGGGATCAAAGGTCTGAAAGAGACAACAAGGATCAAACAGAACAAGGGAAAATGACAAACCCAAACCCCGGAAGGCCAACGACAATGTGAGGATGTCCCAAACCCGAACCCGACGAGAAGCAAAAGTGTCGATGTTCAAGAGTGACTAGCTGCCGTAAGTAACCGATGAAGATTTCCAAATTTTTCCCCCACCATTGCTCGCGACTGCCCCAATTATTTTTGAAAACCAAGCTTGAAGGGGATAACATATGCTTGTGGTATAAGTTCGTCCTTTGGACAAATCCAACCTAGTAAAATTTTAACGATCTCTAGGGAGGAGAAGCTCAAGTTTAATCATGGCGATGAGTCCAATGTCGTAAGGGTTTAACGAGTCTGACACAGGAAAAACTCAAAGTCTTTTTCATGTTTAGAGAGTTTGAAAAGACACAGAAAAGAAAACTCCAAGGGGGTCCCTTTTCGTAAGTTTGTGTCCCTCAAGCCCAAAAAGGTAGGAAACAATACTTGAGAGAACTGCTTGATCATTTAGATCAAGGAATACTTTTCGTAAATAGTGTACCCGATCCGAAAAAGTAGAAAAGTGATCGGAGACATGACATTCCATAACCAAAAATGGGCTTGAAATGACAAAAGCTTGGCCATCTTTTTGTTTTTAAATAGTCAGAAAAGAGATGAAAGCAGACCACCATGTTTATTCCATTTAATGAGTCAAAAATGGAAAAACTCGTCAACCTTTACATATTTTATGAGTCAGAAAAGAGCTTAAAGGGGACTCATGAGAAAATTTCGTGGTATAGACCAAGCACGTATGGACCAAAAACTACATCTGTCACCCTTGTTCCCTTATCACTCAGGTTGTCCCTATGCTCCTATTAGGGATACGGCCGAGGTAACCACAAACCAATCTTCTGATTGCAGGTTCTAGCCCACCTGCAATCGGAGAGGGCTCTCTCCTTTAGATTCAACCTTAGTTGATCTAGATTCAACCTTAGTTGATGATTTTAGGCTAGCTTTCTGACTTCAAGGGAATGTTGACTGTGATTGGAAGGAAGGTAGGATTCTCGAGTAAAGAGGCACAGTAAGGTGTTATAAGTTTTGAACCATTGGGCATGGAGTCACAGATTGAGGCATGTGAGCATTTTCTTGGTCACAAGGGGATACGGAGCGGGATAGCCACGCAGGATACAACACTCAGGCTGCTGAAAGTATGGAATGAATATCAGGGATGAAAGGAAAAAGAGAATCATTTCATCATGCTGACAGAGGGGAGAAAGTGGATGAGTGGGATCCCGGAGCAGTTAAGAATTCCAAAGACATGCACTCATATATGAGAGAAACAGGGTAAACTAGAGCAGTTAAGAATTCTAGCCCATAACTGTTTCAGCAGAAAACATCGAAAAGTGCAGAAATTGAACTTAAGGTGTATTTAAACAAATCTTAGCTATTCTTTTGAAGAACAACAAGTTGTTTCGCAATCCATGCTTTCAACAATCTTTGATTATGAAAAATATGACAGTTACAGTGCGAGTCTTTACTCAGAGAAATGCTGGAAAGGAAACTGAAACCAACAACTACAACTACCAACCAACCAACCCTTTACAATATCGCTTCGGGTGGTATTTATAAACAAAATATCAGGAAGACATCATTACAATTGACCGTGACAGGTCTGCTTAGAACTCTTCAAAAATCTAAATGCTGCTGGAAATAAATGCAAGTAAATCTTTTGGCTGCACTGGGGGCAGCTGAATCGGAACAGGTGACGAGGTGGCCCTTGGGGACCAGATGCGGTGCTGCTGAAGTGAATGTGCTTTGGGGTTGCAGTTCGGCTTTGGTGCGAATTGAATGTGCAATTATTGTGATTTGAGAGCTTCAAGTAGTTTCTCCCTCCTGTGAATCTGCTGGAAGATATTCAATTTTCTCTTGCTTTGGGCTGCTGCTCAAGATATTCTCTGATACACTTTGTGCTACATTGATGATTTCCGCCGTCGACTAATACTCTTTGACACATTTGAAGCCTACTGATTTGATCTGATACACTTTAAACTCTGTGAATGATCTACTGCTGTCTTTAAATCGGATCCTTTGGCACGATTGGGCGATTTCGGGCTTTTTCGGCGCGCAGTGGGCTCGGCAATCAGAAGATTCCCTGGAGATTCCTCGAAATGGCCTATTTCCCATAGCGACTTTGCGCTATTCGCGCATCGAAAACTGCCTCTGTTTCTTGATCTGGAGCTCCGAAGTGCGACTTTTCTCCTTGCGTGAAGCTTTTTCGGCTTTTTTGGCTGCTGACGTAAGCACTGTGTCAGCTGTACGGTGGATGACGTCATCAGTGGGTCCCTGGTACAGTGCGACGTGGTGAGGTACTGGATGAACTGTTGGTGAAGAGGTTCTGATGCGATATCGCAATATCGCGTCGGTAGGGAAAGAGGGGGATCATTAGGTTGGACATTTTGGTGCTTACGACTGCCGATATGCGATATCGCGATATCGCATCGGCAGAGAGGGAGGGGTGAACAGCTTGGACACTCGGCGTTTGTGATCGCCGATCGCCGATTTCGCGATTTCGCATCGGCAGGGAACGGATGGGCAATGTTTTGCATGAAAGTGAGATGGAGAGGTTGCGATGCGAAAACGGCTTTGAGGGGGAAAAGGTAAGTAAGTGGGTGTGAAGGGCTTTTGAAGTTTCGGAAGGGGTACGACTACTTCGGGGGAGATTTATACTTAGGAAGGAGTCCATAGTATGTGGAAGGTGGTTTCGGAGGTTGGGTTCTTTCTTAATTTCTGATAAATTAAACAATTCCCGGGACTTGCTATGGTTATTTTTCAACCAGGGGAAGGGATATTACATAGGGGAATTTACTTAATATTAATACGGGGACGGGAAACATAGGGAGCTACATAATAATGTTAGTGGTTAACATGTAGATGATAAGAAAGCGTTAATTTCGGGGGGGAACTTAGGCTATTGCAGGGGGTAGGACCATACTTCGGGAGAAGATATGGAACAGCTTTGAGTAAAGCAGATCTTTACTCAACCAGAGTTATGAAGATGATGAACTGAAGAGGTGTCAAGCAGATCTCGACCTCTTTTGGGGACGTTAGTTAATGATTGGGGAAAACAGAGCAGGGACGTTAGTTATACCTCATTTGAGCCTTTTACTTACAAATATTTGCTGATTATGTTCTGCATGATATGATACCTGCAAACTTGGAACTTGTCAGCAATTCAACAGCCTCAGAACTACCCACCCAGCCTACTTTCCTAGCATTTTTTCTTCTTTTGCTTGGGGGTGCACTTAGACTTGCAAACCCATCATACATTTTTATTTTGATGCTTTCCTATCTACATACTACCCTTATTTCTTCCAGAGCCCAGATTAAACTGTTGGACTCTTGTGTTTCTCTACCTATCTAAGAGTCTGCCAAGATTAAACTGTTTGGTCAGACTTACAATCTCTATATTCTAAAACATGAAATTTAAACCTAGGGAGACCAAGATTAAACTGTTTGGATCTCCCTTTAACAAAAGTAGCGATACCAGAAAAACTTTACAAAATTTGAAGGCAATTGAATGAACTTGAAGTAGCCTTCTTCATATGGAGACTGTTTGAGAAAATATGGAGCATTGCAGCAAGCAAAGAACAACATATTTGGCCTATAAAATGCCAATCATGAAAAATGAATACCTACTGCAGCAGGAGCTAACAATGGCTCCACTCGGGGATGGCTTCTCCTTGCGGGAAGTCAAGAACAGCAGGCCAGAACGCCTTGATTTTTACTTTCTTGCTGTCCTCTGCAAAATTTATTTCCTTCGGCCACTTTATTTCTTCTACCTACCTACCCTAACCAGCAACTGCTTTGCCGTTAAGTAAAATCAAATAACTAGTGCAGCCATTTAAGTAACTGTGAAACAAGATAATCTTGCTGACTGATCGTTTCTGAACACGAAAGCATCATCCGGGCATATGCTTTTACAACCAAAATTGTGGCCTCCATCATTTGCCGCTGAAGCTTACAATCTTCACTGAGGAAACATGTTAGAAAAATTTTGTTAAGCCAAAGTTCCATGTAATCTGCGATTGGATCAATGAACTTACCCTGTGAGAGAACTTCCTCTGCTTCGTTTGAATCTTCAGTAGAATCATGCAGAGTCTGTGAATCAGCAGGTGGCGGCATCTTCTCCTGAGTTGAGGACGGGAGACTTCGGCACAATTCGGGATCTTCTGGGTCGAGGGGAGCAGCTGCATCTTCAGTAATGAGCCTAGCAAATGATCCTTCTATCTTTCCCTTGGATCCCAGATCACACAAAATCCTCAGGTTCTTAGGCAACAGTGTTCTCTCCTGAATATGGGCATGGAAGCTCAGGCATGATTACGGGCTCTTTGGGATGGAAGGATCAGTTACATTGTCAGTAATGACCCTAGCTATTGATCCTTCTGTCTTTCCCTTGGAACCCAGATCATACTCAAACTGTAATTCAAGAGACAACACTATTTCCCGCTGAACTGGAGGAGGAAGATTTTGGCAAAACTCTTGAGGGTTGCGAAAATCATAAGCCTAAATTTGAGCTCCCAAGAGTTCAATTTCATTCTCATATTTTTGCACAACAAACTCAAGGAACAATTTATTCCGGCTGCCAGGTATTGTTGACAATACCTTTCTGAAAAATCTATCATCAAGCTCAAACTCTGATAAACTTTCTCTGCACTTTTCTAAAGCTTCTTCTATCGGAAGTTCTTCCCAAGATTCGGTCATTCTCTTGTGTTGTTAATACATGGGGCACTTGGCTGTAACATTTGGTTCGTTCCTCAGTGGAGCCTTTGATTGAAATTGAAGTGGAGTCGCCAGGTGGATGTCTGGACTCTGAAGTGCCTGATCTCTGTCCACTAGCAAAGATCAAAACTAAACATGACAAGCTTTCAAAAATAGGAGCACTTCTCCCATTGGGGTTTAAAGATGAACTGTGTATTTGAATCCCCAATGGTGCACACAGATATAGGTCGAACGCGGCTTTTACAAGTCAGTTTCTTCCACTGTAGAGCTGCAGATTGATTGCATTGATTTATCTAAGGAGGTCCCTAGTGGAGTCGCCATTATGTTATCACTCAGGTTGTCCCTATGCTCCTATTAGGGATACGGCCGAGGTAACCACAAACCAATCTTCTGATTGCAGGTTCTAGCCCACCTGCAATTGGATAGGGCTCTCTCCTTTAGATTCAACCTCAGTTGATCTGGATTCAACCTTAGTTGATGATTTTAGGCTAGCTTTTTGACTTCAAGGGAATGTTGACTGTGGTTGGAAGGAAGGTAGGATTCTTGAGTAAAGAGGCACAGTAAGGTGTTATAAGTTCTGAACTATTGGGCATGGAGTCACAGATTGAGGCATGCGAGCGTTTTCTTGGTCACAAGGGGATACGGAGCCAGATAGCCACGCAGGATACAACACTCAAGCTGCTGAAAGTATGGAATGAATATCAGGGATGAAAGGCAAAAGAGAATCATTTCATCATGCTGACAGAGGGGAGAAGTGGATGAGTGGGATCCTGGAGCAGTTAAGAATTCCAAATACATGCACTCATATATGAGAGAAACAGGGTAAACTAGAGCAGTTAAGAATTCTAGCCCATAACTGTTTCAGCAGAAAACATCGAAAACTGCAGAAATTGAACTTAAGGTGTATTTAAACAAATCTTAAGCTATTCTTTTTTTCTGCAACTTAGAAAGGCGGAAAGATGATAAAAGCATAAAATAAATAGGGAAGAATAACACTTATTGGATCATGCAAAGACACAGGAATTCCGTGATCATTCCTTGGCCAAGAGAAAACAGCAAGTTGTTTCGCAATCCATGCTTTCAGCAATCTTTGATTATGAAAAATATGACAGTTACAGTGCGAGTCTTCACTCAGAGAAATTGCTGGAAAGGAAACTGACCAACAACTACTACTACCAACCAACCAACCCTTTACAATATCGCTTCGGGTGGTATTTATAAACAAAATATCAAGAAGACATCATTACAATTGACCGTGACAGGTCTGCTTAGAACTCTTCAAAAATCTAAATGCTGTTGGAAATAAATGCAAGTAAATCTTTTGGCTACGCTGGGGGCAGCTGAATCGGAACAGGTGACGAGGTGGCCCTTGGGGACCAGATGCGGTGCTGCTGAAGTGAATGTGCTTAAGGGTTGCAGTTCGGCTTTGGTGCGAATTGAATGTGCAATTATTGTGATTTGAGATCTTCAAGTAGTTTCGCCCTCCTTCTGTGAATCTGCTGGAAGATATTTAATTTTCTCTTGCTTTGGGCCGCTGCTCAAGATATTCTCTGATACACTTTGCCGCTACATTGCTGATTTCCACCGTCGACTGATACTCTTTGACACACTTGAAGCCTGCTGATTTGATCTGATACACTTTAAACTCTGTGAATGATCTACTGCTGTCTTTAAACCGGATCCTTTGGCACGATTGGGCGATTTCGGGCTTTTTTGGCGCGCAGTGGGCTCGGCAATTAGAAGATTCCTCGAAATGGCCTATTTCCCATAGCGACTTCGCGCTATTCGCGCATCGAAAACTGCCTTTGTTTCTTGATCTGGAGCTCCGAAGTGCGACTTTTCTCCTTGCGCGAAGCTTTTTCGGCTTTTCTGGCTGTTGACGTAAACACTGCGTTGGCTGTACGGTGGATGACGTCATCAGTGGGTCCCTGGTACAACGCGACGTGGTGAGGTACTGGATGAACTGTTGGTGAAGAGGTTCCGATGCGATATCGCGTCGGCGGGGAAAGAGGGGGATCATTAGGTTGGACATTTTGGTGCTTGCGACTGCCGATATGCGATATCGCGATATCGCATCGGCGGAGAGGGAGGGGTGAACAGCTTGGAAACTCGGCATTTGTGATCGTCGATCGCTGATTTCGCAATGTCGCATCGGCGGGGAACGGATGGGCAATGTTTTGCATGAAAGTGAGATGGAGAGGTTGCGATGCGAAAACGGCTTTGAGGGGGAAAAGGTAAGTAAGTGGGTGTGAAGGGCTTTTGAAGTTTCGGAAGGGGTCCGACTACTTCGGGGGAGCTTTGTACTTAGGAAGGAGTCCATAGTATGTGGAAGTTGGTTTCGGAGGTTGGGTTCTTGCTTAGTTTCTGATAAGTTAAACAATTCCCAGGACTTGCTATGGTTATTTTTCAACCAGGGGAAGGGATATTACATAGGGGAATTTACTTAATATTAATACGGGGACGGGAAACATAGGGAGCTACATAATAATGTTAGTGGTTAACATGGAGATGATAAGAAAGCGCTAAGTTCGGGGGGGAACTTAGGCTGTTGCAGGGGGTAGGACCATACTTCGGGAGAAGATATGGAACAGCTTTGAGTAAAGCAAATCTTTACTCAACCAGAGTGATGAAGATGATGAACTGAAGAGGTGTCAAGCAGATCTCGACCTCTTTTGGGGACGTTAGTTAATGATTGGGGAAAACAGAGCAGGGACGTTAGTTATACCTCATTTGAGCCTTTTACTTACAAATCTTTGTTGATTATGTTCTGCATGATATGATACCTGCAAACTTGGAACTTGTCAGCAATTCAACAGCCTCAAAACTACCTACCCAGCCTACTTTCCTAGCATTTTTTCTTCTTTTGCTTGGGGGTGCACTTAGACTTGCAAACCCATCATGCCTTTTTCTTTTGATGCTTTCCTATCTACATACTACCCTTATTTCTTCCAGAGCCCAGATTAAACTATTGGACTCTTGTGTTTCTCTACCTATCTAAGAGTCTGCCAAGATTAAACTGTTTGGTCAGACTTACAATCTCTATATTCTAAAACATGAAATTTAAACCTACGGAAACCAAGATTAAACTATTTGGATCTCCCTTTAACAAAAGTAGCGATACCATAAAAACTTTACAAAATTTGAAGGCAATTGAATGAACTTGAAGTAGCCTTCTTCATATGGAGACTATTTGAGCAAATATGGAGCATTGCAGCAAGCAAAGAACAACATATTTGGCCTGTAAAATGCCAATCATGAAAAATGAATACCTGCTGCAGCAGGAGCTAACAGTTCCTACATAGAAAATGAAACGTAAGATCCATTCGACAAAAAGATACATTGTAACATTAGAAAAACTAGGTCAAAACCCTAAAACCATATGGAGAAATAAAAAACTATTGTAAAACCCAACTCCTATAGTTACAAAACGCTAAAATTTCAAAAATATTATATAAGACTTGTTGGTAAAACATTTTTTACATTGCTTTTTTATTTTCAACCTTTGGTAATTTTTTAAATACGTACCTATGCAAACTTTGGAGCTCAATTTCATCACCTGTGATCAGGAATTTCGCGTGAGACTTTCACCAAATAAGTAGATCGATCTTGCCTCTGCATTTTGATTGTTTTTTAATATAATTGCATGGATTTTGGTCAAGTTTTGGTGGGTTTTTGGTTCCAAAACCACACCCTGATCATCACTGAAGTCCCTCATGGGTTCGCGACGATCGAGGATTTTACACACACTGCTTCTGGCGTCATTGTAGGAAACACATTGTTAGAAAATTATATATTACGGAGCAATGGAACACATAAAATATTGCAGAAATATAAACACAGAAAATGCACAAAACAAGAGAGACATAGATATACGTGGTTCACCCAGTTTGGGCTACGTCCACCTCGAACAGCCAGTCCTTCCTTTCTATTATCCAGCAAAATGAAGAGACACAACCTACAGAAAATCCACTGTAATATCCTTTGTTTTCTCTCACAGTCTCACCTCTCTGTTTCTCGCTCACACAGAATACACACCTATCACCGCCTCAAATACAATGCCCTCATACAAAGAGAGGGGGTTGCCTTCTAGGGCAAAAAACCCTAAACTAAACATAATTTCTACCGTCAGATCATCCTCCTAATGAACGGCTCAGATTGACTAGAAATTACTATACTTTTACAAGGAAAATTTACATCTGTTTTTAGCTTCGGGGGTGCTACCCCCGAGCCCCCGCTGGGGGACCGCTAGCCCCCGGACCCCCAGCCGGGGGGGATCGGCCCCCCGGGACCCCCGCGGGGGGAACAAGTCCCCCCCGCGCCCCCCCGCG
>APFE030576531.1:29583-145541 GCA_000404065.3 Pinus taeda | reverse complement strand
CGTATTGTTCCGAGTGCCTTTCTATCGAGAATGTTCCATTTTTCATCGTCCATATCCGTCGGCTTCTTTATTTTTCCGCCCAATGGTAGGTATAGATCTTTCTGATACAGATAATCTTCCTTCTGCATCTTCCACAGCGAGAAGTTTTGGCCGTTAAATTTCTCGACCCTAAACTTACCATCTTCCGCCATTGCTCCCACTCGAACTAGGAACCCTTCTTTCCTGCGAGTTTATCAGCAAAATAGACCTTCGGCTCTGATACCAGTTGTTAGAAAATTATATATTACGGAGCAATGGAACACATAAAATAATGCAGAAATATAAACACAGAAAACACACAAAACAAGAGAGACACAGATATACGTGGTTCACGCAGTTTGGGCTACGTCCACCTCGAACAGCCAGTCCTTCCTTTTTATTATCCAGCAAGATGAATAGACACAACCTACAGCAAATCCGCTGTAATATCCTCTTTTCTCTCACAGTCTCACCTCTCTATTTCTCGCTCACACAAAATACACATCTATCACCGCCTCAAATACAATGCCCTCATACAAAGAGAGGGGTTGCCTTCTAGGGAAAAAAACCCTAAACTAAAAATAAGTTCTACCGTCAGATCATCCGCCTAATGAACGGCTCAAAATGACTAGAAATTAATATACTTTTACAAGGAAAATTTACATCTGTTTTTAGCTTCGGGGGCACTGCCCCCGAGCCCCCGCCAAGGGACCGCTGGCCCTCAGACCCCCCAGCCGGGGGGGGATCGGCCCCCCCAGACCCTCGCGGGGGGGACAAGTCCCCCCATGCCCCCCCCGCGTGGAGGGGTGTACAAAACGTCCTGGGGTATACATCCGGCTGAAACAAAGACCTCTGAACAATCATGCTCCACACATAACACACATGTACCCCTGCGACGATCCGGAAAATAATGAACTCTAAAAGCGGGCCATCGCGGCTGTTTTAGAAATAGCTATGATGACATAGTAAATAGAAAAGTTTCATTATTTACATAATTTTAGTCCATAGAAACGGCTCAAATCAATGCTAATCGATAGCGTTTGCATGTGCAGGGTGAAGAAATGGTGTTTGTGTGGCAAGAACATACTCACAACGTTGATGACGAAAGAGGGATAAATGACCCACAATTCAGATGAGCCCTCTGGAATTTCGGATTACTAAAAGTTTTCCTCACAACTCTTCTACGAGCACAACTAGACTTGCTCAAGTTCTTGATTCCTCGTGGAGCCCGACGAAGGGTAAGTTTATCATACGAGGTCAGGAGATTGAGTTTGATGTGACCGATATATACTTCCTTATAGGCTTATCTTACTGAGGAGAGAGACCTCACATGGAGGGTATGCGGGTAGGCAGAGAGACTCTAGATATGGTGATTGAACGAGCATGCCCGAGAGCATGCAAATCAACCACCAGTGGGAAACTTTAGATCCCAACTGTGGAGGATTTGACACTACATGTCTTACTGTTTACGATTACGAGAGTAGCAGGCTCTCGAGCCCAACATGAGGCAACTAAGACCCAACTGCGGTTGGCTCTAGATTGCCTTAACCCCACCATGTATGACTGGGCCGAAGAAGTATCCTTAAACATAAAGAGATAGCTGACCAAGTGTCAGCGAGGAGAAGCCAAATAGTTTGGATATGGGTCCATCCTGGTACCGCTCATGCTGGAGCAGATACCACGTACCACTACTTCAGCTGTAGGATATGGATGTCCCATTACCTGGACCACGAGAGACCCGTATCACCAGATGGGCACATGTGATGCCATGAGAAGGTGGTGGCCGACCAGTCTCATGGGTACCGCTCTTCATGGAGTGGCTAGATCAATAGTAGGTTTTTGTTGAGGATTGGCCCTATGTGGGTACAGATTTCAGAGGTGATCCAAACATGCTAGTCCCACCCAGAGAGCAATGGGATGAGAGAGGTAACACACTTGGTTTAACAATTATACTTTTTATATGTTTTTGTTTTTTAATGTTTTTGGATTTTTGAATGTATATGTCTTAATGATTGTTTTCATTTTTTGCAGATGTGGGACTTGAGAGACCTGTGGGTCTCACTCCTATAGAGTAGAGGGAGGAGAACAGAGAGCTAGCCCTCCCACCCCCAGGCAGTGATGCAGAGGAGGAGATAGCCCAGAACCTAGAGGGCTTGACTGAGGGGATCCCAAACTATAGAGGGTTCAAGGAGATCTTGCAACAATATCAGAGACATACTGCAGGTGTATCACCCAGGGTCCATAGGCTACTTAGACAAGTAGTGCGGGCAGTGGTCTGCTACATAGAGTAGAACCCACCATAGTAGTCGCCTAGGTTTCTTCTTCTGCTATTTTGAGAGACATGTGTCTCAGATGTGACATGAACATATACCTTATTTTTTGGCATACACATTATTTTTTGAACACCTTGGTGCACCACACGATATATATTACTATCTATATTTTATTAAAGTGTTTGAGTACTTTTGCATATATTGTTTGTTTGATTATAAATTGTGTAAATGTCTATCTAATACATGATTTTCCAATGCATCATTTAACATGTTTAACCTTCTAGGAATGCGTTGATATGTAACAAAATCAAAATTTATTTCCAATAAGTGAACATGCAAATACAATCTTAGAATTTGAATGTTTCTAACAGAATAACGTCCATTAAGTTGAAGAACAACAAGTTGAGAGTCCAGATTCACAACCAATGCACGAATATCGAGGTTAACAACCTCGGTAATTAATTCAATGAAAGCACTATATTTAATGACATTGTTTGTGGTACACCCTAGGCAAACACCTTGAAGGTCTACTAACTCACCGTGAGGATCGTAGATCACCCATGCCACAGAGGAAAGATTCCAGGTACTACGACAGGCACCATTAGTGAAACTGTTATAAGGTGCACCATACATATGCATAAGAAGTAAAAAGACACAATAAGCAGCAAAACGCCTACACACCAAGGCACACATGCACACATACTGAAAACACACATATGTACACAGCAGATGCACGAAAATTCATGCATAATATTTTTTCAGATAAAGCCCATTTCGGGGCTTATCGAGAGGATTTCCTTCATAGTTAATTAGCTCATAGGCCCCTTTCTGCAAAACACGTTTCACAATATAAGGCCCATGCCATAACTGTTCGAATTTGCCTACCCCCAGCGTATCATTTTCTTGATCGTATAGCAGGACTAAATCTCCCTCAATGAAAGAACGAGGAGTAATAGTTTGATCGAAGTGAGTTTTCATTGTCTTCTTCTATGCTTTGATGACTAAAGAGGGGAGTCAACGGGTCTCGTCTAGCTGCTCTAGGTAAAGAAGGCATTCTTCTACAGGAGTAGTATTCGGGAGCAATTTGACAACTATCTTGAGATAAGGTATCTCGCATTCAATCGGAAGGGTAGCCTCCAGACCATAAACGAGTTGAAACAATGTGAATCTGGTGGCATCCTTCACTGAGGTACGGTAGGCCCATAAGGTAGAAAACAACATCAAATGCCAACTAGACTTGTGCATTCCAATGGTACGTTGAAGCATTGTGACCAACACCTCGTTGACGGCTTAGACTTGGTTATTGGCCTGAGGATAATAAGGCGTCGAACTATTGTGACGCAAGCCTAACTGGGTTGTTAACTCAGTCATCATATGACCATGAAAATGAGAACCATTATTAGTGACAATAACCTGAGGGACTCCAAATCAAGTAATGACATGATTGAATAAAAATTTCACTGTTGTCTTACTGTCATTAGATAATGTGGGTATCGCCTCGGCCCATTTTTTTAAATAATCGATGACAACAATAATATACCCATGCCCGCCATCCGAGCAAGGGTTACAGGTCATAAAATCTATGCCTCATTTAGAAAAAGGGCCTATGGTAATGACAAGGTGCAACAGGGAGGGTGGCGGATGCATCTTCTGTTGGTAAATTTGGCACGCGTGGTAGGAACGGATAGCAAGAAGGCAATCCTTGAAAATAGAGGGCCAGAAATAACCAGCACTGATGATATTTTGGACAGTCAAATAACCGGACATATGACCACCATAGGTGCTAGAGTGGCAATCATTCAAGACTCATTCAAATTCCTCAAACATCAAACAATGGTGGAGAACTGAATCAATGCCAAGATGGTACAAAATGTCCCCAACAATGTGATAAGATTTAGAATTATGGCGAATACATCACCTAGCATTCTTGGACAAATCAGAACGGAAGGAGGACGTCTAGAGGTAGACAATAATGTCACCATACCAGGGATCGAGGGTACTGATCAAGAAAAGGGTATCATCCGGAATGTGATCCTCTAACTGAGAGGGAGCAGTGGTGGATGGTAATGAGCAAATGAATTCAGTGAAGACAAGGGACTTCTTGGACTTGGCATTTGTAAACTCCAAATTGAATTCTTGAAGGATAACGATCCATTTCGAGTATTTGCCCCCCAAAAATTGATGTGACAAGATGTACATCATCAGGTTGCAATCAGAAATCAATGTCATCATGCGCAACAAAATATAATGACAGAAGCACTGGATAGCATGAACAACTTCCAAGGCAAACTTCTCAACATATGCATATCGAGTTTCAGTGTTAAGGAGGTTGCGGTTGAGATAATAAATGACATGCTCGAAACCATCATCGTTGTCTTGAACCAACATCATGCCAATAGTGCTATCGGCAGTAGCGAGATAAAGAGTGTAGTCATGATGATAATCAGGTGGATGCGATAAGGGAGCAAAAACAAGGAGTGCCTTGAGTTGCTTGAATGATTAGGCAGTGGCATCCTAAACAAAGGAAGTGTCACGCTTTAAGAACCACGTATAGCCTTTAGCAATTTTGGCGTAGTTTGGAATAAAACGATGTAGGAAGTTAGCTTTGCCTTGTAAAATCTATAATTGATGCAAAGAGGTAGGAGGAGGGAGATTCATAATAGATTCAACTTTGAGGGGATTTAAACGAATTCCCTCTTTAGAGATGACAAACCCAAGAAGTCTTCTGGATTCGACGCAAAAGACACACTTATGTAGATTATGACGAATACGGTAATGTCGATAGCGAAGAAAAATCTTGCGAAGATGGTTGGGATGGTTAGATTGCTTAGCTGAATGAGCTGAGAGATCATCCATATATGGATGAAAAATGTGACGAATATCATGGAAAGTGTAGGACATTGCTCACTAGAAGGTAGCACTGACATTTTTAAGGCCAAAAGGAAGCTTCTTATAAGCGAAGGTATCCCACAGGAAGATGAAGGCGGTTTTATGTTGATCAGCCGGTGAAATATTAATCTAGTTGTAACCAGAAAAGTCATCCATAAACGAGTAAATCTCACTCCCAACACAATCGTTGATGAGCTAAACGATAAAGGGCATAGGATAATTATCCTTTAGACACGCACAGTTGATGTCACGATAATCAACACAAACCCTAATAGTCCCCTACTTTTTGGTCACAGGGACAATATTAGAGACCTAGTCAATTAGTAGGATAGGGTAAATAAACCCGGCCTAGAGAAGTTTTTCAACTTCTCCCTTAATAGCCATAGCCTTTCTCAGGTGCACGAGGCGTAAACGTTGTCGAACAGGGTTGGAACCAGGATACGTAGGGATCTCGTGTACCATGATACTAGGGTAAATACCAAGCATTTCTTTGTATGACCAAGCAAAATCACGAAATTCTCTGAAAAGATCGGTATAAAGCTGAACCTCCTCTGGAGTACAGGTAACTCCAATATGGATATTCTCAACAATCCCTTGTTTGATAGATATGTCGCTAGGCATTGTTTGTGTAATGTTCCCCATATTTCCTTCAGAAAAAAATTCATGAACTTGAATAGGCATATGAAGTAGTTGTGAGGAGACACAAGAAGCAAACTTCTCTAGACAGGCAATCATAGCCCCATGACTTGGGAGAAATGAAGAGAAATGGTGATGATCGAACCAAGGAGGCTCCTCGAAAGACATAGTCTCTGAAATTGCTTCATCAAAAGGAAATCTTTCTTTTAACTGATTCGAAGAAACACTATCTCTGAGCCAAGGGGATTTTACATACGCATCGAGAGACCTGCTCAATGGAGCAGGGTCAGAGGATGGAGTTGGTGCAGAAACAATTTCGACATAGTTGAGCTCAACAGGACTCAACGGCATGACGTCACCCCAGGAGTCTACTTGATCGATGGGAGGGACCACCCAAGGATCAGAATGGATAGAAATCATGTTAATGGGGGCAACAGTGGGAGGCGAGAGTGAAAAGACACCCATAAGGGCAAAATCTTTAAAAATTCTAGTGCCTACACTTTCATAGGGAATGGAGGTATGCTCCATAAATGGCATGTTGCCATCTGAAGAAGAAGAGGTGAAGAAGGAAAATTGATCAACTGTGATAATTTCCCCTTGATGGGGAAAACAAAGGACACATAATAGAGATGAAGCCATAGTGTGCATGGCATATGTCCAGCTTCGACCTAAGAGAAGGTTGTAAGTCAAATTTGCATCAACAACTTTGACTTCAACCTCAACTATCTTCCCTTCTAGAGCGATAGGAAAATGGGGGAGGATACCAAAAGGATGGGAATCTCTTCCATCAAAGACTTCCAAGGTATTTGGAGATTGACTCAACTTCAGGGAACCAATGGCCTTCCAACAAGCAACAAACATTATGAAATTAGAGGCACCCTCATCAATAACAGTGTGATGAATATTCTTTGAGTTAATGATGGCTTGAATGAGGAAATAAATTTGATGAGGAAATTGTGGTACATGATTATCAAGATCGAAAGTAATCAAATCCGAATCCGTTGGGTCAATGCCACCAATGGCTGATAGCAGAGACTTCCTTTAGGAGGGACAAATCTGGAGGAATTCCAAAGTGGACATATCGGAAGGGGCTTGGTCTAAGTCCTAAACAGTGCTATCGTGTTGTGGATCATGAGAATGAGGGTTGTAAGAAGATATCCAGAGCACTCCCTTGGCAGGAGGTCGAATGACTGACTCGGTACTAGGCCGCTCAATATGCGGAGGACCAGTACTAGATGAAGAAACACTTGAAGGGACTTCAGGTTCCTTCTCGATGGGTGGAGGGTATTCTTTTGATCAAGTACTGATATGAATGGGAATGGTCCCACCCATGAAAACTTGAGAGCCAAAAGTGGAAGAGGACTGAGGTTGATCAACCACCATTTGGGTTTGTTGCGAGGGAAAAGGCTCCTTGAGCATAGCAGGAGTTCCAAGGGTGCCCTTAAGCAAACGACTAACCTCAGACCGTTTAGGACAATCTTTAGTATAGTGATCCTCATCATAAATGAGAAAAGGGTACTTAGGTTTGTGTTTGGTACCTTCATCAGCTAGAGGCTTAGGAGCATCTTGCTTCGATGGATCGACTTTATTTTTGCCTTTACCCTTTTTCTTACCTTTCGAAGCTTTGTTTGCCACGGTGGACTGGATGGCATTGACTTCAGAAGTTTTACCAGGATTAGATGGGGCCTGAGAAAAATTTTCATTTAGAGTAGTATATTTTTGCTTCGCAAGGGTCACGGAAGACTTTTGAGAAGATGAAGTAACGAAACCAATGACACCATCGACAGATGGTGTTGGCGGAGCCTTAGAAGTTCTGAGTCGTGGATTATCAGGCAAATAATCATATAGCATACTGGACTAGGAACAAACCAAGTCGAGATACTGAGCACATGCAATAGCTTGCTCTTCAGTGACACATGCCCCCATGGCAACATCACGAGCTATTAGACCAACAAAAGAGGTAGTGAACCAGTTAATCAGGAGCTGATCAGGGATCCATAACTTAATCAAACGATGTCGCCTTCTCCATTCATGAATATGATTGGAGATGTGCATCGCCGTGTCCTATTTCAAAAATGTAAGGAGGTGTGTCCCTGTTTCATAATGAATTGGTAACTGAAAGTGAGTAAAAAATTCCATAGCAAGTGAATTGAAATCCTGGAAAGTTCCACGAGCAAGCTCAATATACCATTTCGCGGCAGAACCAGTGAGAGTCCGTTGGAAGAGATGGAGGTGGATAGAATCATCAAGCCATGAATTAGATGAGCACTAGAGGTGATAAGTCATGACATGTGTTTGAGGGTCCTCTCCAGATTTACCGTCAAATTTAGGACAATCATCGAGAATTTTAGTTGGAACTGGTGGCCAATACAAATTATGAAGGATTGGATCATTTGTCAGTTTGGACACATCAGGCAGTTCCAAAGTTGTCAAGAAAGGTAATTGAGGATTAAAGGACATCATAGGCCTCTAATAAGAGCCAGCATTAGGGTTCCATCCAGCTCCTTGTTTCCCCCATTCGTTTTGCCTAGACAGATTTTTCCCATAAGGGTTTTGTCCGTAAGGGTTATGTCCATAGGGATTATAAGTATAAGCATATGGTTGACCCGGGTTTTGACCACTAGCATGATCTGAAAATCACCCTATCAATGATCTCAATTAAATAATTACTAATTGAAGGTATTACAGACTCATGTGTTGGTGTGTGTCTATGTCATTTTAGGCAACAGATCGATTAGATTGCAAAATACACAGACACTTGGAAAATGGAAAACAACAAAGAAACACAGTAAGCAAATACAAGAACCCAACAAATTAATAAGGAGTTCACCCTATCCTCCAGGGTTATGTCTCCAGTCCAACTTTCAATGGTTGCCTTCTTTTATTATGTCTTTAAAGTAGAGAATTACAATGAGGAGCTCAATTTGAGTCTCCTAAAATAGAAATGATGCCTGGCAGGGTGGTTCTTGGATTCCCCAAGCCACTAGAGTACGCAGACTCTTTGCCTTACTAGCTCTTAACCTCTCTAGTCTTTAATGGGGGAAGCCCAATGTGGTTCTCAGTTCCCGACAGATCCTCTCAGGGATTGCTCGATGATGCCTTATGCTGCAGGTCAGCTCATCTCTTTGTCTCTTCTGCTCTTTGCTTCACTATCTCTTCCTTTATTTGTCTTCATATTCTTCTCTCTGGTTCTTCCTTTCAGTGCCCTCTCTTGGCGTCTCTTCTTTTTTTATCTGTCTCTGTTCATGGCTGTAAAGCCAGTCAATCTCATGACTGTTCGCTTCCTCTTCTTCCTCCGTCAGGTCGCCTGCTACTACTCGCTTGGAGTTCCCTGTCTTAGCGTCATCATCAACGGCTCACAGGGAGTGGCCACTTGTCTTCTTGCGAATTGCACTAGCTTTTCCTCATCGGTTCAGTTCTTCGTTACATCAGGAAATGATTCATCTATCCCCTTAGCGGTCTAATCAGACCTCAAATCCTTATAGATTGCGGCGTAATCCCCTGTCAAATCCGGTTCTTTCATTGGGTGCATTCTTAACTGTTAGATCTGGAGAACCCAGATCTGATGCCATTCGCTCATTTCGCGTGGCTGACTTGCTCAACCGTTAGCATGCAATAAGCAGTGGTTTTCTCTCTCCTCCACCTGCCACACATCAAGCGCTAAGTGGAATCGCTCATTTTTCTCCAAATCCACTTATTGCCCAAGGGTGTCCCCTATAAATATCATCGGTTTTGGAGTGTGGGTTCCACCTTTAGCCTTTAGTGCTTTTCCCCACTGTTCTCCTAGCTTCCATGCGACCGAGCACTCGGGGCCCTTAATTGCGCATCAGAAACAACATCCTTTTCCCATTTTGGGCTTCCCAGGTGCCAGTTTCGCCTCTTGCGTAGTCTCCATGGGCCTTGGTCAGCGCACTTTGATCGAGGTCATCGTCATTCCACGCTGGCTGCCAACTGCCACTGTCTAGAGGTATTTCTGATTTCTTTATGCTCTTGAATTCGAAGTTTTTCCCGATTTGATATAGTCACGGTGCTTTGATTTTTCTTCATGGATCCAATTTAGATCACAACCTTCCCACTAAAAAAGCTTTTGGACCAACAAAAGTTGGTTTTCAAGCATTGACTAAGTGAGGGTACAATTTTCTCACTTGTCCAATCTCTATCCACTTTGCACTACTCAGCTTTGAACCCTTGAGTCCAATTCTCAGGTACTCAACATCTCCCCTACGCATCGTCCTCACCTTCCTTCCCAGAACTATGTCTTCTTGCATTTCATTAAGATATTCAGGTAGCAGGTCATCAATAGAAGGTAATTGATTTTGCTCTTCAGGATCCTCAATCAGTGAAGGTTCGAACAATCTCAAGCAATCTGCATTTATGACTGAGTAGATTTGCATGTAAGCTAGTAGATCAAGGTGAAAAGCATTTTCACCAATCTTCTCAAGTATTTTGAAAGGTCCATACCTGATAGGCTTCAGCTTTTTACCTTCACCTTTTATCCTGTCTTTGCTAATATACAGCTAGACTTGGTCACCAACCTGGAAACTATGCTCCATCCGATGCTTGTCATGCCTAGCCTTGTATTTGGCTTGCCTCTTTTCTAACCATTCCTGTACTACCTGGTGGATCTCCTGGATTTGTTCAATGAACCTAGTTTCCTTGTCCACATCATTATGTCCCTCAACTATGGTATCTTTACCAAAGACAAAATATACAAGCCAACAAATGGTTCCGTAGCTGGGACTGGGATCTACATAAGGGATGTCTGATGTCGTGTCACTAGAATCTGACAAAGAAATAAATTGAAGGGTGGCTAGACAAAAATATTCATGAGTTCGCAGTGGAGGAAAATAGGAATCCGCAAGTATCGAAGGAACAGTGGTTAGAGCACTACTTATATATGAAAATCTATGATATTTTCTGTGCATCCTTCCCCTCTGAGTTGTATGAGCAGATTGCGAAGCTAGCAGACTATTAGGGAAGATGTAGGCTCGATGAACTAATTTTGTGGACTCCAGAGTTGGTGCGTAGACTAGAAGTATTAGACGTAAGATCACGTGCACTGTGGACCATTGGCTCGATCGAATTATAGGAGGGTTTATCATCGAGTTTGCGGTAGACACGTCAGTCAGCTACAACGAGGCGGAGCGACCCTTCCTCAAAGGACTGCGAGGTAAGTACATTAAATCCTTGAACACTGGGATTAAAATGCTACTATGTGAAAAGAGGGTTATGCGAATAAATTAATGTTTGGGGCCACACAAAGGGGGAATATCTACAGAAATGGAAGTAGTGAAGAATTAGAAACTAGCCCCTTGATTTCGCCTTAGCGAGAAAGCGAGGAAGAGCTCGCAAAAGTTTCACCAAGAAGTGCGATCAGTTTGATAACGCAGTGAATTCCGTGCATACCACCTCCACCTACACCACCATCGGTTTCACCATCTTCACCCCCATCTCCACACCCACACCACCTTCGCCACCACTACAGTTCAATATGGTGAGTGCAATAAAATTGCCAAAATCCCCAAGGAAGATAACCACACTTTCTTCCTTTTTTGGCTCCTAACAAAATCCCCAATGAAGAAATCATTTGCAGCTTAGAAGATGGAATCAAGACGCTTAAGGATGAAGATAAAGAACTCATTAGACAAGAGTGTGCCGTTATCCTAAGAAAAGCCAAACCTCCAAAAAGAAACCTAAACCTTGAGCAACTTAAAGCCATAAAAAGTCTTAGAAATAATAATGACATTGTAATTCTGAAGGCTAACAAAGGCGGCACCACTGTAATAATGAATTATGAAGATTATGTTAACAAAATGAAAGACCACTTATATAATAGTGGTAGCTACAAGAAATTAGAGAAGAAACCCATCTCTAAAATCACGAACCTGGTAAAGAAAGCCATAAAAGAAACCAATCTTGATGATAAACTAAAAAAGAGATTAACTCCTAATAGTGAAATCATGCCTCGGATCTATGGAGCCCCTAAAATACATAAAAAATATGTCCCCTTAAGACCTGTAGTCAACACTATAGGGTCACCCACTTATGAGTTAGCAAAGTATGTCACCAGCATATTATCCCCGCTAGTTGGCAAGACTAGATCTTACATTAAAGATTCCAATCAATTTGTCAAATACATTAAAAATACTAAGCTAGATCCCAGAGATAAAATCGTTAGTTTTGACGTAGTCCAGCTCTTCACCAAAATCCCCCTAGATGAAGCAATTCAAGTAATTAAAGAAGTGGCAGACCCCCAGACTGCAAAATTAGCTGAAATCTGTCTTCGCTCCACCTTCTTCTCCTTCCAAGGTGAAATATTTGAACAAACTTTGGGTGTTGCTATGGGATCAACTCTTTTGCCAATCATGGCAAACCTTTTCATGGAAAAATTCAAGAAGAAGGCTCTAGATTCATACCCATTAAAACCTAAATCTTGGGTTAGGTTTGTAGATGACACCAGTGTCAACTGGCCTCATGGCGAAAATGAGCTTAACAAGTTTTTGGACCATCTTAATAGCATATCTGAAGACATCAAATTTACAATGGAAGTAGAAGAAAATAATTGCATACCTTTCTTGGACATTCTCCTCATAAGAAGAAATGATGGTTCCATAGGTCATAAAGTTTTTAGAAAGAAAGCCCATACCGATAACTACTTGCATGCTGATTCACACCACCACCTAGCTCAAAAAATGGGGGTATTGCAGACCCTCTTCACTAGAGCTTGTAGAATTTCAGATATAAACCATACTGAAGAAGAAATTTCTTACCTAAAAAGAACATTTGCCAACTTAGGGTACAACAATAAAAACATATTCAAAGCCATTCAAAAGGCCAAATTTGATGATAATAAAAACAAGACAAAAGAACCCTCAACCTCTAATGCCTACCTTTCGTACATTCAAGGAGTCACAGACAAGATAGCTAAAATACTCAAAAAGAAAAATATAAAGACTGCGTTCAAACCCTGGTCTACCATCAAACAAAGAATGAAATCTGTTAAGGACAGCCAAGAACAACTTCAGCGGAAAGGGGTGTATATCATCAATTGCTCTTGTGGGGATCAGTATATAGGATAAACGGGTAGGTCCGTGAGGATTAGGCTCAAAGAACATAGTGCAGATATCCGTAACGAAAGAACCCGCTCTTCAGCCTTGGCTGAGCATGTAGGTAAAACTAATCACCATATATGCCTTGAAGACACCAAGGTCATTGCCAATGAAGATCACCATTTCAAGCGAAAGGTTAGAGAAGCTATTGAAATCATAAAACACCCTTGAAACCTTAATAGGGATGGAGGCTTGGAAATTAGCAAAAATTGGAACTCTTTGCTCGCCCCCCATGAACAATAACATAAGTTCTCAATAATATTTGTAGCTAGGTTAAATATAGAACTTGATCAACTAATAAAATAACATACAACTAATTCCTCTATTTAATTTTAATTCATTAACAACATAATAGATTAATTAATAACATATTACCTTATTCTCAATTTAATTAGGAGCAGCATAATAAAATTGATAGATAAATAATAATATAAACCCCTTAAAATAAGATAACATTAAAAAATTAACAATATAATAAACTTAATTTATCATTAATATTATAGACCTTACAAAGTATTACACATTAATAAGGGTTTATAAATAGATTACATATTAGTACATAACTTATTAATTATTTCAAACACATAGCATAAAACCATCGCAATTCAATTTTAGAATAACTAATGAGTAAAATAATAACAAACTTAGGATATAGATAATAATATAGATAATGGTAAATGATAAGATAAACTTATGATATGAATAACAAACTTATGAAATAAATAATGATTAATAATAATAAATAATATGAATAATGACAGATAATGATTTAAATAATAATATAAATAATGGAAATAATAGCAATAAACAGGCATTTAGTCGGCCAGTCTGTCTTTACACTAGCCTATTACATATTTATCAAAACCATTTTCTTTCTTTTCTCTGTATATCAGTCCTGATGATGAGTCTGAGTCTAGACTCGAAGCTTCGACCAATATAAAGATGAACACTGTGGAGAATCCGAATTCCTCTCAGAAACCACACCACAGTAATCTACAATCCAAAATTGTACCCATTTTGATCATGAGATGAAGGACTTCCCTACACTGATAGTGAGGTTGCGCAATAAAGGAATACTCCAGCCTCCCCCGAGTTACAACCTACAAATGATGAGGTCTGAGCCACGCGAAGAGGACCTGAATGTAAACATCGTGCTCCAAAATGGTATTACGACAGGAGATGACAAGGGAAAGCAACCCGAAGAGAGTGTGCTTGGGTTCACAAGGCTCTTACAAAGGAACCAAAGTTCGATTTGGAGTGCTCGAAGGAGACATTCATAGAAGCTAAGAAGAGCTTCACGGAGGCCTCCACTTCAGGTAGTAAGGATCAACTAGGACCGGAGATGGATCCTTCAATGCTTACTAACTTTCTGGAGACATGCATGAAGCTGATGTGTGAAAGCAAGGTTGTGAAGTGACTGCAGGAACTCATCATTAGGTGCACTCAGATTAAGAGAATCGTGCGTAGTCCTGAAGCTCAGGAAGCACACAACGTGAACAAGAAGGGAGATGAGATTGACTGTGCAAATCGAGGAATATGAAATGGATCAAGTGTTTCTGGAATAAGGATCAGACGTGAACGTATTCCCAAAGCAGACATGGGAGCGCATGGGCAGGCTCGCGTTGCAATGGTCTCCTATTCAATTGTGAATGGCTAACCAATATAAGATCCTACCAATGGGAAGATTGCAGGGAATAACGATAGATATCGAATGTGCGAGCGCGCTTGCAGACTTTGAAGTGATAGAGATTGTTGATGATAACAATCCCTATACTGCACTACTGGGAATAGATTGGGCCACTGATATGAATGGAGTGATAAATCTAAAGAAGTGCAAAATGATTTTTGAGAAAAGGTCACTATGCATAGTGGTACCTCTATACCCTGTGGAAGGATCGCGCTACATGGAACTAGTGCACGGTGATGATAGTGAGGATGATCTAAACTGTATCTACAAGATAACTGCACGAGAGTAGGATTGGGTGAATCCAACATAAAATGGCAAGATTTCATGGGAGCACAAAAGATCTCGCACTTCAGATTTAGACGAAGAGATAGAACGATGGCAGAATCAGTTACAAGAGGTAACCACGCTCAATTGCAACATGATGATAATATCACTGCATTGCATAACAACAGAGGTAAGGGATCTACCCATGTATGATGGGTTGACAGCGGTGGATGAATTCCTGAATGAATTTGAAAAAGAGGTGCCAAAACAACAACATTTTGACACTCTGAAATGGGCACTACATGCTACGCCCACAAGATGGTGGGGTACGCATAAGAGGAGTTTTTGGAACTGGCGCGACTGTAGAAGAATGATGCTTATACAGTTTGGAAAGCCTCAACTGTGGATGGAAGCTGGGTATGATGGATGAAACATCCTGCGCGCCCACCTCTCCATATGGGTACAGGCGTATGATACGCAACCTGAACGAATGCATACCATCCTCACGATAGGAAACAGGAACAACAAGCAGGAGCAAGCTAGACTAGGGCATGAATGCCGAAGTATGCAAAGACCAAGCACTCCAAATATCATAGATGGAGAAGCCTTTGACAAGGTTTGTGAAGTACTGAACATGGTCCACCATGTGAGACGCACTAACTGGGACCTGTGCTTACCAGTGGTTCTATGGGCTTATAGGACCATGTACAAAACCCTCACCGCGCAAGCACATCCGAAGTTGAAGTGTGAAGCAAGGGTTGTAATCCCTATGGGGCATGCGAGGCCTAGTCTATGCATAACAACACCCATTGATATGACAGTACATGAAGCCAGGAATGAAGGGATCACATAGTCGCAAGAAACAGAAAACATAAGACTCAAGGAAGAAATCTGACAGGGAAACCTTAGACTTCACGAACTTGAAAAGGACCGCGTATGGCTAAGGGAGAAAAGTGCTTTGATGGATGTGGAGGTTAAGAAGCTGGAAGATGAAATAAAGGAAGCATTTCTCGTTGAAAAATTGACGATGGTAAGGCAAGGTGCGTACGATCATACTGACAAATGGGAGAACTATCGTCGTGAACTAGTTAGGCTATTGCCTTGACTTTAACTGCATATCACCAAATGTAGTGATCAGGGTAGCACATTGTGAGTAGTAAAGTGCACGATGCTGATCACAACAATAGAAGGTGTGGATTCTCTGTGAACCATGATGAAGGACGGGATGGAGCCCCACATGGGTGGTGCAACCACCTGAATAGCCGTAGGAAGAATAGTCTTAGTGCTCCATGTAGCTGAAAGGAAGCACGGGACTATAAACTACTTTATCCGAAAGCTTTGCGGTATTGAGAATGTGCATAGAATCAGAGCATCACAGGGTTCGCGACTATGCACGAAGGGTTGTGCTGCCATGCGGATTGGACAGAAAGTGACCATTGGTGTCACTATTCATGATGGGATGTTCGATTTGAGGCCAAATGGAGTGGGCCGCGGGCATTTAAGATGTGATTTATGGGCAAGATTTGGGAAAATCTGCAGCCAAGAACACATTAATGGCCCGAAAATTGGGGGGAACAGTCGATTTGGAATTCTTAAGATGCTATAAAACACAGAGGGCTTGCCAGTGAACAACACTTGGTCATTTGAGAATTGAGCGCTTGAGCAGAGTATTGAGTAGTGAAAGCTGAGCGATAGTTGAGCCCCTAAATTTGCGAGTGACAGAATAAAACCTAGCTATGATGACAACCACTAAGGATGGTTTGGGAATCAAAGAGGTAACTGCCAGCGAGGCCGCACAGACCCAAATGGTGGAGGATGTTCCAGAAGGTGCAGGGGTTGGGAGAAAAATCCCCATATCACTGCGAACGCCGAGGCCCAAGAAAGATAAACAAGTAATGGCCCCAGTATGTGTGTCCCCAAGGAAACCACTACGCAGCAAGCTATTAATGGTCGATAAAGGAAAAACTGTCATGGTCAACACAGATGAGGAAGAAGAATATTTACAGGCCCTTATCATCACCATGGAAGAAGACAAAGATATGGAGGAGGATATTCAACCTATACACTGCAACAAAACTGCCTGCGTATGTCCCTTCGTGGAAATGGAAGACTAAAGTGCCGAAGGACCTGGACGAAACCAAGAGTTCACTCCAGACTCTGCTTCTCCCCGACGGCATAGTGTTTGAAGGCGCGCACTTAGGCCGCATGTCAACCATGAAGTTTGAAGACTGGGACCTCGCTGACCATGAGAATTTCCCACACTTAGATACTGGGAACATGTTGAAGCAGAACACTAAGGGGGGGGTGATAACATTAGAGCCACAAAAGTGGCTGCACAGTGTGGAGAAAGTTAGGCTGCTACATTTATTATGGATACCACATTTCCACCACGCGCCAATCATAATTTTAGTCATCAAGAAACTACTCTGCTTGATGCATGATGGGTATCTATGGCTGGAGGAGCCTATTCCCATCACAGTTGACCTCATTCACCACATTTCTCAACTCCCCTGCAAAAGAAAGGACCCCGCAACCATAGACGAAGGAAAGGGAAGTGATTTGGCCCTTGCAAAAGCCATGAAGACAAAATACAAGCTAGATTAGAAGAAGAGGGGCTACGTCATCTCCAGTATCAAGGATAAAGGGGTATGCATAGCAACCCAAATCCTAGCCAGCAAAGTTATGAGAAAGCCGTACCAATGAGGTACCAACGTTGGTCATTGCACTGGCTGAGCAGTGCGCGGAGGGGATCCAGTTCAACTGGTTTGAATTCCTCTATGAGGAATTTTTGCAGAACTATCACGAAGCCTAGGAGCAGGGTAAAGCCTTCCACTACGTGTGGTTGTTGTTATCTATAATGCTCGTAGTGGTGGAACTACCAAAGGATAGTCAAGTCCCTAGTATTGATAGAGAATTATCATAGGTCGTGAAGTATGCTTCGCTCTGGGCCACAAAGGACACAAAATGGATTCACGGCACCAAAATTTTCTGAGTGCTCATGGAGATGAGCATTCGGATGTGGATCAATCGGAGGTTGCGCCTATCACCTACAGTGTACAATAGTCTGCAAAGTTTTATAGAGTTCAAAGCCGACATGCATAATGTATAAATTAGGGTGTGCAAGGATACAACAAAGCAGTGGAAGAAGCTCCATTTATAGCCACTGACGATGCCATCTTCACTATCTTGAAGACTTGGCCTCCAGAATGGTGCGCCCCAGACCTGGAAGAACTTGAGAAGGTGGCAGCTTAGAAGAAGAAGGATGATGCCAAGATGCGCATCACATAATTGGCTGAAAAAAGGCAGTAGAGGCAGCAACCACAAAGGAGGATGAAGGACAAGCAACATCCTCACAGGGGTAGGAGGCATAGGAAACAGAAACAACAGAAGGGAGTGCGGACCTAGGGACCATGTCCACACAGTTGAAGTTCCCACACATCACAGAGAGAGTGGGACCAAGAAAGAAGTTCAAGGCCTTAACATTGGCCATTGACCCGATCACCTTAACTAAAGGTGATCTCCATGACATCGACGAGATGGTCTGCGATGTCACCAATGAGGCCCTTCAGGAGTTTATGCAAGAGCAATAGACTATGTTGGGGGTCCTCAGGGTGTAGCTATAGGAGTTACAGATGCAGCCCCCTTAGGTGGGCACCCTTTCTACCCACCTCGCAATAGGATCGTCGGCAACAGAGCAGATGTTGCGCACAGATGGAAAACACGATAGTGTTGCCAGAAGGGGCTCTAGTCATAGCGAATGTGACCGATAGATTTTCGGTTAACATGTTGAAAGGCCTTGGCCTTAATTTGGCTTCCCTTTCACGAGAAACACTGTATCGGCTACAGGATGGGATAACGACAGAGCTACGTGCCAAGGAGAGCCACGCGATCCAAGTTCTCAAAAAACAAAAGATTAACATGGAAAGCTTAGTCTGCAGTGCAACGAATTGGTGTCGCAAAACCAACAGTTGGCGCAGGTGGTAGATGATGCTTGCCATCACATCCCAGAGCTGGCCATCCCAACAGATCTACCAGTAGAGGTATGGATTCACAGGTTGGCAACTGGAGTTCGTGAGGCTAGAGAAGAAACGACCAAGGTTCAGCTATAGCTGAATCTTCAGATCGCCGAGTTGTGGTTGAAGGAGCAACCTTCCACTCCCCCGGAAATTAGAGAACAACGCACTAGCACTATCGCAACAGGGTTGGAATAAATTGGGGTGGAGTGCATGACTGTATTGGCATGTTGGAGCAAGCACTTGAGGTCCTCACGACTTTGCAGGGGGACCCCAACATCCATTGCCTAGAGATAGAGGCATGAGAGCTCTAGCAGCAATATGACAGTGTCCGAGGAACTCCACAGATAGTCATCCTCACTTAGCGGCTTGTGAGGATGCAGCAAGCTTAGGCACTAAAGGAGTAGGTGGACGCCACACGACATAAGGAGGAAATTCTCAAAGCGTGCATTCAGCCATGGATTGACGAGGCCTTCACGATCATGGCGAATATCGAAGGAAAGCTCATGCACATACAAGGCATGCATGCGCAGATGCAGGGAAGCACACCAGACACAGAGGTCTCAGAAGCATGGATGCAGCAGGTTCATCAAGCAGCAGCTCAGTGCGTTGCAGACATCAGTACCATTTGAGAATAGTTGGAGGGACTCCACACCAAGATCGCCATGCCGACAAAGTGACTCAAGGGTGAATCACGATGTTTTTGTTAGGGGCTTGTTGGGCATGAAATCCTCCCACAACATGTTTTGGGGATCAAAGCCAAGTTTTGATCTAATATTGTTGTAAAGCTCTGTGAATTGCAGGCGCAAAAGTATGTTAGAGTCATAGGGTTGTCCGTCCTAGTTTTGAATGTAATGTTAGCCTACTCATGGTCCGTGGACCATGGGATTGTATAAATAGAGTGAGGCTCTAAGTTGTAAAGAGACATCGGATGGGATAGAGAGAGGAAAGTAGAAGAAAAGAGAAAGAGTCTAAGTGTGTCGTAGAGTAGGTAAAGGCTTTGTAGCTGAGTGCGCAGAGACCTAGTAGAGTCTGCAGCTGAGTGCATGGACCCCTGCAGTTGAGTGTGCAGGGCAGAGTCGAGTCTGTAACCAAAGGAAGATAATAATAAAGAGAAGTTTTATCTTAATTCCGTGTATTTGTTCTTGGGTTATTATCTGTTAATATGAATTGCAATTATATTGTTTATTTACTACACGCACTTGTATGAATGAATTATATTTCTAAGTATGCTTTACACCTGCAAATAAGCTAAGTTAATCAACTAATTGCAGAATACTAGTATTACATTAGGTAATAACAATGTTCGGCCCCTGAGTAGGGCAGCACAAAGGTAGCATCTCAGGCTGCGAGGTACGGGTAAGTGCGCATAGCGATGTGCGCACAGGGTCGAAACGCGGACCACTTGAACTCATTAGACATCCCCAGGGTGTGGAAACCTAGTTCTAGTGCCCTCCCATAGTACTTCGGGTGAGACCTCAGTCCACGCTCCATGGATTGTTGCCAAAAGGGCCAATAGTACTGGGATTTGTTTGGATAAATCACCTCCAAACCTGGGTCAGGCCCATACAAGCCAACACTTGATATGAAGCTTTCAAAGGGACAAAAAAGGACCCCTCCCTCCGCTCTTCCTCCTGTTTCTTTTGAATTTCTGTAGTTTTCTATTTCCAAGAAGGGATTCGATTCCAATTGTAATCTTTAGGTAGCAGAGACTTACACTGGCCGAGACAACTAGTCTAGCAAATAGCTGGCGCTCTGGCTCAAATATTTCTGTGATTGTAACTGAAGCTCTACCGCTTTTCTTATAAATATGGAGAAGCAATATTATAGAGAGGTTCCAGAATTTCTCACCCACGAGGTCTGAATTATGAGATGCCACTTTGGTTCTATTTGTTGTTTCATGGAGGACTTAACCAATGTTGTGCTGAATGTCTGCACTGGTTATTTGGACCCTTAAGACTAATGAAACTCCCTGTTGATTCCAAGCATGATAGATGTGTAGTATGTACCCCTCGGTAATCTCATTTCATTTGTGTTTTTCTTTCCCTGAAATAGTATTAATGAAGCTATTGGTTTCTTGTTGATTCATGGATTTATCTAGGCTGCTTAATAAGAGAATAGTACTAGTGCATATCTTAGATTTATTTGTGTTATTCATAGGCACTCAGTGCCTATAGAAACTACAGATTTACTTTTATATTTGATTAGCCTACAATTCCTGTGGTAGCTCAAATTTTCTTTGGTTGTTAAGCACAAAATGATACCCATTTACATTTACTCTGAACCCTTAATCAACACTCCTCTATTTCTGCCATTTCACCTCCTTCCTCTTCCATATTTCTACTGGGACATTATTGCTAAGGATTCTGCTTGTTTACAACCCTATGCATATATTCTCCTCCTCCTTCTCCTTCTTTCCACCACTACCCCAACTTCATTTTTAAGTTGTCTCATTGTTGTGTGTCGACCACTAGGAGAAGACATTTCTCTTTGAATATAGCCCCGATATACCACCTCATTTGGATCAATGTATTGGCTTGAGTCTACCTTAATGAAGGCATATTGAACCAAGCCCCTCTTATTACCTTTTTACGTGACAATTGGAGTGTTGAAATCCCCTCACTCATAATCTCTTAAGAACTTGATCCAAGTGGATGTTGGTGGCCACCCACCTATCCCATTTGGACCCCCACAATTGTCTCTTTCAGCATTTTCAGTTTCCTTAATTGTAGCACAACTTACTATTTTTAGCAGTTTTTCGGGTCCTGAACTTCCGGAGCCATTTTGAGGCCCTAAACGACGTTTTTTTGGGGAATCTAGGGAACATGGGTCCATGCAAGACCGTGTTTCCCATTCCAACAATGATAGTTACTCGAATAGATATTTCTAATTAGCTATTGTACGCGTGAAACGGAGATCATATCCAAAGTTACGACCCCGGGAAATTGATGTACCAATTTACCCAAAACGGGGCCCACAATTTGGCGTTTCATCTTCTAAGGGTCGGTTTTGGAATGTGAAGGGTTTTCCATTGTTTCTCAATAATAAATAGGCCTTCGAGCCTCATTGTAACACAAGTTTGGAACAGTTCAGAGACATGTAGCCGCACATCTCTTCTCAGAGATAAGCTACCATCGTCCTAGCTGGTTTATTTCCAATTCTGGTTGTAAGCATATTTCGGTATTTTCCATTAATGAAATGAAGTGTTATTTCCGCTGCATCTCTTTATTTATGGTTATCGCATCTCTGTATTTATGGTTATCTCTGTAATCTATTGCGTTCCTATTTAAATCCGAATCAGAACTCTATTTAAGATGTCCTAGGCATTGGTCTACAATCAACCCAGAGGCTATCTCTAGGGGTCTTTCTATCTCTCCTACAACATTTGTATTGCTGGTGTGATTTGAAGCGACAACATGTTTATGGCATCGTTGCCGAGGAATAGATTAGAGTATTTTTCCCTGGGTATGACAAAGTATTACATTTCCTCTGTTAGGTGAGCAAATGAAGTGTGGGTTGAAGATCTCTCACCTTGGTGACTCCACTGTCAATCTTATGGTAAACATCTTGGTGAATCCACTGTCCATGTCTCTGTTTGATCATCTTGGCTTTCAAGCATCCCCATACTCACTTAGATGCTACAACATCCAAAAAATCTCCCTACTTTTGAAGCTGAAATCAATCATACAGGGAGGTTTTAAAGATGCCCATCCATGCATTTCCGGCCAACAAATTTTCCCCATTGGATTTTTCTTCCATTACTGGTTATCCTAACCATGTTCCTTTGTTTTGTGAATGGGATACCTACTTACCTAAATTCAGTGGGAACATAGAGAGAAGGCTTGACCATCACGTTACAAATTTTCATGAATGCATGGAGCAACAAGGTATTTCTCTTGAATATGTACAAATGAAGTTGTTCATGTATTCTTTATGGGAAGGTGCTAGAGTTTGGTACAAAACACTACCTCATGGTAGCATATCTTCCCTAAGAAGTTTTCATAAATATTTCAATCACTATTGCAAAGAATTATACCCATCGAATTCTTTATTTGAAGAGTGTTGCACACCTCTTAATGATGAAGACATTCCCAAGGTTAATGACCCTACTGAAGATGTATGTGAGAGCCCATTCCAAGAAGATATCCACTCACAACAAGATGCATCACCCCTTGAGAAAGAAAGAGAAGAAGGAAAAACCATTGAGCTACAAATAAACTCTTAAAGAGTTTATTCAATTAATTATGATTGTTCCTCTTCTTATGATGAATATGACTCTAACGGAGAGTCAAGTGAGGCAGAGCTACCACACTCTCAGTTATGGGAAGTTGAACAAGAAGAAGAGGCCCATCAGGAGGTCAATAAAGAGGCTCCCGTCCATGATGCATATCTTAAACATGGAGAGCAGGATCAAAAATCTCCTCTAGTTTGTTATTCATATTATTCAGAGGAGAAGGAAATGATCATGGAGGTGCAAAAGGAGTTTTTTACCAGCAAGTGGGGAGAAAGCTCCCAACAACAAGTTTTTCAAGAAGAGCTCAAAGCCAAAGTTGAGGAGTTGAATATTGTTTGTGGTTGCCATGACCAAAAATACATCGATCAGCAGACTATATGTGAAGAAGACGTTGCTGCAAAAATTCCTTATCTATTCCATGACCATGTGGTTGAGTACATGAACCTATTCTTAAGTCATCACCATAGGTCATTTCAAGAGCATGTATTAGGCTCCTTGTTTGAATTTTTTTTTATGGTGCATGTTCATTTTAATTTTTGTTTTTCAACAATGTAAAGGCATATGGTCCAGTACTCTAATTCTAGCTTGGCTCCATTGGAGGGTTGAACACACTTAGCTTAATTAATTTCTATGCATAAGTAAAAATGTACATAAATATGCTCACTAACTGATAATTTACTTTCCAGTTGTTAGTATTTTTATTTCTCCATTTTGGATTAAGGAGGAAACTCCAATGGAGTTTTGTTGGTTACAAATATTCAAATATTACTAACTCCATGCCCAATGGTGAAGGATACTAGTATGTAGGTTCTCAGCACCTTGCCAGCAAGGCACTGTCCCCAATAGGAGCTTGTTAGCCTCCTGCTGCAGTAGGTTATTCATCTTTCATGATCGACATTTTTACATGCAAAATATGTCGTACTATGCATACTACAATGCTCCATATTTTCTAAAAAAGGCCAAGGAAGGATGCCATGAGAGTGTGCTAGCCTAAGTGACACTGCTGTATTCCAATTTTGATGAGGTATTCTATTTTTGAACAATTTTCAGTTAAAAGGAGGTCCAAATAGCTTAATCTTGGTCTCCCTAGGTTTCAATTTCTTGTTATAGAATATAGAGAATCATTATCTGTCCAAACAGCTTAATCTTGGCAGATTCTTAGATAGGTAGAGAAGCAAGGGTGCTCAACAGCCTAATCTGAGCCCCTGGATGAAATAAGTGTAGATGTAGATAATAGGACAAAGAGAAAAAGTTGAAAAACTGGGTTTTCTAGTTCAGGTGCACCCAAACCAAAAGAAGAAAAAATGCTAGGTAAGTAGGCTGGGTAAGTAGCTTTGTGGTTGCAGAAATCAAGCTATGTGATCCATTTCATGTTTTCAAAGTGTCATATCTATTCAAATCACAAGTTGGAGGCAATTTTCCATTTAAAGGAATTCAAGCGAGGCATGTCTAACTCCCCCCTTCTTCCTCTTCCCCAAATCACTCACTAACTTCCCCTAAAGAGGTCAAAATCTGCTTGATACCTCTCAAATTCATCATTCTTCATATCAGTCGCCTTGGCAAAGATCTGCTTTACTCAAGGAAAGTCCATACTTCCTCTACAACTCTTACTTCTCCTTGATAGCCTAAGATTTACATACTTAGCGCTTTTTCTCATCATTGTCATGTTGACTGCTAACTCTACTATGTAACTCCCTATCTATCTCCCCTTCCCCCTACTAAAACTATGTTAATAACCCCCCTATATACTTATTCCCTCCCCCTGGTTGAAATATAACCATAAATACACTTGGGAATTGCTAGGTTTATCTGAAACTTAGCAAGAACCCTCATTTCCCCCCTCAAACCATCTTCTCATGCATTTCGGACTCCTTCTGATGCACAAAACCCTTTGTCACCCCGTAAATCCTTCCTCTAATGCTTTTTGACTCCTTCACAAAGCATAAAATCCCCCTCCAAATGTATAAAATCCACCTTTGGGCCTTGTTTGTCTTTTTCAAAGGCATAAACCTTTTTTTTGGGCCATTAAACCCCTCTCAAAGCACATAAAATCCTCCCAAGTGCCTTTAAAATCCTTCCAAGGCATGAAAAATCCCTTTTTTGGGCTATCAGACCCCTTCCCATGCCTTGAATCCCTTCAAAACATCAAAAATTCTGCTTCTGATAATAAAAGCCCGCATCACTTACCGTGGGCCTTGCTCCGATTGCAAAAGGGTTCTATTGGACCCCCTCCGATGCGATATTGCGGTCAGGAGGGGAGTCGTGTATCAAAACAGCGCATAAGTGTGCCCCCGATTGGTTTGGCCGACGGCGATTTCGCCGATCGGCGTATCGCTATGACAAAACAAACATACATGTGTGCTGCCGATATGGTTCATCGCCGATGGTCTGTTGCCGATCGCATATCGGCAATTGATGTTTCATATGAAACCATGCCATATATATATATAGGCCCCATCCATTATCCTTCCGTTGCCTTCTCTGTTCTCCCATTTGTCTCATTTCCCGCGCCCTAGATCTACGGTGGGCGGGTCTGTTCCCTTTCAAACCTGTCGATGATTAGCGTCCGGGGATGGGCGTTTTTCCTGTGCCACGTCACCCGCCGTACTAGTTCCCACCGTTGACGTCATGCTGATGTCATCCGTCGAAAGAAAGGCACGCAAAGGTGAAATCGCTGCTTAGGAAGCTCGGAATGAAAATCTGAGGTAGTTTTTGATGCGCGATTAGCGCTTAGCGCTAATCGTGCATCGCTAAGAAAAATTGGCTAAAATGCAAAGCCTCAGTCCAGCGCAAGTCTGCAGTAGTTATTTTTTCCCGAAAGAAGCAGAAAGGGGTTAATTGACCCGTTAAAGAGTATCAGAAGAGATGAAGCCAATTTTCATGTCAAAGAGTATCAGTGCTGCGGCAAAGTGTATCAATCATCAGTGTCAGCGGAAGTCTTTATTTTCAAAGCAGATGGCAATAAAGGGATCGCTCAAAGTCAATGAAGCAGCTCAGAGCCATCAAAGCTCACCAAGTCATTATTAAACGTATTAAAGCCACTTAAGGCAGATGAACCACCTAAACGGTGCTGATAAAAGGATTCAAAGCCCATCTGCAGAAACAGTGCATAAAGCCACATATGGGCAGCGTTTTAGTATTCAAGGCGCAATTATGGCCAAATAGCCAGCACATCACAACAAAGGACCCATACTTAACTCAATTTTGATGCCTGCTGCCCTAGCACAACTGTTAGATAGATATTTTGCTGCATTTATGTTCAGTAGAAAGTACCTAAATCAGATTTATTGCCATAGATCTTCCCTGAGATCTGTTTTGTAGATATTTTGCCTATAAATACAGCCCTGAACAATGTAATGAGGGGTTGGAGGTTGGTTAATGCACTCCAAGAGAGACTCGCTCTGTATCTGATATGTTTTACTTAATCAAATATTGTTGAAAGCTTGGAGAACGGACTGTTTGATGTATTGTTAATGTCTCTGAAGAGTGATTGAGGGAAATATTGTGCTGCTTTCTGAATCAATAAGTGTTCCTTACCTATGTTATTTCAATTTCACATATGCTCAAGTCACAGAACAAAAGTTTGGTTTAGAATTTGCTTACCTGCACTCTATGCTCAGCTTTTGTGGCTTCTTAATGTTTTCCTCTTGATTTAGGCATAGATATGGATTCCTTATGGCTCATATTTGCTCTATTTCACATGTGAATGACTGTTATCTGGGAATTCTTAGCTGCTCCTAGGTAGAGCTTGTTCATCTTCTCTCTGCTAACCTGATTGAGAGATTCTTTGTTGCCTCTCACTTCTTAGCCAGCAATCCATCTTCATTTAGCTTGAGTATTGTTTCATGAGCAGCTACCTTGGCCCTTTTTCCTCTTGTGACTAAGAGAACGCACCAGCAGTCTTACTCCATGCCCAATGGTTTGAAACTTGTCACACTATGCATTGCCTCTCTACTTGAAAGCATCCTCCTTCCACCCAAACACAAACAAAACCCCTTGAACCCAATAACTAGCCTAAAATCATCATCAACAAAAGCTAAAATCATTAAGAGAGAGCCCTCTCTGATTGCAGGTGGGCTAGAACCTGTAATCCAAAGATTGGTTTGTGGTTACCTCGGTTGTATCCCTTTCAGGGGCTTAGGGACAAATTGAGTGCTAACATAATGGCGACTCCACTGGGGACATCCTCAGATAATCTCACAAAGTCCAGTCCGACAGCTCCGCTAAGGAAGAATCTGACCTTTAAGAAAGTTTTGTTTAACCAATATTCTTAGAAAACTCCTCAGCAAAACAAGCTAGAAGTTGGCTCCCAAAAAGAATTTACGATATAAAACGTCAAATCTGGACCCAAAGCCCCCAGCTAATTCTGAAAATCCAAATTTAATCCCAAGAAACCTCAGGAAGCTAGAGCGAAGAGAGGATTTAGCTGATTCTAGTCCTGAGAAATTTCAGCCAAGCAGTGTTCGGACCCCTGTCAAAGTTCTATTTCATTCATCCCCTACTTCATCATTCACCTCTCCAAGCACCTCGCCCACACCTCCATTCACTGCATATACTACCACTACAACTCTTATTATCCCAGTTGTTCCAGCTGTTCCGTTTATCCCTATCGTTCCACTTATCCCTATGAATATGGCTAATAGATATGCCCCTCTACAGCTGCCCACAAATCTTAGGGCTATGCCTCAGGATTACCAGACTAAAATAACTTATTTTGATGGCACAAGTGCCTGTATGGCCCTTCAGCATACAAATAAAATGCAGGATTACTTTGAGAGCTATGAGATTGACGATGATGGTGTGAGAATGAAGATTTTTGTCCAAAGTTTGACTGGTGAAGTCAGGACTTGGTTTAGAGCACTCCCAGCCAACTCCATAGCAGACCCAGAAGCCTTATACCAGTCATTTATCAACAGATGGGAGAAAAAGAAAGACCCCTTGCACATATTATCTGAATATGACACCATCAAAAGAGGCCCTCAGGAGACTGTCTTGGACTATTGTGCAGGATTTAATAATGTTTATAATGCAATACCACAGAACTTAAGACCTCCACCCGATCTTGATTTGTACAAATTCCCTAATGGTTTTGATACTGATATGGCTTATCAGTTAAGGGAAAGATCCCCTAAAAGCCTTGCATACATGAAAAATGTTGTTGTTAGTGTGGAAGCAAACCTAATTGCCAAAAGAAACAGAGCTAGAACCGAAAGAAGAACCACCTTCAAGGAAAAACCCTCAGCCTTAGACCACAGACTAGATGCTATTATCAGTGGCATGCACAGGTTGGGAGATAGAGTGGAGAGCATTGAGAGGAAATCATCATGGGAAGGACAACAACCCAACACCATAAGGAACCCAAATTTAAGGAAAACTCAGAACACAAACGCTGGTAGGTCTAGCCCCGACTGTGATATAAGACCTCCTTTCCAAGAAAAATACAGAGAAGCATCCACATCCAGTGAGCCAACATAGGAGACTCACATGAACATGATAGATTTGAAAAATGAGCAACAAATTTTTTTGACTCAAGAAGACCAAGAATACCATGATGTAAATCAATTTCAGACTAAGTCTGAAGAGTCTTTTGATTTTAAACAAGGCTATGATTCTGCTATGTATGAGGTGCACAAGCAATATAAACTGAGGACTAGAACAATTGAGGTGCCCGAGCCTGTAAAAAAAAAGGAAACAAAACATCCCAAGAAGATTAAAGGCGAGGCTGTTATTACAGAACCGACTGATGAGACTGTCCCAAACCTGCAGGAAGTAACTATGGAAGACATAACAGACATGCAACCCTCTAATGATCAACCTTTGCTATATTCTCCCTCTAAAGAAGAGTTGAATAGTGTTCCGCAAAACCTTCCCAAGACAGAAATACTGCCAAGTATCATTCACCATAACGCTGATAATCAAGAAGAAAACACAGAAAATACACTTGAAAGGGGAAAATCTACCTCTGCCAACACAAAGACTCTGTTGGAGAAACCATTTAACTTAGAAGTAGAAATAAGTAAACTTAAGATTTCCATCCCCCTCTCTGAGCTTGCCAAACAGGATGTGTATAGGCAACAAATCCAAAGATCACTTCAGATGCCAGAGATCAAGGATGATGTCAATGTTTTAGATGATACGCCTGAGCTGTTATTTGGTCCTGAGGTTAATGGAAAACCAACATATGGAGCTGTTCTGCCCTTTTATGTAAGCCTACATATACATGACAAAGTTTTGCATAATGCTATGTTTGATTCAGGGGCCTCACACAATCTTATGCCCAAAGATGTAATGGAAAAGATAAACCTTGACGTCACAAGACCCTACAAAGACCTTTTCTCCTTTGACTCAAGTCAGGTCAAGTGTTTAGGATTAATTAAAGATCTATGTGTGTCTTTAGTCCAATATCCCAACAAAACAATTCTAATGGACGTGGTGGTTGCAGACATTCCACCAAAATATGGGATTCTCTTATCAAGATCTTGGGGAGCAAAACTCCAAGGATCCCTTCAATTAGACCTCTCTTATGCCACTATTTCAGTCTTCGGGCAACCAAAGAGACTGTATAGAGAAACACTGATGAAGTATGTGGTGAGTAGTGAGGAAAATCCCCAAAACTTTCCCATTTACTCAATCCATTCTGATATGGATTCCTTTATTTTGTTCAATAATGATGATCGTCCCCCAACTGGTGATAAGCCTTCGGATTTAGAACAAGAAGCATGTGTAAGTGAGGAATCGGTTACCCATACCCAAAAAACTGGCAAAACAATCAATGCAACCAGCACACAAGAAGAACCTCCCGAAACAGAAAATTCAAAACTGCCCACTCTGATAATGATTTTAAACCCCAATGCTAGCCAAGACCAAGAAATCCTCTGGTATTTGGAGTTTGATGGTTCAATAAATAAGCTAGGAGTAGGGGCAGGAGTATGGATCCATAATACCCAAAACAACCATGCAGAAGGTCGTGCATATAGATTGAATTTCAAATGCACCAACAACATGGCAGAGTATGAGGCCCTCCTTTTAGGCCTTAAGCTCATCAAAGCTCTTGGGGCTGCAAAAGTTTCCATTCTAGGTGACTCCGATTTAATCATACAACAAATGAAAGGAAACTTTGTTACCAATGACAATAGGCTGAGAGCTTATAGGACTGCTGCCACAGAAATACTCAATTCCTTCACCGAATCCCAGCTTGCTAAGATTTCTAGAAACCATAACATACATGCACACAACCTAGCCACTTTTGCTAGTACATGCAAGCTTCCCTTTGAGCCAAATCACCATTTCACTGCTGAGATAAAACATAGGCCGGCTGTCCCTAACAATATTAAAGATTGGCAAGCGTTTGAAAATGATGCTCAGATTAACAATTTCCTCACTCTTGAGCATGAGTTTTCAAATTCAAACATTGACATGGATGCCATGAATGATTCCCAACAGCAAACAAGTGGAAATCAACAAGCTGTAACAACTGCAACAACGAAACAAATCTTTAACCCAACTATTTTTGACAATGTAAACATAGAAGAGCTGAAACAAATGCATTTAGATGAAACAACCAAAGTAGAGGCTGAGTTCATTGATATAAAGGATAACTTTTTGCCTACTGGCCTCACTCCATTAGAAGACATGTTTGATAATAATGATGTGCCCAAAAAGCCAAAAATGGAGCCTTTAAATGCTACTATAGAAGAACACAACATAGGGACAACAGAGAAGCCCAAAACGATTAAATTGTCCAAAAATATGCCACCTGATCAAAAACCAAAGTATGTGGATTTGTTCAAAGAGTTCCAAGGTGTATTTTCTTGGAGTTATGAGGACTTTAAGTCCTATGACACCTCAGTGATTCAACATACCATTCCCTTAAAACCAAACCAAAAACCATTTAAGCAGAAACTTAGAAGAATTAACCCTATGCTTCTTCCCCTGATCAAAAAAGAAGTGAAAAAAATGTTTGAGGCTGGCATTATAGCACCCATTAGATTTTCTGAATGGGTATCCAATCTTGTCCCCACAAGAAAGAAAACAGGTGAGATTAGACTATGTGTTGATTTGAGAAATTTGAACCAAGTCTCTCTAAAATACCACTATCCTTTTCCCAAAATGGACCATATCCTACAAAGAGTAGTGGGGTCATCTAGAATCTCTTTGCTAGATGGATTCTCAGGTTTTAATCAAATACTTGTTCACCCGAATGACCAAGACAAGACAGCCTTTACCACACCATGGGGAACCTTTAAGTATGTTAAAATTCCTTTCGGGCTAAAGAACTTGGTGCCACCTTTTAAAGGGCAATGGATATTGCATTTGCCAAGGAAATCCATGATTTCCTTGTTGTCTATCTTGATGACTTAACCCCTTTCTCCAAATCTGATCAAGAGCACCTTAGACACTTAAGGAAAATCTTCATGACATGTAAGAAATATGGTATTTCCTTGAACCCCAAGAAGTCCTTGTTTGGCCTTGAGGAAGGTAAGTTGCTAGGCCACATCATTTCAAAATACGGTATCAGAATTGATCCAGAGGATCCAAGCCATCCTCCAAATTCCCTACCCAAGAAACATAAAAGAGTTGCAAGCATTCCTTGGAAAAATCAATTTCCTAAGGAGATTTATCCCAAATTTAGCCGAACTGATAAGGCTGTTAAGCAACATGTTAAAAACGGATGCCAAGGTAAAATGGTCCCTTGAAACCAAGAAAGCTTTTGAGAGTATCAAAGCTGCATTGACTCAAACGCATGTCCTCACAAGTCCACAGTTTGATAAGGATTTTATCATCTTTTCCTTTGCTTTAGATCACACGATACCTGTTGTCCTTTTGCAAAAGGATGACCAGGGAAATGAAAAGCCAATTTCTTTTTTCAGTAGAGCCCTTAGAGATGCTCCTTTGAAGTACCAAATCATGGAGAAGCAGGCCTATGCTCTTGTTAAGGCCATTAAAGACTTCAGAGTTTACATTTTATATTCACATGTGATTGCCTATGTCCCAAACTCTGTTGTAAAAGACATATTAACTCAAGAGGGGCTAGAAGGAAAAAGAGGCAAGTGGATCACCAGCATTCTTGAATATGACATTGAGATAAAACTCACCAAGCTGATAAAGGGATAGGGTTTAGCCAAGCTAATGTACGAAACAAATTTTCAAGCCTTAGACATTAACCAACTGGACAATGAATGGGAGCTAGCGACTCCACATATCAGTCAAACCTTTTTACAATCCCCATGGTATGCTGATATTTGCTTTGTATTGTTAAACCTATGTGCTCCCCCAGGATTGTCCAAGACCAAAAAAAGATTTTTAAAGATGAAAGCATCAAATTTTTGTGTCTTAGATGGTGCCCTATTTTGGAAAAATCATGAAGGTATTTTGCTTAATTTCCTAACTATGGATGAAACTGACAAAGTCCTCAAGGAATTTCATGCAGGAGATTGTGGAGGGCACCTATATTGGAAATCAACAGCTGATAAAATCCTAAGGGCTGGGTTTTATTGGCCTTCCCTGTTTGATAATGTTAAAAAATTTGTAATGTCTTGTCATAAATGCCAAATCTTTGAAGGGAAAAGAAAATTGTTGCCTTTGCCCCTTAAGCCCATCTCAACCGAAAAGCCTTTTCAACAATGGGGTCTTGATTTCATTGGAGAAATCCATCCCTCTTCTTCAGGCCAGCACAAGTGGATTTTAATAGCCACCGACTATTTCACCAAGTGGATTGAAGCCATCCCATGTAGGCAAGCCAATGATTCCACTATTATCCAATTCCTTGAGGGAAATATCCTTTCCAGATTTGGCTCCCTGAGAAAATCATCACTGACAATGCTGCTGCCTTCAAATCCAAAAAGATGATCAACTTTTGCCATAAATTTCACATTACCTTGGACCACTCTACAACCTACTACCCTCAAGGTAATGGTTTGGCCGAATCATCCAACAAAAGCCTCATCAACATCATAAAGAAAATGCTAGAAGAAAACAAAAAGAACTGGCATAGGAAGCTCACAAATTCCCTATGGGCAGACAGACTTTCAACCAAGAGATCCATTGGGATGAGCCCTTATGAGCTAGTATATGGCATGGAGGCCAGATTTCCTTCATCTTTGGGCATTCCTACTATCAAACTGTTACAGGAGATTCAGGATGAACCAAATGACATTCAAAGAAGAATTAATCAGACTATTCATCTCCAGCAAACCAGAGAGCAAGTGTATGATAGAGCTCAAATTTTGCAAGAGAAGCTCAAAAGGATGTTTGATAAGAAAGCTAAGGCTGAGGATTTCTGTGGTGGAAGCAAAGTTCTAAGGTGGGAATCGCGAAGAGAAGACAAGGGAAAACACGCAAAATTCGACTTTCTTTGGAAAGGTCCATTCATTATCAGCGTTGTGCAAGGCAATAACACATATTTCCTAAAATCTGTAGATGGCAGCACAGCTGAAGAGGGCCCTGTAAATGGATGAATGTTAAAGCATTATCATGATCCCTTTTGTTGAGAATCACCCGGCGGTATTATTTTTGTACATAAATGTTTGTATATATCAGCACTTTGTTTCATTTTTGTGTAACAGTCTGAATGATAGAGCATGCAAAAGAAAGTAGGCAGTGCTTCACAGTTCACAAGCAATTCAGTTGAGGGAAAGTGTTGTTCTCACTCCAAAATTTCAATTATCTAACAATCAGCATTAAGAAGTTTTCAATCTACAGCAACAATGGAAGATCAAGGTAGTCTGACCTGCTGTTCTTGGCTTTTCACAAGGAAAAGCCATCCCCAAGTGGAGCCACTGTTAGCCTCCTGCTGCAGCAGGTTATTCATCTTTCATGATCAATATTTTTACATGCAAAATATGTCGTACTATGCATACTACAATGCTCCATATTTGCTAAGAAAGGCCAAGGAAGGATGCCATGAGAGTGTGCTAGCCTAATTGCCACTGTTGTATTCCAATTTTGATGAGGTATTCCATTTTTGAACAATTTTCAGTTAAAAGGAGGTCCAAACAGCTTAATCTTGGTCTCCCTAGGTTTCAATTTCCTGTTATAGAATATAGAGAATCATTATCTGTCCAAACAGCTTAATCTTGGCAGATTCTTAGATAGGTAGAGAAGCAAGGGTGCTCAACAGCCTAATTTGAGCCCCTCGATGAAATAAGTGTAGATGTAGATAGGAGGACAAAGAGAAAAAGTTGAAAAACTGGGTTTGCTAGTTCAGGTGCACCCAAACCAAAAGAAGAAAAAATGCTAGGTAAGTAGGCTGGGTAAGTAGCTTTGTGGTTGCAGAAATCAAGCTATGTGATCCATTTCATGTTTTCAAAGTGTCATATCTATTCAGATCACAAGTTGGAGGCAGTTTTCCATTTAAAGGACTTTAAGCGAGGCATGTCTAACTCCCTCCTTCTTCCTCTTCCCCAAATCACTCACTAACTTCCCCTAAAGAGGTCAAAATCTACTTGATACCTCTCAGATTCATCATTCTTCATATTAATCACCTTGGTAAAGATCTGCTTTACTCAAGGAAATTCCATACTTCCTCTACAACTCTTACTTCTCCTCGGTAGCCTAAGATTTACATACTTAGCACTTTTTCTCATCATTGTCATGTTGACTGCTAACTCTACTATGTAACTCCCTATCTATCTCCCCTTCCCCCTACTAAAACTATGTTAATAACCCCCCTATATACTTATTCCCTCCCCCTGGTTGAAATATAACCATAAATACACTTGGGAATTGCTAGGATTGTCTGAAACTCAGCAAGAACCCTCATTTCCCCCCTCAAACCATCTTCTCATGCATTTCAGACTCCTTCTAATGCACAAAACCCTTCATCACCCTGTAAATCCTTCCTCTAATGCTTTTTGACTCCTTCACAAAGCATAAAATCCCCTCCAAATGTATAAAATCCACCTTTGGGCCTTGTTTTTCCTTTTCAAAGGCATAAACCTTTTTTTTGGGCCATTAAACCCCTCTCAAAGCACATAAAATCCTCCCAAGTTCCTTTAAAATCCTTCCAAGGCATGAAAAATCCCTTTTTTGGGCTATCGGACCCCTTCCCATGCCTTGAAATCCCTTCAAAACATCAAAAATTCTACTTCCGATCATAAAAGTTCGCATCACTTACCGTGGGCCTTGCTCCAATTGCAAAAGGGTTCTATTGGACCCCCTCTGATGCGATATTGTGGTCGGGAGGGGAGTTGTGTATCAAAACAGCGCATAAGTGTGCCCCCGATTGGTTTGGCCGACAGCGATTTCACCGATCGGCATATTGCTATGACAAAACAAACATACATGTGCGCTGCCGATATGGTTCATCGCCGATGGTCTGTTGCCGATCGCATATCAGCAATTGGCGTTTCATATGAAACCACGCCATATATATATATAGGCCCCGTCCCTTATCCTTCCGCCACCTTCTCTGTTCTGCCATCCGTCCGATTGCCCGCGCCCTAGATCTATGGTGGGCGGGTCTATTCCCTTCCGAACCTGTCGATGATTAGCGTCCGGGGATGGGCGTTTTTCCCGTGCCACATCACCCTGCCATGTCACCCGTCGTACTGGGTCCCGTCACTGATGTCATGCTGACATCATCCGCCGAAAGAAAGGCGCGCAAAGGCGAAATTGCTGCTTAGGAAGCCCAGAATGAAAATCTGGGGCATTTTTTGATGCGCGATTAGCGTTTAGCACTAATCGCGCATCACTTAAAAAAATTGGCTAAAATGGAAAGCCTCAGTCCAGCGCAAGTCTGCAGCAGTTATTTTTTCCTGAAAGAAGCAGAAAGGGGCGAATTAACCCGTTAAATAGTATCAGAAGAGATGAAGCCAATTTTCATGTCAAAGAGTATCAGTGTTGCAGCAAAGTGTATCAGTCATCAGTGTCAGCGGAAGTCTTTATTTTCAAAGCAGATGGCAATAAAGGGATCACTCAAAGTCAATGAAGCAACTCAGAGCCATCAAAGCTCACCAAGTCATTATTAAACGTATTAAAGCCACTTGAGGCAGATGAACCGCCTAAACGGTGTTGATAAAAGGATTCAAAGCCCATCTTTTACAGAAATAGTGCATAAAGCCACATATGGGCAGCGCTTTAGTATTCAAGGTGCAGTTATGGCCAAATAGCCAGCGCATCACAACAAAGGACCCATACTTAACTCAATTTTGATGCCTGCTGCCCTAGCACAGCTGTTAGATAGATATTTTGCTGCATTTATGTTCAGTAGAAAGTACCTAAATCAGAGTTATTGCCATAGATCTTCCTTGAGATCTGTTTTGTAGATATTTTGCTTATAAATACAACCCTAAACAATGTAATGAGGGGTTGGAGGTTGGTTAATGCACTCCAAGAGAGACTTTCTCTATATCTGATATGTTTTACTTAATCAAAGATTGTTGAAAGCTTGGAGAAAGGACTGTTTGATGTATTGTTAATGTCTCTGAAGAGTGATTGAGGGAAATCTTGTGCTGCTTTCTGAATCAATAAGTGTTCCTTACCTATGTTATTTCAACTTCACATATGCTCAAGTCACAGAACAAAAGTTTGGTTTAGAATTTGCTTACCTGCACTCTATGCTCAGTTTCTGTGGCTTCTTAATTTTTTCCTCTTGATTTGGGCATAAATATGGATTTCTTATGGCTCATATTTGCTCTATTTCACATGTGAATGACTGTTATCTAGGAATTCTTAGCTGCTCCTAGGTAGGGCTCGTTCATCTTCCCTCTGCTAACCTGATTGAGAGATTCTTTGTTGCCTCTCATTTCTTAGCCAGCAATCCATCTTCATTTAGCTCGAGTATTGTTTCATGAGCAGCTACCTTGCCCCTTTTTCCTCTTGTGACCAAGAGAACGCACCAGCAGTCTTACTCCACGACTCCATGCCCAATGGTTTGAAACTTGTCACACTATGCATTGCCTCTCTACTTGAAAGCATCCTCCTTCCACCCAAACACAAACAAAACCCTTGAACCCAATAACTAGCCTAAAATCATCATCAACAAAAGCTAAGATCATTAAGAGAGAGCCCTCTTTGATTGCAAGTGGGCTAGAACCTGTAATCCAAAGATTGGTTTGTGGTTACCTCGGTTGTATCCCTTTCAGGGGCTTAGGGACAACGTGAGTGCTAACAGAGCCAATGTTGTCACCCACTACTTTATCAGTCATCAGTTGCCTCAAATTCCAAATAGTAGTGAATTTTGATGTTATTTGTTGAGCCACAAAATCTCTCAATGATAAATCAGACCCTCCCCATTGCATAGTGCTCGAAATGAGATTTCCAATGGTATATAGAAGTCCAAAATGGACCTCTGGTTCAAAATATATGGTGTGTGGAAGATCAGGAGTCATGTTGCCTTGAAGTGAAGGAAAAGAGATTATTAGAGGACCCCAAGCATAGCAAGTTAAGCATATTTGAGCATCCCGCAACCCCGTAGTCTCGCATGACCCCCGGAGTTCCTTATGGGTCATCCTTAAGGAATTGTGGGGGGAAGCACATTGACAGTGTTAAATCACCAGGGAAGGGAAGAGGAAAATTTACACTAAAATCATTGAAAAACCAAGGGCAAGTGGACCCCCTTTCTCTCTCCTCCAAGGGGGCCACATGGCACATTAACCGCAGTCTTGCATCCCACACATCAGTGAGGTCCCGGAGCACATACTTAAGGTTATCGATGGTTCAAAGTGTTGAATGTCGATATTGCATCCCACAGGTCCCCGCATAATGCAAATCCCATAGTACTATAGGTCCCCACATCCGATAGTCCCACAAGTCTCGTCGGGCTCTGCATCTTACATCTCGGTGACCCTGCAGTCTCGTAGTCACAACAAACCCTAAAACCTTGCAGGGGGGCTAATCTTATGATATAGTGTGAAATTGTTGGGGAGGGCCGAAAAAGTCTAACAAAGAAAGCATGGAAAAACCAAAGCTGGATTGCCACCTTCACTTTCATTCACATGGTGGCACGGAGGTATGGTAAATCTTGCATCCCACAATATCAGTGGATCAGTGAGGTTTTCATTCCAAGACCATGTGGGGGCTAATTCTCTGATACTGTGTAAATGTTCTGGGGAGGGCCGAAATTTATTAACAAAGGAAATGCACACAAAAACAAGGTCGGGCATGCCTTTTTCTCTCTCCTCCAAGGGGCCCCATGGTGACATACGATTGATCCTCATAGTTGACATGGCCGCTGATGTCAACAATGATGTGGCAGTATAGATGATGATGTGGCAGATGACAGGTGTCACTCTGTTTCAGCATTTTCAGGGGTGAAATGGGGCCATTTTTGGGTGACACATGTCACCACTCACATGGTGACATGTGGTAATGATGACATCACCCCATGGATCGGCAATCACAATTGTTAAGGGGAAAAGCTAAAGATAAAAGGCTATCAAGCGTCGGGATGTGGGGTTCCAAGTAACAAAGGAAAAAGCCCCCCACCAGATGTGATAAGTTATTACGGCATGATCTATAAACATTTTGCATCCGGGATATCGGCTAATGCGGTGTAAGGGGCAATCAATGGGCTTTCCGTGTTATAAAGGAAAAAGGATCTCGGACACTGGTCTGAAGGCCTTAGCGGCTGAAGGTTAAGCCCTTGGTCTTAGCCCTTGGTTACATGAAAAGAAAAAAATAAGAGGGGCCATACTAAAGGGGGCTTAAGGGGAGGTCAGAATTCACCTATTTCACATTATTCTTAAAGGATAAGGTCTCGTGGCTGTGGTGCTCCAATAGTGTTTTGCAGAGATTTAAATGGGTGGATGGGTCGGCAGCTATGGTCTTAAGAAGAACAGGTGGTGCATTCAAAGCACGGGATGGACTAATCTAGAAGAAGCCCACTATGACACGGATCGAGGAGTCAGTGCCAAATGATATAAAGGTTGAAATGATAGAGTCAGTCCTGATAGCAGATTTGACAATAAATCATGTGGGATGGCACATTCAAAATAGGTGTGGGCACATTCGTGAGAAAACTATTCTGTTACATGCCTCTAGATTCGGTGCCGAAGGTATTTAAGGGAGAATAGATAGTAAATAGGACAAGCAGCATGGGAAGAAGACTGTGAAGCCCATGTAGCCCCCATATTGTTATTTTTGTGCCCCATAGAAGTCCACTATTGTTATTTTTGTACCCTTACATTATTATTGTTATGTGGGCCCTGATTATATTGTGACCCTTTAGACTCCTATATATATTAAGGAGGTATTTTCATTTGTATTGTTATCACTTAGAACTATAAACATTTGTATATAACCCTTTGCCCAAAGTCCAATGCCTAAAATTGGTGTTAAATTGTTTTTAGTCTATGTTTCTTACTTAGGGTTGAAGCTTTAAAGATGTTTGATGTAAAGCGTATGCTAATCCTATTGGTCATCCTCCACCATCATGCTTCCATAAGACATGTCTTGTCTAATCCATGTCACTGATCCTTTCCGCAATTTCGCATCGCAGTCTCTTATTGGTCCGTTTCACTGCATAATCATTGTTCAGCCATTTTGCAGCATCACCATCAAGCCGTTTCGCAGCGCATTATGACAATTCAAAACTAAACGCGCTGCGAAATCACAGATTCGTGCGTTTTGCAGCGAATATTTCTAAAAGGGTCAAGTCCGTTAATGAGTCACCATTCCCGTCCTCTCATGTCAGTTTTTCGTACCTCCCAAACGCTCATTAACCATCACTCCACTAATAAATTTGCAGACATGCGCATCAGTATCTATCCAAATGAGTTTTACTATGATTGTGAATGTACATAAGTGACCAGCCCGTGTGATGATTATATGTGAGTTTGCAAGTGAAGCTGCTTTCAAGAGAGCCTGTTTCAAGCGAGGCTGAGCCAAAAGAAAGAAAGGATCGAATTACTAATTCCAGTTGAAGCTGTTGTTCACTGTCAGTGCGAAGGTTTCAAAGGCGAGATGGAGAAGAGAGGACACCGGTCTGGAAAATGCCAGAGAACAGAGCCTGAAGGTTTAGACTTAGCATTAAGAGATGAGGGTGTGAAGAAAGCCTTCCAGGATTGTCAGCTGTTGGAATTTTCTGCAAGAAACTGCAGGGTGGCCATGCTCAGGTAACAAAGGATTTTGCTTTAAACTTCACCGGTTTGAATTCTAAAATAGCTATGTTAGAAGTTAAAGTGTCTCCAGAGGAAATAGCTGCAGTAACTGAGATCCCGAGAGGGGGACAAGAATGGTTTAAGAACTTCAAGTTCGATATGAGTCCATGCAAAGAATTCCTGAAAGAGGCATATGTGAATGAGGACCTGACAAAGGCAGTGCCTAGAAACTATGTTAAGGAGCATTATGCCCTGCTTCTCACCTGTATTCAGAAGTACCTAACTTGTGAGGGAAGATATAATAAAGTCTATTCCTACCACTTCAAGTTGCCGTAACATTTTACTGGTAAAGCATCCATAGACATTCCCTTCTACTTGTTTCGAAGTCTGAGAAAAATGTGTGACAAAGTGTAGTTAAGAAAGGATTACTGTGAAACATCTCTATTTCACCATGGTCTGGTCAAGTTGTTAGTTTTGAATGGTCTTCAGAAAATAGGCAGGGATTGGGACTCGTTCATTTTCATGGCGGGTTTTCAAAGTAAAACAGGTCTGACTCCACGGCCCGTTAAAGAAAAAGAGCAGTCAGTTGAAGAGCCCACGATTGCTGAGCTTCAGAAGGAGGTTAAGGATAGAAGGAAGGTAAAATCAGAGTTAAGAAAGTCAGTCAAGCCACTGGTTAGTAAAGAACAACCTCAGCCATCAGCAAAAGGAGAGCCCAGCATAAGAAGACTGTACCTGGGCCAAAAGAATCTGAAAAAGTGTCAAGGGTGAGGACAAGGAGTCAAATGATCAAAGAAAAAGGAAAAGCAGTGGCTGTTGAGGAAAGCCCGGTATCAAAAGCCAGCTTGAATGATTTGCTGGAAGCTATTGAGTTTGATCAAGTTGAGCCGACACACATTGAACCAATGCATATTGACTTGACACAGTCAACACCGAAAAGCACCAAGAAAGCTAAAGCTTCAAAAATACTGAGGTTTGATGAACCAGGTGATGAGTTTATCTTCAAACCAAGGAGACCCCTCACAAGAAAGCAAGCAAGGGAAACTGAGAAACTGCCCAGAACAAAGGAGGCAAAGGAAATAAAGAAAAAACCTCTTACAAGAAAGTAAGCAAGGGAAGCTGAGAAACTGCCCAGAACAGAGGAGGCAGAGGAAATCAAGAAAAAGGGTTCAAATAGAAAAGTCATCATTTCCCAAGGAGGAAATATTATATCTACAAAGGACCAGTTGGAGGCAACTGAAAGTGAAATTGCTAAGATGAAGAGTGCCAGGGCTGAAATCAAAGCCATGGAAAAAGAGGTTGCAAAATTGAAGGCACAGCTAAATAAATTAGCTGCTAGATGAAATTGCTGATTCTAAGTAAGGTGTTGTTCTAAAGTTTTGTAAAATTTTGCTTAAGTTCATTATTTTGAAGGCATGTAAACCCGGCTATATATATATCCAAGGTAAAAAGAAATTTTGAAATCAGGTGGCAGAGCAGTTAAAATCGCAAAGAGAATTGAAATTGTTTAAAACAGTTTCGCAGTTTTGCAGTGCACGGCGAAACTGCTGTAGGTGTTGATTTTAAATGCAGACAAACAGCTTGGTAAGATGATTGGAAATTTTCTAAAGGAAACACCTGAAGGATGTGTAGAAGGCAAAATGAAACCATCACAGCCATTCAGATCAAGACAGGTGTACCTTTAAAAAGGTGAAATGTTTTGACTCAAGGGTAAAGTTTTTGTTATAAAGTCACTTTATTGCTGGTCATAAGGTGTTGAATGAATTGCATATATGGAATTTCGGCTTGCACACTTGGCCATCGATGGAGCATCCAGTCTATCAAGAAACATGGTGGTGTTCTATTGTTTTTGGGTTATTAAAAAGGCTTAAAGTACATGTTGGCATTTTCGAAGTGATGGGGGACTAGAACCGAAAAATAAGGGATATCCACAGCCAACACGGAGCAGATTAAAACATTCAGTATCCAAAGCCAACGTGGGGAATTAATTGCTCATCTCATGCCATCTCAGCCAAATGAAAAAGAAACCAGGTGTCAAAGCTGCAAGGAGGAATCTTTCTACGAAGGAGATAGGGTTAGAGTTATAATTAGATTAGAACTCTTTAGAACTTCTGTTAGTAGTTGTTGTATTAAATAAGTTTGTTAAAAACAGATAAGGGTCATTAATGACAGTCATCGAGCTCCCCTCATGCTGGAGGAGGAAGCTCCAAGTAGTTAGAGTTATGTTTCTATATATAGTTGAAACATCTATGTAACAAGGGTTGGATAGTTTGAGAACAAGTATTGCTTTGCTTGTGTAAAACTTAGTTTGGTAATAATTTGCTGCTTATCTTCTCAGGATCTTACAGTGTTTCAATGCTCAAGAATATGTTGGTTTTTATCTTTAATGTTTTACACGTTGTATAACTACACAATCCCTTAGAATTTCACTTATGCTGCTCTGACTTCTTGTGTGTATTGTAAACTGAGGTTTCTATGAGGTGATGTTTTGAGTTTAAAACATTACATGCCATGACTTCTATGCATGAGCAGTTTATATTTTATTGAATATGATCAACTCCATAAGCCCAATGGAAGTCTTTGTAATGTCTGTCCAGCCAACCTGTTTATTAAATTTACTTTACTAGAGTTAGCCCTCTTATCAACAAACAAAATCAATAACTTTTTTTTGAGAGAGCCCTCTCGGGCTAGGGAGGCTAATCCTTAGTCTAAAGATTGGTCTGAAACAGTTACACAGAGTCTATCTGATTAGCAACCCTTCAGTGTTTGATTTTGTGATAACATGTATCATCCAAGAATTTTTCATTTATGTTATGTAAGAGGAGGTTCCACCCTCGAGGAAGTATTTCTAGCAACTATGAAAATGCTTTATCTATGCATATAATATTTTTATTGAAGCAAGAGAAAATATTTAGTTAGAAAGAGTTAATGCAACAAGCTCAGGACATTGAAGAAAATATTCATGAAAGTGGTGCTAATCAATTAAGCTTTCCAATATTGTTCTAGAAACATCGATAAAAGAATGTCAAAAAGAAATCCTATGAAAGATGTGAAATTTTCTCTATACTATATTATGTTCCTAAAATTGAAAATGAGAAGCCTAATGTCTCAATTAAATAAGTAGATCATTCTTGCATCCTCCATGGAAGAAAATTTATGAAATCTCATATGTACGATTTTAGAGTGTTGTTGACAATAAGTTTAAGGATGGATTTGATAAATTTCCACTTGGTGAACCTAAAGACTTCATTCAATATGCTCATGAAGAATGTGTTCCAATGGGCTCTTAAAGGATTCAATTAGATTATATAGAGCTGAAAGAGGAATATGAACATGACATGATAAAGGGACATCTACAACAAGAATATTGGATGGTATGTTTTATTTTCAAGGACAACAATATTGTTGGTAAACAACAAGAACCAACACTCCAAGTATCCATGGATTTTATCATCAATTCATTTTTGCAACTTTATCATGGCAAAACTGTTATTGCTTTAGGAGGGAGTATCTTCAAAACATTTCTAATAAACTAGGACTTCCAAACATGGTTGGAGGATGACATATAAGTATATTGTGTTCATGGTTCCATTGGAAGTCTACTTATACTTGAGAGCTACCATTATATCTAAGTATATTATAGTAGGTATATTTTGTATATAATTTTGTTATTTAGTCAAGTTTTTATAATAAGAATTTGCTAGAATCGAGATAATGGCTTGGGGTGACTCCATAAGCTAATGGAGAAGGAAATTGGTCATATTTATGTATTCTCAGTAACCCATGAGTGGTCATTATCCCATAATTGGAGCTAAATGCTGATGTATTTTCATGTCACATATCAAATAGAGTGACTCATAAAAAAAATAAATATATTCCAGTAAATTTTAATGTTTTATATCTTCTTCACGCAAGCATAAAAGGGATGATTTCTCTTTTTGAACAAAGAAACGAAAGGAAATGACATCACAAATAAATAAATTTCTCATGTTCATCTTCTCATTTGATATCCCTAGGCCTTATTCTCATCCAACATTTTGCAGAATATAAAAAAAAAATTATATGCCAAAGATATCACTATTTTCGCCTCATGTCTCCATTTCTTCCCTTTTCTCATTATTTCCATTATTCACCTCATTTCTATATTTTCCATTTTATTAACTAAGTATTATTTCATGCAGAATGACCTCACTTCCTCTCCTTTTTTCTACTTAGTTTCCAAGTTTTGTGGAGCATTTACCCACTTCATATCGCTCTACACATACTTTACTTCACACAATTCATATTCATTTGCACATACTTTACTCTGCACACTTCATATTTCTCTACACATAATTTACTCCACCCACTTCACTAACCTCCACACAACTACTTTAACTTTTTCACACTTGGCTTATTTTCCAAATTTTGCATTATCAATATTTCTCATATCATTTTTATCTTAAGTCTTTTTGTAATATCTCCTTATGACACATGGACATATCCAAGGGTGAGCTTGGAAGATATTAGTTGGACACATTTGATTGGGAATTGACTTAACATAATGATTGAACAATGAGGTGATAACCAAAAGCTACATTATGCATAAGTTATACAAGGTTTTTGTTGGCTTGTTGGGGCCTGACCCAGGTTCAGAAGTGATTTATCCAAACAAATCCTGAAAATACCAGCCCTTTAGGCAACAGTCTGCGGTGGGTGAACTGAGGTCTCACTCGAGGTAGTATGGGAGGGTGCTAGAACCAGGTTTCCACACCCTAGGGATGTCTTGATGAAGTCTGGGAAGTTCGCAAACCGATCCTGCGCGCTCGCACTGCTCCGCGTGGCTGGTTGACCTTTGCATAGCTCCATAAAGAGCGTGAAGAGTCACGGTCTAGATCCTTTAGCCTTACTACGTTATCATTATAGATCTTAACTTAATTTTGTGGGCCCAATATTCTTATCAATCATTCAACATTCATAACAAGTGCGCACAATCATAAACTATAAGGACATGCATAAACATATAACATAAGCATAAACATACAGATCTATGAATAGATGCACAATATTTCAAAATCAACTTAGCTTTTATTAAACTTTTGTTCCGTTACAATCCCAACTCCGCCCTGTGCACTTAGCTATAGGGGTCCGCACACACAGTTGCAGACTCTACCAGGCCTCTAAGCACACAGCCGCAGAGCCTCTTCCTTACTACTACAACCCAAGACTGGGACTTACAGACTCAGAATGAATATTGCATTCAAAAACCTATCTCACTTAATATCAAGACTAAAAACTTTCTTTTACACTTAGAGCCTCACTCTATTTATACATTCCCATTTTCCGCAGACCATGGGTAGGCCGACACCTTCTATTTAAATTACAATATTTTAGGGTGGACAACCCTAGACTCTCATGCTCCACGCCCACATTTTGTGGGGTCTTACATTAATTTTGACCAAAATTTGGGCTACAGGCCCCAAAAAACTGTTGTGGGGGGATCCGGTGCCCAACAAGCCCCCGACACAATCATCGTGACTCGTCCCGAGTCACTGAGCTGGTGTGGTAATTTTTGCTCGTAGTCCATCCAGCAACTTTTGCACTTCATTGATGTCTACCACAAATTCCTCCGTTGTCCGATGTATCAATTGTGCACGACTCTCTAATGCGTCGCTATTGGAGGCACCCTATTGCCTTTGCACATATGTATCCTGCATCTGGGCCAGCTTCCACTCGATCATGGCGATGACTGTGAACGCTTCCTCGAGACAAGGCTAGATGCATGGTTTAAGACCTGCTTCTTTTTGGCGTGTGGTGTCCATCTGTTCCTTCAAAGCCTGGGCCTCCCTCATCTTGGCCAATCGTTGAGTAAGGGCGACCATTTGTGCAGTCCCCCCAACATTGTCATAGGCTTGTTGCAACTCTCGTGCTTCTGTCTCTAACTGTTGTAGCATTGGGTCTTCCTGTAGTGAAGTAAGCATGAAGAGGGACTGATCCTACAATCCCGTGAAATCCTGTATGTCGTGCTCTATCACTTCCAACCTCAATTGAATGGTGCGGTGGCACTGCTCTCTGATTCTGGGGCTGTAGAGGGTTGCGCCTTCAGTCGTAGCTCTGCGATCTACAAGTTCAGCTCCAACTGAGCCTTCACGGCCTCCTCCTGGGTCTTGTGGACTCCAGCTACGAATTGGTGAATCTTTTCTGTGGTGGGGAGTGCCACCAGCACGACCAACTCTAGTATGATGCTACAAGCCTCCTTCGCAGCCTGTTCTAATCCTTGGTTTTGTGCGACTAGGCTGTTGTGCTGTAGGCTAAGCTGTTCTAAATTTGACTTTTTCTCGCTTAAGACTTGGAGGGTGCAGCCATCCCTGGTGCGAAGCTCAGTAGTTACCCCATCCTGTAGCTAGTATAGGGTTTCTCTAGGAAGGGTAGCCAAATTCAACCCCTAACCACTCGTGTCACCTATGGTTTTTGCTAGGACTACGCCTTCTGGTAACACCAAAGTGTTCATTGTGTAGGCACACAACATCTACTCAGCATCTGATGCACCTTCTGCAAGGTGCGGTGTCATCACTCTTGGGGGTCGCACTTGTAATGCCTGCAACTGTGCTCTGAGTGCCCCCAACACAGTTGTCTGCTTTGTCATTAATTCTTCAAGAGCATCAGTGACATTGCAAACTGGTTCTCCACTGTCAAGAAGGGCTCCCTTAGAGGTCTTCATTGTCTTTTTCTTCCTCCGTGCTATTGGCTTCTCCTAGACGCGCAACCTCTTGAGTTGGGTCGATTTTGTTGTGCATTCCTCTGTCTCAGCCTCCCCCTGGATGTCCTACTCCATGGAAATTTCCTGATTGTCCTCTATCTCTTTAGTGGGCATGGTTATGGTTTCTGCCATTTGCGCTATTGCTACTGCCTCAGCTGCCTTCCGCTGCGTCGCAGCTTCTTGTTCCTGGTGCTTTCTCTCCGCTAGCTTCGCGATACGCAACTTGGTCTCCCTCTTTCGTTGTTGTGCTGCGATATTTTCTACTTCTACCACGTTCAGGGCGCGCCACTCCGGATACCATGATGCCATCATGTCGAATATTGCATCATCTATTGCAATGAACAACAACTTTACCCATGCTTGGGCTGGATCCTTGCGCGCTCGGATATACAGGTTATGCATATCTACCTTGAATTCTATGATGCTTTGCAAAGTATTATATACTGATGGGGACAAGCATTCCCTGTGGTTGATCCATGTTTGTAAGATCACCTCTATGAATTCCCAAAACAATTTTATCTCGCAAATCCTCATTGCGTCTTTTGTTACCTAGAGCAAGTTGTACCTCACAACCTCGGGTAGGTTCCTCTCAATAGTGGGAAATTGGCTATCCTCCAGCAGCTCCCCGGAAACTAATAGGATAGATAAGAGAAACCTTGAGTAGTGGAAGGTCTTACCCTACTCTTGGGCTTCCCCAGAATTTGTCAAAAACTCATCGCAGAGAAACTATGCCCAGTTGAATTGGACCACCTCTGCGCACTGCTCTGCCAACGCAATTATAGATACTGGCACCTCGTCTGCGTGACATTTCCTCATTTGCTTGCCAGCCAGCACCTGGGTGGCTATGCGTACCCCATTGTCCTTGATGCTTGCTATTACATACCCTCGCTTCCTCTTCTCCAGCTTATATTTGGCCTTCATAGCTTCTGCGAGGGCCAAGTCACTGCTCTTTCCTACTATGGCTATAGGATTGCTTCCTTTGATGGGTAGCTGAGAAATCCAGCGAATTAAATCGGTCATGATGGGAATTGGCTCCTCCAGCCAAAGGTACCCATCATGTACTAGACACATTAGCTTCCAGATGACAAAAATTGTGATGACTGCGCGGTGGTAGTGGGGTATCCACCGCAGATGTAGTAACCCGGTCTTCTCCACACCGCGTAGACATTTCTGCTGCAATAATTGCTCCACAGCCAGCTGTGGGAATTTCTCACTATCCATGAGGTCTAGTCTTTGAACTTTATATTAGGTACCCATCCCAGCAACGGACCTTCAAACCTTATTTCATCCGGAAGAAGCGGGGTCTGGAGCACACTCTTCATGGCCTCCAGGTCCTTCGGTATCTTGGTTGTCCTTTTCCATGGGGGGATGTAGGGGGGTAACTTTATTACTGAAGGTACTTGGAAAAAAATTTCAACCTCATCATCCTATGCTTCAATTTGGGTGATTAGGGCTTGCAAATCTTCCTCCTCCTCTTCGGTTTCCATGGTGATAGCTTTTCCCTTCTCTGCCATTAACAATTTACTAGACCATGGGTTTCGTGTTGATACCCAGAATGACCCCATTGTCTGCTTATCTTTTAGGTGGTCGCAGTGTGTGGGGGGACTTTGGAACCTCTGGTGCAGCTGCCACCTCTCTAGGCTCCTCTTGGGTCACAGGGAGCTCTGGGGTAACTTCCATGAATCGAACTCTAGTTCTCGCAGCTGTCATTGTTTATTCATTGGATCCGTTTAGTCGCATACTCATGTGTGGCAAGGTAGCTTGGTGCTCAATGCTCTGTATCGGCTCAAATCTCAAGCAACCAAGTGTTTCCTTGAGGCTATCCTAAGGGATTTTATAGTAATGTTTGAATTTGAATTCGACCATTCCCTCCACTTCTGAGTCATTAATACCTTCTTGGTAGCAGATCGTCCCGAATCTAGCTCTTAATTCTTATGTTAATGGCCCACCGCCTGCTCCTTCTGCCTTAAATTGGACCTCTTGTCATGAAAGTGACATCAATGGGCACCTCCTAGCCTACCCGTGCAGTAGCGCAACCATTACGTGTGATCGCGACCCCTATGACATACTAACCCTACGTGAAACCTCTTTTCCACGCAGCTCTCCTATAGACTCATTTATAATCTGACGCCCTCTTTCAACTGCTTGGAGCTTTGAGACTGTGCTTCCTACAGACAGTCAGGTGGTCGCACCCCCGGTGCGAGGCTTCAATTTTCCTGCTAGCTTGGGCCGTGGGCACCTTTCAAATACCCTTGCGTCTGTTAGGGTGTCGCGTTCTTATTTGTATGGTATGCTTCCCTATTTAGTAATGTGCGGTTGCAACCATGGTAGCAGGGTCGCAACTCCTTCTAATGTAGTAGTAGGGCTGACTAGATTGGGCCCCATCATGCTTAGTTTCTCATGGCCCACTTGCATAACTTCAGTTTCTAGTTCGCTAATTTCTTCATATAATGTCAAGCTTTCCTTCCTCAGCCATGCCCAATCTTCATCGAGTTCATGAAGCTTTAAGCTCCCTCACCAAATCGTTTCCTGTAACAGCCTAATTCCTTTATCCAGGTCCTCGCGTCCTACCCCAACTGCAGGAGTTGTGGTTTGGGGATTCTTTTTTGCTCTCCTGGTTTCATCTCTTCTTGTTAGTGTTGGGGTCATTTCCGCACTCTGGTTTTTGCTTATGGTCCTATAGGCCCATCGAACTCTAGTACATGTAGGTCCCAGTCAGTTCATCTTACCTGGTGAACTTTGTTCACGACTTCACATAGCTTTGTGAAGGCTTTGATGTGGAATGTTTGTCACTTTTCCTGTTGCCGCGTCGGGTTCTAATTTTCGATCCTCGGTCCAGGATGTGCTTGCACAGCACATGACTGTACCCATCGACACATGTGGGTGCGTAAACTGCTTTGTCTTGGTTGCTTGGCTCGCGTTCAACGATAGGGACTTCTAAATCATAAGCGCATCCATCTTCTACATTCGCACCAATTTCAAAAATTCTTTTGGTGTGTATTCCACCATCGTGTGGGTGTTGTGCACAATGACCATTCCATCACACTGTACCATTGTTGTTCCGGTACTGCACTTTCAAATTTGTGTAAGAATTCATCCACTCCTGTTACCCCATCATAGGTTGGCAATTCCCTTTCTTCATTCATCACGCACTGTAGTGATCTAATCATCATGTTGCAATTCAGTGTTGTTATTCGTGCAAATAGTTCTGCCAACATTCTATTTCTTCATCTGAGTCTGAAGTACAGGAACTATCACGCTCCCATGAGATTCTCCCATCTGCTGTCGGGTTCACCTGATCCTAGTCTTGCACCGTTATCTAGTAAATGCAATCCAGCTCATCGTTGCTGTCATCATCATGCACAGGTTCAGTGTAGCGCGCTCCTTTGGCTGGATCTAGCAGAACTACTATGCATAGAGACTTTTTCTCAAATATCATCTTCCGATTTTTTAGGTTGATGACTCCATTCATATCAGTGGCCCAATCTATTCCTAGCAATGTGAGGTAAGGGTTCCTGTCATCAACAATCTCTATCACCTCAAAGTCCGTCTGCGTGCTCGCACCTTCGATATCAATTGTTACCCCTTGCAACCTCCCCATGGGCAAGATCTTTTGTTGGTTTGCCATCCATAATTGAATAGGGGACCACTGCAATGTGGGCCTGCCCATGCGTTCCCAGGTCTGATTTGCTAACACATTCACATTCGAACCCAGGTCTAGAATTACCTGATCCATTTCATATTCGCCAATCTACGTTGTTAATCTCATCTCCCTCCCGATGTGCAATGTATGCTTTCCTAGTTTCTGAACTATGTGCAGTTCCCTTGACCCTGCGCACCTAGTTATCAATTTCTGTAGTCTTTTAACCACCTTATTATTGTGCAGCAATTTCATGCATGACTCTAAAAAGGTAGTTAGTATAGAAAGATCCACCCTTGAAGTATGGGCCTCCGTGAAGCTCTTCTTACCTTCCATAATTGTCTCCTTTGTGCGTTCCAAGTCAAACTCAGGTTCCTTTATAGGAGCCTTGTGAACCCATGTATCTTCCCCAGGCTGCTTCCCCTTATCTTCCCCTATGGTTGTGCCACTTCTGAGCATCATGTTCACGTTGGGGTCTTCTTCGTGCGGTTCAGACCTCATCATTTGGATATTTTGAGTCGGAGTAGGCTGTAGTACTCCTTTCTCACACATTTGGATGATCAATGTAGGACAATCTACCATTTCTTGATCAAATTGAGAACAGTACAAACAATATATTCTTGTTGGGTTGGTACAATCGCGAGCGTAGTGCCCTAGTCCTCTGCAATTGTAACAAATTACCTATCCGTGGCCCCTTCCTGGTCCCTTTCCTCCTCGTCCTCGACCTTGTCCCTGAAATCCAGCACGCACCATCTCCGTGACTGGGATGCGGCCTCGCATTTCCATCTGCATTCTATATGTTGGGGTCTGCTCCATCATTAACTCGTAGCTGCGACAAGTATTCTTTTCATGGCCGACTGATCTACAAAAATTGCAAAACAACTAGTGGGGAGTCTGTGTATACCTGCAATAAATGACAGTTGTCCATCATGTGCTTTCCTCTTATCTAAAAAATCGCGCACCAGAGTGCGAGCACCACACTTGGCCCTACCTGTGCCTCTAGTCTTAACAACATTGGTCCCCCTCCTGCTAGGTAGTTTGCAAATACTAGACATTGATCCTTATCATGGCCCTTGACTTTACATTTTCTGTACCACACTTCTTTGTGCGCCTCGGGCCGGGGTGCCCTATCCTTCTTCAAGCTCTGCATTTCCAGGCAAATATTCTGAAGGTGCTCGTGGATCTGTTGAACTCCCAATCCCGGATCCTGTATCGATGTTTCATGCAGCCTCATTGCCATTTCCAGCGCTTCTACCTATGTTGAAAGCTTCTATTGTGATAGCGTTGTCCTCAGGTGTGGTGTCAAATATGCCATAAACCACGCGTGGTTCTGTGCATTTGTTAGCTTCATATTAGCCTCACGGATCATACTCTTCAGTCTTTGATCTAGATCCCATGGGGTCTTGCCTGGAAGCATTGCAATATCCTTAAATCCGATGATTAACTGCGTTTCTGATTTCGGCAGGCTAAATTCCCTATTCAACGCATTTTGGATCTTCGCTATTCCTGCATTTGGGTGATCATTCAAGTGCTTGATATACCATGTCAACATGCGATCCTGCAGTGCGCTCACCAATTTAGGCTTCTTAATGTTATCATCCGTAACCACTTGTGCTTCTCACACTGCTCTTACCATGAACTAGAACTGATTCGAATCCTCATTTCCTACTCCTCTGAATACGGGTAACTTAATCGTGCTCACCATACTGAGCTGCTGGTTTGGTGGAGGTGGTGTGGGTGAAGTTGGAGGTGAAGGAGGTGAAGCGAGTGGTGGCGTAAGTGGAGATGGTAACTGCGGAATGCGTTGCTGTATCAAACTGAACGCAATCCTCGGAGAGACCCGAACAAGCTCTTCCTCGCTCTCTCATGAAGGTGAAATTAAGGGACTTTTTCCTAATTCCCTGCTACCTCTATAGACCTTTCCGCTCCATGTCGTCCCAAACAATAATGTATTCACATCACCCATTTTTCACATAACAACATTTTAATCTAGGTATTTAAAGATTTGATGTACTTACCTCGCAGTCCCTTAAGAAAACATCTTTCTGCTTCATTGTAGCTCACAGTCATGTCTGGTTGAGCCAATGTTCCACGGCCCGCACGATCTTATGTTCTGATGCCTCTAGTCTGCGCATTAACTCCGGGGTCCACACTATCAATTGATAGAGCTTATACCTTCCCTGGATGTCGGCTAACCTCACAATCCAATCATACAACTCTGAAGAGAAGGACACGAAGAAGATCTCATGGATTTCCATATATACATAGCAATCCAACCACCTCTTCTCGGATATCTATGAAGTTTTGTTTTCCTGTGTCACGAACTCGCGAAATTTCTGATCCAACCAAACATCAATTTCCTTCTTTGTAGGGTTCCATTGTTCCGACATCAGACATCCCTTAAGTAGATCATGGTCCCGACAATGGAACCATTTGTTGGCTTGTTGGGGCTGACCCAAGTTCAGAAGTGATTTAGCCAAACAAATCCCGAAACTACCAGCCCTTTTGGCAACAGTCCACAGTGCGCGAACTGGTGTCTCACCTGAGGTAGTATGGGAGGGTGCTGGAACCAAGTTTCTACACCCTAGGGATGTCTTGATGAAGTCTGGGAAGTTCGCAAACTGATCCTGCACGCTCGCACTGCTCTGTGTAGCTCGCTGACCTTCGCGTAGCTCCATAAAGAGAGCGAAGAGGCACGGTCTAGATCCCTTAGCTTTACTATGTTATTATTATAGATCTTAACTTAATTTTGTGGGCCCAATATTCTTATCAATCATTCAACATTCATAACAAGTGTGCGCAATCATAAACTATAAGGACATGCATAAACATATAACAGAAGCATAAAAATACAGATCTATGAATATATACAGAATATTTTAGAATCAACTTAGCTTTTATTAAACTTTTGTTCCATCACAATCCCAACTCCACCCTGCACACTCAGCTGTAGGGGTTTGCACACACAGCTGTGGATTCTACCAGGCCTCTGCGCACATAGTTGTAGAGCCTCTTCCTTACTACTACAACCCAAGACTTGGACTTACAAACACAAAATGAATATCACATTCAAAAACCCATCTTACTTAAGATCAAGACTAAAAAATGTCATTTACATTTAGAGCCTCACTCTATTTATACATTCCCATGTTCCATGGACCATGGGTAGGCCAACACCTTCTTTTTTAAATTACAATATTTTAGTGTAGACAACCCTAGACTCTCGCACTCTGTGCCAACATTTCACGGGGTCTTACATTACTTTTGACCAAAATTCGGGCTACAAGCCCCAAACGACTGCTGTGGGGGGATCCTCTGCCCAACAGTTTCATGTCTCTTTCTACTTCATAAATAAATAATATAAGCAATCCATTTATTTAAATTATAAATTCCATTTCATAATGCATGTGGGATGAGAAGGGAAAATTTATAAATAAAAGGACCAAGATCCATGTGGAGTAAATCAACATTTGGTGAGTCACTTCGTACAGATAAATGGTTGTTCAGTCATGAAATTTTGGAGGCCATAACTTGTGTTCCTACTATCTAATTTGGGAAAAATAAAGCTCCTTGGAAAGATAGAAGCATGAAGAAAACACGAGTGGTTTATTGGGCTAAAATTATAGACATCAATATAAAAAATTAAAATAATGGTAGTGACCATCCTTGGGTCTATCACCAAATTATTTTTTGAAAAATAGTTATCAAAAGGGAAATATGTAATATCTGAAGTGAGATCTAGCTTGGAGGATGAATTCCTAACTTCGTATTTTCAAAATGGATCTTTATTCAGTTAACACAAAGAGGAAAACATAGCCATAAAGTAGTTGTGAAGATGAATGAATGACTATAAAAGAAGAGGAGTAGCATATTTCATGAGAGGAGAGAGAGGATTCATTTGACGAGTCATCCTTCTACAATTTTGTGAGTCTCCTTTATGTTTTTTTGAATAAATTCCCTTTATTTCTCCCCAACCTTTGGTCACCCAACTCTATGAATTGTCTTATATACTTGTAAAGCAAATCCTTGACTTAATTTTCTCTTTTTCTTCAAAGTAACCTCATATTATTTGGTCCATGGCAGCCCAATCCCAGTCCCTTAGGGATGAACTCTATTACTCTTACACTTAAGTATCAAGATTTTGTATAATGATCTAGGCACTTACTTTATTCAAACTTCTATTTTGTAAAATTATTCTTTGACTATTATATATAGCTATTTTCAGGAGTGCGTGAAATTTGTGGTTTTAATACTTTTAATGAGAAAGGAAATCTTTTGAATGTTCTCCTGTGACATTTTATGATGTTTGAATGAAATAAATTATTTTAGAGTTCTCTGAATATATGGGTCATTTCTCTATTTTATGCCTATTGATTTGCTTCAAATATATTTTCCTCATAATGTATGAATGAATGTGTACCATGGAATGAATCATCAGATTATATTTATTTATGATATTACTATTTTATTTTCCTTTTGAAAAAATTGGTCCACTTTCAAGTGAATGTGTTGAATGACCTTATTTCCATGCTTTGGGTTATTTTGAATATCTGAGTGAATGAAAAGAGGAGAACCACCTCAATAAAAATGAGGAGGGAACTTAAACAAGGCCCTAGGAGGTTGAATCTTTTCCTTGACTAGAGAAGACATCAACATCTCCTAACAAAGATTTGTTAGAGATTTATAGTAGATCTATTCTATATCATTTAAGGAAATCTTGATCTAATCATAGTCATTTATTAAACAATAGAAATTGGGGGAAACTATGAAATATATATTAATGAAGGATGAATCAACGTACTTATTCACCTTGAATGTATGGAGATCCTGCCCATCTCCTTATCTCTAACTTCTCCTTGGCTAAAGATCACTAGTAAGGATACCTAGTGATCGCAAGGAGTCTCTCTATGAATTACATAACTATCTCTCTCTATATTCTCCTTCAGGAATAGTCTCCTTCCATATATTTAATTATGAGATGAGAGGATGAATTTAGAAACATAGGTATTAATGATTTTAGAGTCTAATACAAACTCTTATGCTATTTAAGAAGGCATCCCTCATCTTTCTCGAATAGAACTCATTGGAAGTGAGCAAATCTAGAAAGTTTTCAAGGACATCATCTTTTAATAGTGTACCTAAGGCAATTGTTTCTCTTTACAAGGGAACAATAAGAAATGAATTGCTCTCTTCTAGTGTAGCAAGAGTGATGGAGCTCTTAAATTGGCATTTTGAAGGTCAAACTCAGTTTTTCAACCTCCTAAGTAGGGTAGGTCTCTCAACTAATCTAAGGAGTGAGAAATAAAGTTATAACACAATGATCACTGCATCTCTTTCCCAATTGAAATAACTAGTGAAATTAACAACTTTGTGACCTTATAATTATTAATATCACATTGCACTTGGGTCAAGAAAAGGGCATTCTGGGTGAATACCATGGGTCAATACCATGTGCCATTTTGGTGAATACCATGGGTCAATACCATGTGTCATTTTTATTTTTATTAATACTAATATTAGGGTTAATAATGTTTTTTTGCATGGTATTAATACAAAAAAAAAAAAAAAATGTTTTATTTGTTTACCATACCTCTCATTTATTTATATTTTTATTAATTTACCATACCATTCATAAATACAAGGTGACTTATGGAGTAAATATAAAAAATATTTTATTTTTTTACCATACCTCTCGCTTATTTATATTTTTATTAATTTACCATACCTCTTTTACAAATATGGTATTTGGCCCATAGGATTCACTTAAATAAAACCTCTTTCTTGAGCCTTCATAGATAGAATGAGGGTTATGGACTAAATATAAAAAGAAGTTTTATTTATTTACCATGCGTCTAGTTTATATATATTTTTATTTATTTACCATACCTTTCATTTATTTATATTTTTATTAATTTACCATACCTCTTTTATAAATATGGTATTTGGGCCTTTGGCCAATAGGATTCACTTAAATAAAACCTATTCTTGAAAATGGGTGAATGAAAGGTTGTAACTCCTAATTTCAAGGGCTAAATTTACCTTTTTTACACTCTCCCTTAAAATAAGGTGGGCTATTTGAGGTGATTTGTAAAAATGTACTATGATACAAATATTCGCCCACTAAAAATTTAAAACCCCTTAATTTCACCAAAGGGAAAACATTCGCCCCTAAAATCACCCCTATAATTCACCATATCTAGATCATCGTGTGTCATACACTAGGGCTTAGTGACGACGTCACATGAAAGTAGTGCATTCAAACAAATCATCACAAGAATAATCTTGAGGACTTGCACCGAGCCCTAAAATCCAACTGTCATAGGAAAATGATGTACCCCTGTGACGACGACGCAACATTATAGTTCAACAGAGAGAATCATCACAAGAATAATGATGCTTACTTGCGATGATACAGAAACATAGGTAAAAGGGTCAATCTTCAGGATTTAGATAGCACTTTCTTGATCATATTAAATGAGTGGGAAGATATGGACATGCTTATTTGATGTATGACACAGTGGAGATGTCGCTCAAGGACTGACATGAGGTCATGACAAATTACTATGTAACAGATGCCCCCTAAAGCATGAAGCCTGAGAGAGTGGGAGGGGTGAAATGCTTTATGAAATCATAACCGAACCGGAACACCATCATGCAAAACCTGCAAGTGCAAGTACAGCTAATATCTCTGATAGTGAAATACATGTAGTATAGGCATGGGTGCAGCCATCCCAAAAACATATGAAATTTGTTCTGTGGTATGGACGCAGCCACCCATTTGATAAGACCATATATAAAGATAGAGGTATGGTCACAACCATCCAGAAAAATGCAAGTATGGTCGTAGCCATCCAAGCAAAGAGTCATGTATGCAATCATGAACCAATCCACGCAACCCAAACATAGGTAATCTTAGTTTGGGGTCTTGAATCCCAACCGATTATAGTACAATTTCTAACATGCAAATAGATGTGCTGAAGTCAAGCATGGTACAAAATCGCTTGATTATTGGTCAACGACGTAAACCGTTAACAAGCATGAGAGAGACCACCAATGATGTCAATGGTTCTCAAGGTACTGCCAGTACAATCCATGAAGTGTGAAGAATGATCTGGGGTCGAACACTCATGGAATCACCTAATCAAAGACCAATGATGTAAGTCCATCATCAAGCACGAAGAACTTGCCATTGAGACATGAAATCTCTAAGGTATAGAAAGGAATCTCTAGATCGACTTCCTAGATAATGAGCTGGTGTCGATAGGAAGCGACCCATCGTAAGAGGGCCATAATGTTTCCCCCATCAATGACACGAGATAAGGAACAAGAGGAATATGGTGAAATAGAGAATCAGAGGAGGAGATAAGGGCAAGCTACAGAAGGATTATACTCTTGAACATATCGACGACATGACTTTGGAAGGTGGGAGCATTTTTATACCAAGGGATCGGAGGTCAAATGGAGACAGCAAGGATCAAATGGAATGAGGCAAAATGGCAAACCCAAATCCTAGAAGGCTAATGACAATGTGAGGATGTCCCAAACCCGGTGAGAAGCGAAAGTGTCGATGTTCGAGAGTGACTAGATACCGTAGATAACCAATGACGATTTCCAAAAATTTCCCCCACCATTGTTGGAAAGTACCCCAATTATTTTTTAAAAACAAGCTTGAAGGGGATAGCATATGCTTGCGATATAAGTTCATCCTTCGGACAAATCCAACCTAGTGATATTTTAACAAGCCCTAGGGAGGAGAAGCTCGAGTCTCATCATGATGACGAGTCCAATGTTGTTAGGGTTTAACAAGTCCGACATAGGTAAAAATTGGAGTATTTTTCATGTTTAGAGAGTTTGAAAAAGACACAGAAAAGAAAACTCCAGGGGGGTCCCTTTTTGTACATTTGTGTCCCTCGAGCCCGAAAAAGTAGAAAACAATACTCGAGAGAACCACTTGACCATTGCGATCAAGGAGTAATTTTCGTAATTAGTGTTCCTAATCTGAGAAAGTAAAAAAACGATCAGAGACACTATGTTTCATAACAAAAAATGAGCTTGAAATGACAAAATCGCGGCCATATTTTCGTGTTTATACAGTCGGAAAAGAGTTGAAAGTGGACCACCTTTTATTCCGTTTAACGAGTCAAAAGGGAAAAACTTGGCAATATTTTCATCTTTTACGAGTGAGAAAAGAGCTTAAAGGAGACTCGTCCTGGAGGAACGAGTGGTATAAAGGGGAGCAGCTAGTTCTGGCAATGGTGGAACTACTCAAAACATGTAATGGTAAAAAGGTTGGCTAATAAAACCACTCACTATTGTGGTCCCTCAAGAAAGGAAAAAACAACCAAGTGAAAGCATATGATCGGCCAAAGAGATGGCGATGATGGAATGAAACAACCAAGGCTCATCTGGCAAAATTTACTGGATACAAACGGAAATCACGAGGTGTAAATTCGGTGTGGGTTCATGTTTACACAAGCTTGAACCATGGAGAACCCTGCTTGGATTCAGTTTCATGTTTACACAAGCTTGAAACAAAAAACTATGCTTGTTATAAGTTCGCATGCCCCCAGCATAATAACGCAAATCGAGGTATATGCCCCTCAAGCTTCATTGCATCTAATGGAGTGGATGGAATGAAGGTTCACTTTCGATATCTTGGAAAGAATCGACTTGGATTTTACGAGATCTTAAGCAAAGACTCGATTTGGAAAGGGAGTGGTTACATTTTTTAATGAGGTTGACACAGTAAAAGAACTATCCTCATGACATATGTTTCATTTTTTAACAAGGTTGACACAAGATCAAGAACTTTCCTCAAGGCTCCTTATTTCATTTTTTAATGAGCTTGACACAAGATCAAACTATCCTTGTGACTCCTTGATTAATTTTTTGAAAGAGCTTGACATAAGACAAAAACTATGTTCAACACCCATGTTTTCATTTTTTAACGAGGTTGACACAGGAACAAGAACTCTCCTCATAACACCTATTCATGGACCATATGAAAACATGACGCCCAAGAGATATTCATTGGATGGAAGAACCACGCTCTTGGAGGAACACATGTCATTAGGCACCAATGACATATCGGGCACCAATGCCCCTAGTACCTGATGTATGAGACCATCTACATGATCATAAATAGATGCAGAGGCGGAACGGGTAGCCACATAATTGACCTGTGGTGGGGAAGGTACTACTTGCGAGCAAGAATCGATAGGGGACAATGGCGGCATAGGAGGCATTGGGTGACTAAAGAAGGACAGTTGGTCTATGGTCACCATTCTTCCATCGTGCGGAAAATAGACCACATGGAAAAGCGAAGAAACAAGAGCCCCCATGGCATAAATATAGTCACGGCCAAGGAGAAGACTGAAATCTAAAGCACCTTGGAAAACAATTGCATCTATATAGACGGTTTTTCCTCCCAAAGTCACAGGGAACTTTGGAAGGATCCCCAAAGGTTGACTAGTTCCTCCGTTGAAAGCCAACAGATTCTAGGTGACAGGCACAAGCTGTGTGGAACCCAAATCTTGCCAAGTAGTGGAAGGCATGAGACTAGCATATGCCCCTTCGTCCAAGAGAGTGCATGGTACTACCTTATCATAGGTGTGTACTGTAATCTAGAAAGGCACATAGGATGGAAAGCGGAATGCGGTCAAATGGCTCCAGTCGAAGGAAACGACTGAACTACTTGGTGGGGGTATCGTATGATTTTTCCCCCTGCTCTACAAGAACTGAAGAAGGACTCCCTTGATCAGTGGGGATAGGAGGGTCATTCTTAGACTTAGTAGGATTTGACGAGATGAGAAGAACATGAGTAGAATGATCATGATGCTCTTTTGGAACAGAGTGAACAACTGGTGGCAAACCCAAGTTGACACTCGGTCCAACCAATAGTTGGTCAGGAATAGGCTTAGCACAACTAGGCTCGAGAAGAGGAGGATGGACAAGAGAAGAATCTAAATCAATCTCTTTGTCAACGGGGAGAGGGTCTAAAGAGAACCTCTGATAACCAACGGGAATTCGGGGTGAAGAAGCTGTAAGACTTTCCAAAATGGCGGAAGCTTTGTCCATGAGTAGAAAAAAGTGAAGGGGATGGTTGCCTTCACACAGTCTACAGTGGAATCGAATATTCCCTTTCTTCTTACCGCTACCAGTTGATAGGGTAGCATCATCATGAGCTTCAGAGGATGACGAGGGATGAGCCAGATCATGAGACCAAAATTCTAGGATCCTATGAATGCCAGGACAATCACGAAGAAGATGGTTGCCCTTGCACAACTTACAAGGAAACTTAACCTTCTGCGGAGGATCAAAAGGTGGCACGACCAGTGATGTACTTGGGACATTGGTTACATGGGTCATCTGATGCTCATCCAACTTCTTCTTCTTTGCCTTCCTCTTCTTCTTCTTAGCCTTCGGGTTACTGGATTTGGAACTTTCACCAGGCGAAGGACAAGAGGAGGATGAAGAAACAAGGGAAGAAGGCGTAGGCTCAACCTTGGAATCATCGTGTCGTGATTCAAACAAAGGAGATGGTGGAACAGAAGTCATGCCACTTCGGACCACCGAGGTTGAAAATAGCCAAACGGGCAAACTGATGGTTAACCCAGGCAAGGACAATGTTTCCATATACGGAGTTTCGACATTTCCAAAAGGATGAAACAGACCAGGAGTTCCATCTAGGGGAAGACCTTGGTCAGTAGACTCGGGGACTATTGCCATTGGGAACGAGCATAAAAAACACGCGAAATATAATGAAGAACTCTAACTGTTACTAGGAATATTTCATGGGCAATAAATTATATGACACAGGAACAAAATTTGACCTTTTCATTTTTTAAGAGTCGAGAAAAGGATGAAAAGGTGAATCTATCTCTTTCGAGGTTCAATGAGCCTGAAAGGACAAGTGCTCAGATGATCCTTTTCTTTTAAGGAGTCGAAAAGGAATGAAAGTGACTACTCTGGAGAACTAGACAAGACGTTTACCAAACTAACCGTAAAACTGCATATACACCTTGCTAATCAAATGAAAGAAAAATGACCAAGGACTTTCTGTATGACATTCAGTCTTCCAGAATACTATGTTCGGTGCGTTATGGTTTGTAAGGCAGCAAACTCGACTTCCTGTGGATGTAGGATGATAACCTAGTGGGGTCTCCCGATATATACTTGACGGTATGGTGAGCACAATTCCATACTAGTAGCTATTGAGTCACGGAAGGAGGAATCACCCAACCTTAAGCGAAAACAATAGTGACTAGGTTTAATGACGTTAGAGCATGTCTCTAGCCTAGACCTCTAGATAATGTGCGTTAAGTTCCAATGCATTGTTAGGTTCATTCAATTGATTTTAAGAGTTGATCTTGAATTAAGTTTCGGTTTTTAGGCCCTACCGAATGTATTTCAACAATTCCTATGATGCAGCTACAATGAGTAAAACATTATTCCTTTCTATGAACAACTACCTAAATGAGGGTAAGGAGTTCATTTCCAAGCGAATGCAAACCACAACAAGCAAATGCAAGAGGAGCAGTGCACGCAAGCAATCCAATCACTAGGAAACACATTGCATTAATACACTAATCTCACAATGCATCGATACTACTAGTGAAAGATTTAAAGTTCGCTTTCCAATTTCTCAATCATGAAAATTAGTAATGAAATTGTAATTTCACTTTCATATACTAAATGAATGCAATAGTTTGATGTTTTATGGAATTTAAAGGACAAACAAGCAAGTGTAAACCTGACTGATCCAAACAATTGTGATCTATGTTTGATAGTGAGGAAATCGAATCAATGTCAAGAACCAGTTCAATAACCAACACTAAAAATCAAACAGCAAGCAAAGAAGCAGCAAAAAGCCTCAAGTAAATCAATAAGATGATTGTGGATGAATCTTGAAAGGAGAGGCAACCTAAACAAATGACTTCTTGATGAAACCATTAAGGAGCTAGGTCACATAGTCTAAAAACACAAGACTCACTCAATGAAACCAACGAGACAGTACCTTAACCAAAAACAATCAAAACAAGTTAATGAGAGACAAGAAACATCAGGGGATAAACAAGATTGATGGATTCAGGAGGTAAAGTTGTAAAACAACTTGTACAGGAATCGTCATGGGTCTATAACCAGCAACTTGAGACGAAGAGCCAATCGTTGCAAGGATTGAGACAGCAACTGGGCGACATCGTCACAGGTGTACACCTGTCTTCTGCGACGGGCCGATTTCAGAAATCGTCGCAACTGTACGACAAGTTATTTGCGACATGCAGGTTTACTAAAGAGGACAGGGGTGATGTCGTCACAACTGTTAATCTATCTTCAGTGACGATCTTACTTAAAGGAAAAGACAAAGTAAAAACACCTAAATGACACCATATTGATCTTCCAAACAGTCAGAAGGACTCCTAGACTAACCCAGGTAACCCAGAAAACTGATGGTTTTAACTCCAAAATCAAGAGACACTATATCAATACCAAACAAAAGAAAATGAGAAAACATACAAAGGACTCCCTAGTGGAGTTGCCAACTTGTGATGTAGGAAATGTTCCCTCTGCGGACAAAGGCAACCCCTCTAGCCCTAGAGTGGGTCTAGTCACAACAAAAAAAACAACAATCGATTTCCTTAAATAGTCATTATTGGAAGCCTACCTCAAAACCGGTGTTTGGTGAAGCTTTCGTTGTGCTGCTCCAGCTTTTGTTTCCTTCTCCTCAATGAGCAATCAACCTGAAACAACACAAGAGAACAATAGAACACATAACCAAGAACAACAATGATCTATTTACTTATAAAGTCAAGAAATCATAAGATATCAAGTAAATTATGCACAAGATATAGGAAATCATCATTGATTATTAAAATGAATCAAGAGCAAATCTTATAACCATGTCTTGACGTCGGAAGCCTTGTCGGAGGTTCCAGCCAGTATATTTCTTCAAGCATTCACTCTCAAGAATGGATCTCCCAAATGGATGATATCTCTCTCTCACTCACAAGCTCTAACACAAGGCTAAGGCACTCCACAACCTCTTGCTAAACTATCAGCAATTTCACATAGCAAACTTGTCAATCTCACACCAAAGCTATCTAATCCACTTCAATCCAAAAACCAAGAACCAGGAACTAGGAACTAGCTGATCATAGCACTGGGGAGTTCTTTTATAAGAGGAGGAGCCTCCATAAAATGAGGGAGAGGGAGCTTATCTCCAAGGGAGGTTTCTCAAAAGTTGGAACTACCATCCCAGAGGAGGAAAGGTGAACTCCTTTGACCCTTAACCAGCTCTAGAATCACCCAGAAGCATTCTGTTTGAACTAATTCACCATATCTAGATCATCGCATTTCATACACTAGGGCTCAACAACAACATTTCATGGAAGTAGTGCATTTAGACAAATATTCATAAGAATAATCATGAGGACTTGTGCCAAGCCCTAAAATTTGACCGTTGCAGGAAACTGATGTACCCTTGTGATGACAGCTCAACATTATAATTCAACAGAGAGAAACGTCGCAAGAATAATGATGCTTACTTGCGATGATGCAGAAACATAGGTAAAAGGGTCAATCTTTAGGATTAATAGAGAACTTTCTTGATCATCTTAAATGAGTGGGAAGATATGGACATGCTTATTTGATGTATGACACAGTGGAGATGTCGCTCAGGGACTAACATGAGGTCGGTGACAAATTACTATGTAACAGGTTGTCATCTCATAATGTTTTCATGAGTCATGTATGTAATTGATGAAATTTGAATTTTATTTTTTCATATAACTAATGGTAAGAAGTCACTAAATTCTCCGCCCATGGAGGGTGCTTAAACGATAGGGTGGACTCCACTAAGTGACATGATAGTGATTTAATTAATGATGGGCGGTATGGCTGCCATCAAATGATGCCTTGCATGAGAGGTTGTACGACAATGATTTGAGAAGGATATGGAATAAGAGAGGGAGAATATGGTATAGAGGTTTCTAGATGCATGGAAGTTTGGGGAATGACAACCCGCCTTAAGATAACAAGAGGTATAGATGGAAAACAATAATGTTTCAATTAGGATTGAAAATGGAATATGATGACACTAGTTGGAGGAAGGATGGAAAGGTAGGAAGGCTGGTAAATTATATAACAGTCTGAGGACCTCTCCATGTGCAGGTGTTGTTGGAAGTTACCTTCTTCTATCAACATACTATTCTTGGGATTAGAAACCTAAGAAAAAGGGAGAAACAATGTATGTTGGGGATGTTAGAAATTAAATAACAAAGCAATGCAACACATAAAATATTGTGGAAACACAAATATAGAAAACAATAAAACAAGAGAGGCACATATATATGTGGTTCACCCAATTTGGGTTACATCCACAGAGAAACAACAAATCCTTCCTTTTATATTATCTAGCAAAATGAAGAGAGACAACCTACAACAAATTCATTGTAATTTCCTCTTTGCTGTCACACTGTATCCTCTCTTATTCTCGCACAAAATAATACACAGTCACAATACAATTCCCTCATATAAACAAGGTTTTCCTTGTAGGGAAAAATACCCTAAATTAAAATAACGTCCACTGTCAAATATTCACCTAATGAATGACCCAAATTGACTATGAAATTACAATATTTTACAAGACAATTTTTCATCAAATTTTTCTTCAGGGGCATTACCCTCGAAACGTCGCCTAGGCGTGGGGGATCCAAATAATCATTTCCACCCCCTGGTAGTGCTCCTAATGGTGGGGAAAGCCCCCCCATCAGGAATGGGAACTAAACACAGTTGAAACAAGACCTCTAAATCAAGAATATAATCATAATCCACACCCAACAAGGGAATAGACTAAGCCTTGCATGTAGGATTGTGCTCATCCTCAATTGAAAGACACACAATTTGGGTTTTGTTGTGACTAGAAAACTGCAACAACAAAAGGGGCATTGCAAGTTAGAAATATGTCTTATCTTCACTTTGAATTTCCCTATTGTTGTAATTGTGTTGATATAAACATTAGTAGGAAATCTTGGATATGTAGTACTCTAATTTTATATGGTCACTCTTGACCTATTAGTTCTAGTAGGTTTTCATTGTTTGGAAATCATAGTTGGCCCTTGAATTTGGAAGTTGACTCTATTTTAGCTTAGTTGCAATCAATGGACTCTAGTCGTTCTTGTTTTACTAGAGACTCACTTTTGGGTTTTTTGTTTCCTTACGGGGTTATCTTATGGTATTTCCCTTTTGTAAGCAATGCTCTCCTTGTCCTGCTTTTCTCTAGTCTTCTCCTACACTGTGTGACTTAGTATCCATCATCCCTCACTAGTGTTTTTAGTCTTGGTGTGGTGTTCAATTATTTGTTTGATATGATGTCTATATGTCACCTTTCAAGACTCAAGGAACTAGGCGAAGATGTCACCTACTCACCCCTACCCTAAAATTACCTCTAACTCCCACGGGTCAAAATCTTGCATAGTCAATTGCCCATGACATGATGGATAGATATAGAAATATCATCCCTGAAGTGGCACAAAGGGCCATTTTTGAAGTGGAAGAACAAGTGAGACAAAACAAAAGATTTATACCTATAAGCATGTGGAAATAGAAACTAGGGATTGGATACCTAATGTAAGTAGTTCAACCAGGGTTCTGTTAGCTCTCCAGGAAACTCTCCTAGGTTGTAGTTCGGAGATGCCTGGTAACATATAATCTTCAATATTTTTCTAGGAACTATTGGAATGGGTGGTGATTTGGTTCAAGCCAGATAACCACTTCAACTCTATTTTCACTCCAAACATGCATGAACACCCTCAGCCTACAAGGCTTTAGACCACTAATGCTCAATAGTTTGCATATTGAGTGAATGAATGAAGAATACTAACCACACCAGTAGATGCATACATAACATATGATGGCCAGGTGTAGCCAATGAATGAAGCTTGCAACTCTAATTTATCTAAGTAGAGATAAGATGACAGTTATCTAGAATTAGACATGGGGGAATCATGAATAGATCTATCCAGGTGCAAGCTTAGAATAGAGGGGAAATGGGCATTGAACATATAGAAACAAAATAAGCTTGTACTACTGAAAATGAAGATGAGACACTGCAAGGGACAGAGTATCTACAATCTCCAGAAGTTGAACCCTGATTGCATCTTGCTTTCAGCTATTTATAGCTCTTTACAATGCTCTCCAGACCTTTAGGGTTGGAGCTATCTTAATCTATTCCCTACTATCTTTAACTGCCTAATTGCGTACAAGGACACAATTCTCCTTCCATCATGAAAATAGTAATTAATTCTGGTATAGAGCTGCCCTGTTAGGTGGCTGGTTTGATTGTGTCAGTGGAGCTCCATGACTATTTAATTCTATTTGTTGGATCATGTTGTCTCCTTCTTCCTTCAGCCATGCTTTCTATTAATTCGGTTCAACGATCTGACTGTTGCAATACTGTCATAATCGACCACCTTCTTCCTCGAGTAACTGATAGGGAGTGGAGTATGAGGTGCATGGGTAGAGGGACATGCCAAATTGGACAGATGGAGAAATGACATAGTGGAGGAGGGAAAGTGGGAGTGATCATGAATGAGGGCCACTGGATCACGAGGAAGGCATAGTGGAGATCGAGCGCAGGAGGTCTGCAGTCATGGTGGGAGCGGAAAATGTCTGGGCCATTAGATCTTGAGTGAGTAGATGGATAGCTATCGGGTGGAGGAGATACGTGGATGATAACGCCTGGGTGTGATTTTTTTTGGGCAGTTATGGTTTCTATCGGAAGGGCATCGGGCGGTAAGTGGTAAATAGTGAAGCCTGCCCGATTCCATTCAACGCATGACACATCGCAGTGGAAGAGAGAGAAAAACTTCCTTTATCGGGCTAGTACTCTACTCACTAGTTTCCCATGCAATATGAGCGATAGCCGTTAGATATGATGGGGGTGATCTAACGGAGGGGGATGGTCGGGCATGTTTCATTGATCGGGTGAAATGTGGGCCATCAGATCGGCAGGGGAAGATCAACAACGGAGGGACACGAAGGTAAGAGATGTCTTAGGGAAATGTGTAGAGGGCACGTAGGGGGGGAATAGTAAGGTTTTTCGGGGGTTTTGGGTTAATTCACTAAAGGCTAAGGCAAAAGAGGGTTTCTTCGGTTTGTGAGGGTTGGATTAGGAATTGAGCAGAATGAAATGTAAGTGGAAGAGTGAGAAAAGTTGGGCAATGGCCCGTGTGGGACCCCTTTAGGATAGCAAAGTATCCCATGTCCTTCCTTTAGCCTTCAAAATGTTAGCGCTGCACCTCGAGGCTAACACTGGCTCCTTCTGGGGATGAAAGCCTCCCTATGAGGTTTCAAGAACTATAGAACATTGCCTTTCTAGTAAACAACAAGATCAAATCTACTACATAGTGTTCCATTTGGCATGGAGTCTAATTAACATGAAATAAAACTGAAAAGACATATTTACAATACCAAGGCTTTAAAGCCTTAAACGAAATAAAGTTTCAAAAACTGCCCATTGAATGGGCCATCAAAAACACCTTCCCCCTCTAAATTTTGAAAAGTGAAAGTGTTGTTCATCTAAGCTTGAGCGATGATAAACGGTCATGTCCATAAGGCATGAAATTTACCATGGTTTCCCTTCTTTTCCTTCAATGCATCCCATTTGAGAACCCAGTCACCAACCTGAAAATTGTCCATCTTTGCGTTTTTATCAAAGACCTCATTGATATTCTTTTGATGCACTACTAACTTGTCAATCAGTTGATCTCTAATCTGGTGAACTTCAACTAAGTCACTCATCCTCCTTGCCATGTCACTTTCTTCATCCTACTCCTCTTGAAAGAATTTGGCCATAGGGATGGGCAATTGGATTGGAAAAATAGCCTTAGTGCCATACACCAGCTTAAATGGGGAGTTTCCTATGGACTTCTTAGTGGTAACTCTGTTATCCCACAATGAAAACTTCAGCGTGGAATCCCAGTTCCATTTATTGTCTTCCAACAATTTTTTGATTATCCTTACTAGGCTTTTATTGGATGATTCTGCTAAGCCACTGCCTTAAGGATAATATGAGGTAGAATGCACTAATTTAATGCCCATTGATTCACACATGTCCACCAATTCCTTTGCTCTGAAAGCTGTTGCATTATCAGTAACTAGTTTGGTTGGGCATCCAAATCTAGTGAAAATATTCTCAGTTAAGAACTTCATGACAACCTGGTGATCAACCTTCTTAGTGGGCATGGCTTCAATCCATTTGGTAAAATAGTCAGTGGCCACCAAAATCCACCTATGCTGGCCACTGGAATGTGGATTAATCTCCCCTATGAAATCTAAACCCCACTACTGGAAGGGACCATTGGTGTGTATTGGCTTCAAGGGAAAAGATTTCAGTTGTTGCCTTCCTGCAAACCTTTGGCATTTGTCACAAAACTTCACAAATGAAAACACATCAAAGAATAGAGTAGACCAATAATACCCAAACCTTAGGATCTTGTGGGCTGTGGTTTTCCAATAGTGATGCCCTCCACACATGCTAGAATGAAACTGGTGCATGACTTCCATAGATTGTTCTTTATCTAGACATCTCAAGAGGATTCCATATGGGTCTCTCCAATAAAGCAGGTTCTTATTAATACAAAACTTGGCTACTCTGAGCTTGATGGTCCTAGCCTGACTTGAGATAAGCCTTGGAGGGACTTCCAGCTTCAACAAGAAATGAGATATACTGGAATGCCACTCACAAGTAGCCAAATTCTCATCTAATGACTGGTTTTGCCCTTGTCATTTTGTTGCTTCCTCTTCTTGTTCAATATCTAAATCTGCACTTATGCAATTTATGTCTAGCAAACTACAATTTTCCTCAGCCATAAGTTGAGCTAGGCCTTGGCCTTTGACAAGCTTGGTGGGTTTTACTTCTATGCTGAGTTCGATGAGTTTTGCAATCCACTTGGCCCTTCTTCCATCAACATCTGGCTATGTTAGGGCATCCTTTACTGAAGGTGAAGGTACATAGGCAACAATGTTTGAGTGCACAATGTAGATTCGAAATGATTTTAAAGACTTTATGACGGCATATGCCTGTTTTTCAATGAGGTCATACCTTAATTCAGCATCCCTCAAAGTTTTGCTAAAGAAGGCCACTGGGTGTTCTATACCTTCATCATTTTTTTGTAATAAGACTGCTGCAAGTGTATCATAAGGAGCGAAAGAGAAAATATAAAACTCCTTGGTGTAGTCTGGATTGACCAAGGTGGGAGCCTCCATGATAGCTCTTTTGATGGCTTCGAAAGATCTTCTTGCAGCCTCCATCCATTTTGTCTCTAACCCCTTATTTAGCATGGAGGTGATGTGCTTCACTAGTTCTGCAAAATTTGGAATAAATCTCCTCACAAGTTAATCTTACCCAGAAAATATTGAATTCCCTTTTTTGACCTTGGGATGGACAATGTTTGTATTGCTTGAACCCTTTCTGGATCAATCTTGACATTTGCAGCAAAAACAATATGTCCTAAAAGTTTGCCTTCTTCTAGAGAAAAATGTGACTTCTTGGGATTTACTGAGATTCCAAACCTTTTGCACTTTAGAAACACCTTCTTCAAATGCTGCAAGTGTTCCATGTGAATACTGGAAAAGACTATTATGTCATCAAGGTAAATAAGGACAAACTTGTCCTTTTCTCCCACAAAGGCTATGTCCATGGCCCTCTTAAAAGTAGCCCCAACATTCATCAATCCAAAAGGCATCTTGGAGTACATGAAAGTGCCCCAAGGAGTAGTGAAGGCAGCCTTCGCTTGATCCTCTGGGTGTACAACAACCTAATTGTAACCTAAGAAACTGTCTAAGAAAGACATGACTCTAGCCCCTGAAACTTTTTGCAGAAAATATTCCATCCTGGGCAGGGGGTAGTTGTCTTTCTTAGAGCACTTGTTCAGATTTCTGAAGTCAACACAAAGCCTGATTTCTCCATTTTTCTTTCTTACTACCACCAAGTTAGCTATCCATTTTGAATACCTTAAGGGGACTATGATCTTGGCAGCCAACAGTTTCTTAATTTCTTTTTCAATCAAAGGTAGTAATAGAGAGTTGATAGGTCTCAGCTTCTGCTTAAAAGGGATGGTGTCTTTCTCCGGTGGAATCTTATGCTGGATGATGTTTTTGTCATAAGTCTTAAGGTCACTGTATTCCCATGCAAAGACATTAGCAAATTGCTTCATTAGGGTGCAATATTTAGAACTTTGGGCAGCAGACAAGTGGGTGGACAGGTTTATGTACTTTGGATGATCTGGACTCCCTATATTATGTCTATGGACTGCAAACTCATTCTCTTTCTGGGCAGGCTTATAAGGTACATCATTATGATCAAACAATTTCTCTAGAGATACCATCCCTTTGGGTATATAGTTACTAGGCAATTGTACAATGCTGTTGTTATCAGGAAATCTAGTGTCCATTCAGAGCTGCTAGTCCCACTAAGATGGGTAGCTATCTTAGAAACAAAAAAACTAAAGTTACTTTCATTTTCCTTTATGAGAAGTAGATAGAAGAGAAGCAGAGAGTACCAACCTCAATATTTCGCTTGGTTCCTTGCTTGTTTCCTCTCCCTTCTGACAGATCTTTGTCGCTCCTTCCTTATTTACCCTGCTTCAAAGAGCACCTATAAAGTCAAATCAGCATAATACCTTCAAAGTAAAGAGAACTACAATCATAAACAATATAGGACCAGATATATATTGACCACACAAATGCATATATCATGAAATATACAAGAATGTGGAGGAAAACTTAAATAGCTTTATTGATAGAAAGAGTAGAAGAGAGGATTAAAACCCATTGATCTGACCCAGCATCATCCTCCCAGCATGAAAGCCCTTCTTCACCTCATGAAAAGCTTAGATCACCCAACATTATGATGTTTCATCAAGAAACCAACAACACTTCCTTACAAAATACAAGATTCTAGCCTTTGGATCTCTGGGATGAGGGATCCATATATAGATGTTTGCACAGGTGTGAGTCAGCTTCTGGGATTTTGATTAGTGTCCTCTCTCTGATAGTTCTTGGTTCCACTTGGAGATTCATGATCTCATACTCATCCCTGGGCAAATTTAGAGAGGCAAGCATCACAGGAGAAGTTTCTGGAAGATTCCATGATCATCCACCTTGCAAACTGTCTCTGCCATTTGTGTACTCTTGCCCATCGTACCCTACAAAAGAGCTTTTCAGTATTCATTGCACTTTTTTCATGTGGCAGGTGAGATGCATTGCACCCTACAGAAGAGATTTTTAGTATGCATCGCACTTTTTGCATGTGGCAGGTGAGATGCATCACACCCTTAGCACTGAGCAGTCTGTATGGTCCAGTTTTGACCAGTTTTGACCAGTTCTGAGCAGTTTTCCATGGAGAACTTCTGGGCGATGATGTAATCAGCTGACCTTGTTCCTTTAGGTTGTGAAACAACACTTTTAGGGACTCAGAATCCCTTGGTTTATGGACATATATGATTTGGGTTGCAGTGCCCAAATATGTCTATAACAGTTACTCCCTAAAGCATGAGGTCGTAAATCTTTTGATGTTGGGTGAAATGCTTTATCATGAGGATCTAAGGTTTTTCGAACTGGAAGGCGACCTCTAATAAGATACAATACAATACATTATCTTCATAATATTTTCATGATCTAGCTGAGGCGGACATTCCCATGCTTAGCTTTATAAATTCATTTTCATGTACATAGGATAGACAACCGTCTATGTGGCAGACTGATGATTCTGATAGAGCCATCATCCTTTGACTTGGATGATCATCTGTGCAGCAATGATGTGCATTTTATGTCTTTATTTTCCTGAATATATCATAGCCCGGATGGATGAAACTAGATCCGGGGTCTTCAAACTCATTCAATCTTCACCCGAAGTACAATTCGATCCATGTGAAAAGAGGTTCTAGAGTCGAACATGGACAGACATCGCCTAATTACTAGCCAATGATGGAAGCTGTTAATAGGCGCGAGAGGAATCACTGATAATGATGATGACCCTCAAGGTATGACAGTACAATTCATGTGGTGTGAAAATGGGACTTGGCGTTGAACACCACGCAAAATCTTTCAGTCGAAGGCCATTGATGTAAACCTATCGCCGAAAGTGAGAAACTTGCCATTGAGGCATGCAAGCTTCAAAGTACTGAAAGGGTTGTTCCTAGGTCGACTTCTTGGATAATGAGCTGAAGTCGACAAGAAGTGACCCATCGTAGGAGGGTCTTAATGAATCCCACATCTATGACACGGAACGGAGCAAATGATTTTGTGGAGGTGAAAACGATCTAATGATATAGGGTTTAGGGTGGCGGTCATGAAAGAATGAAGCGTGAAGGTATTGCAGCGGATGAGACACAAGCTGGGTTGGTGAATTCTCTAAGCGACTTCTCTTGAACATATCGGTGACACTGAAATAGATTGGTAGCTTTAACCCCCAAAAATGGATGGTATGGTGGACAATTGGTTATATGACTGGTGAACGGAATAACCCAACCTGACTCAATCATGGTGATGGAGTGAAAGTGTCATGTTTAAGAGCGACTTGCTACCAATAAAGTTTCTTCAAATTTTCTTCCCAATTTTTCCCCAGTCATTGCTAACTAGTACCTCTTTATTTTTGTCAAGCTTGAGGAGGATAACATATGCTTGTTCTATAATTCACCCTTTAGGAAAACCTGTCACTATGTTTTAACGAGCTTAGCGACAGTGAAACTCATTCTTATATGCATGGACAAGTTTGTCGCTATTGGTTTTAACGAGTTTAACGACAAAGATAACTCGGTACTTTTTCAATTTTAGAGAGTCTGAAAAGGGATGGAAAGGAAACTCCAGTAATCCTTTTTCGTCATGTAATCCCTTAAGTCCGAAAAAGCATAAAATAATACGAAAGGGATGAATTTTCGATAGTTTTAACGAGCCGAACAAAACAAGCGCTCGATATTTTGTGTAATGATCCCTCAGGTCCAAAAATATTAAAATCTAGAGGAGGGATAGCACTTCTGATCATTTTAACGAGCTGGAGAGGTCAATTGCTCGGCAATCTTTTCATATTTTATGAGTCAGATGAAAAGAGCTTAAAGGAGACTCGTTTTTTGAGGAACGAGTGATATTTTTGGGTAGCAATTGGTTCCAGGTAAGGTTTGGAACTTTCCAATCATGGTAGGGTTAAGAGGATGGCTAATAGAATCACTCGTCACAGATGTTCCTCAAAAGGGTAAACAATCAAATGGAGGCGTATGATCAGCTAAAACAGAGTGGAGGTGATGGTAAGAACATGACCAAGGCTCAAAAGCTGATGATAATGCGTTTGCAATGGTTATTTACCAGAGGTTGGTTCATTTTTTAATGAGGTTAAACTCTGGTGGAACATATGCTCATTGCTTAGGTTTAATTTTTAACGAGCTTGAACTTTGCGTAAATCTGCTTGTGCTAGTTGTATAATAAGGATGTCTCATTGACAGGTTCAATCTTTAGGGAGCTTGCACCATTCGAAACTTTGCTCTGCATCCTTTCTTTATGTAAGTTAGGAATGACCAATACTACGAGTTTAAAGGGTTAAGAATCTAAAAACTAAGAAAATAAATGGTCACTTTTCACTTTCACGCAAAAAGGTTTGCATTCCCCTGGGTATAGCGAAGTAGAGTTTCCAGGTTACCCTTCAATCTGCAAACAAAACATTTGTTCTATCGGGAAAGGCCTACCTTCTAATGGAGGTATCTTATTCTAGTCTAATCCCATTTTCCTAAATGGATGGGTGTATTAGACTAGTCATATATCCTCCGTGGAAACCTACCCTATACCTGAAGTTTTCCTGTCGAAGCAGACCAGGGTGCATGCCCCCTGGGTTTCAATCACAATCACCGAATTACTCACGTTCATTAGGTGGACGGGCTGGAGATTGATTAGACATTCCTTGCACAAAGAGACCAGTTAGGGATGGTATTTGACTATTAGCTATGTGTGAGCTGGGGAATGAAAGCTGGTCCACAAGCTGGACCACTTCTGCCTTCATGCAGAAAACACATCACTCGAAAGAGCGAGGAGACAATGGCTCCCATGCTATAAATGTAGTCACACCCAAGGAGTAGATTGTAATCTAAAGGTCCTTGGACTACCATTACGTTCAGATAAATCATTTTCCATCTCAAAGTTATAGGCAAATTTGGAAGGATCCCTAACAGTCGACTGGTTCCTTTGTCGAAGCCTGTCATATTTCACATCTCAGGAAGAAGCAATGGTGAACCAAGCACTTTCCAAGCAGTTGAGGAAAGGATACTCACAAAGGCCCCTTCCTCTATGATAGTACCGACCATGACCATTCTGTAATCTTGTATAATGATTTGAAATGGTACATTAGACGGTAGACGGGGTCTGCCTAGTAGATTCTAGTTGAAGGAAACGACTAGGTTGCTTGGAGGTGGGACCAAATAAACGGCTGGATATGACTCTGATGAACTTCCTTCCTGCGTTATAGGAATGGGTAGATTACCCCCATGCTCATCAAAGTTTGTGCTTACAAAGAGGATTTGAACGGTGTTGTTCTCATTCTCTTTGTTGACTGTATCATCGGAAGGTGACCTTCCGAAGACAAGACTGGGTCGACTGCCGTCTCGACCTGTTGACTTTGGTCTGGTGTGGACTCAGAGGGTTTATCTTCAATGATAGATGCTTCGATCAACCACATAGGTGTGTCAGTCAGATTTTCAACTAGCGATGGACTCGGCAAGAGTTTCTTGTAACCAGGAGGAAGCCGTAGCAGTGAAGTGGGACAGTTATCCAAGACTCTTTTAGCTTCGTCTAGGAAGGGACAACAATGGATGGCATGATTATCTTCACACAGTCTACAAGGAAATTTATATTTTCCTTTCTATCCAGAGACTTTGTTTTCACTAGTTGACGGTGTACTTTCAACATGATCGTCAGAGGTTGAGGACACCGAATTGTGCAAGCGGGGGGATCAGTCCCTTAAGATCCATGGGATAAAAGGACAATCTTGATGATAGTGGTCCCCTTTGCAAATGACACATGGAGATTTCGGTTTGGACGGTGCAGTGTGTGGATTTTCGCTAGATGATGTATGGTTGCCCCTTTTTGCCTTTGGCTCCTTCTTGTTCTTCTCCTTCCCTTTCTTCTTCTTCTCAGTTACTTGGTTTTTAGTTTTACCGGCTTCACCAAACGAAGAGGAAGAAGGAGAGGGAGAAACAAATGAAGTAGAAGGTTGGGGGGTAATTCTAACATCATCTAGTTGCTGACTTGATTGTTTAGGAATCATGGTGCTTTGAACAACAGAGGTCGAGAAGAGCGATACTGGCAAGCCGATTATCAGTCTTGGAAGGGACAATGTGGCCATATGAGGTGCACCAACATCTCCCCAAGGGGAGAAAGGACTAGGATTTCCCCCAAGGGGAAATCCTTGGTTGTTGGACTCCATTTTCTCAACCTAAGACCAATGAGGGAACAATGACGTTATTTTGATTAAAATAAATTTTATGACGCTTTGACACAACTTGCTTTTTCAATTTTCAAGAGTCGAGAAAAAGCTAAAGATAACTCTAGTCACCTTCAATTTTAATGACCCTGAAGTGACAAATGCTCAGATGGACCTTTTCCTTTAAGGAGTCTGAAAAGGAATGAAAGAGACTACTCTAGAAATCTAGACAGAGGGATTACCAAACCAAACGCAAAATTGCAGAATACCTTTTACGGTATGGTAGTCAATCTTCTTGAATGTTGTGTTCAATGCATTGCGATCAATAAGGTGACAGACATGGCTTCCTAAAGATAAAGGATATAGCCTATTGTGGTCTCCCAATATATACTCGATGATACATGGGAGCACAAGTCCGTATTGGCAATTGTCGTCTCAAAGAGGAGGAATCACCCAAACTATGATGAAAGCGATAGTTACCAGGCTTTACGACGCCAGAATACATCTCTAGCCTAGACTTCTAAATGTTGTGCGTTAGGTTCCAAAGTGTTTTTATGTTCATTGAATTTATTTTACAGTTGATCTTTCTTAAGAAGTTTCCCTTTAAGGTTCACCGTGTGATGTAGATATACAATTCCTAAAATGCAATCTAAGATGATAAATAGTCGTTTATTCTTCTTTTTACAATGAAAATCATAGCTACTAAGGAAAGAGAAGCGAAATTATTTCAACATAGAGTAGAGAGCACACACTAGATGCACTATCCTAAATCAAAATCAACAAGCAGTCTAAATGCAAATGCACATGCAAGTATTTGTTTTCCGCTTTCTTAATGTGTGAATGACAAAAAGAATGCTGAGTACAAATATGAATTATCTTTTCAAAGTGACAGTACTAACAATTTTCTCTTCAAAAGACGAAAGGAAGACTATGACGACACTTTGAGATTTTGAATTGAAAATTGCTTTCGACACTTGAAATACTATTAATTCAAATAAAATACAAGATTAACAGTGTAATCAACTATCAAGAAGAGTAGGATTCTTCTCTTTGACTGAAAACGACACTTGCGACACTTCCAAATCAAAAGACGACAATTTGATTAAGTTACTTCTTTGTAAAAGAGAAATTTAAATGTTGAACAATACATAAAAACCTTCACAATTCTTTGTATAATGGAGGCTGAATAATGCAAAGGAAGGGGGTTTCCACAGTGGTATACTAATCACAGACAGCAAAACTCCTAAATAAAGCTAAAGAGAGTGAAGAAAAAACCAAAATCTGGAGGCAGAAACAGTCTTATCTAATCATCTCACCTATGACACAGGGAAACAGGGATGCATCTCACCTACTACACACGGGAGGTGTGATGCATCCAGATTGCCAAGAGGAGAAGGTACGATGGTCCAGGGACGAGACTTCAACTTGGTTTTTGGTCACAGTTTGCAGCTTAGTTCAAGGATTTAGACCGAGCTAATGATAGTTAGTATATGCAAATCATAGGGGCTAATCTAATGAGGTTACTTGAGCCACCACCATGGAAATTAGGATGTTTGCAAATCAATTGTTCAGTTTTTAAACAAAACCTAGAGATGGAATGAAGCAGCATTGATCTACTTTGCACTTGCATAGAAAATGCAGTTCGAAGGCTAGCTGGCTTAACTTCAGGCTCCGTCTGTAGTTTATAAAGCAAACAAATATAGACAAGCAAACAAGCTATTCGCTCCCCAGCGCAGTCGCCATTTTGTTATCGGGAAATCTAGTGTCCATTCAGAGCTGCTAGTCCCACTAAGACGGGTAGATATCTTAGAAACAAAAAAACTAAAGTTACTTTCGTTTTCCTTTATGAGAAGTAGATAGGAGAGAAGCAGAGAGTACCAACCTCAATCTTTCGCTTGGTTCCTTGCTTGTTTCCCCTCCCCTCTAAAAAATCTTTGCTGCTCCTTCCTTGCTTACCTTGCTTCAAAGAGCATCTGTAAAGCAAAGCAGCATAATACCTTCAAAGTAAAGAGATCTACAATCATAAACAATATAGGACCAGATATATACTGACCACACAAATGCATATATCATGAAATATACAAGAATGTGGAGGAAATCTTAAATAGCTTTATTGATAGAAAGAGTAGAAGAGAGGATTACAACCCATTGATCTGACCCAGCGTCATCCTCCCAGCATGAAAGCCCTTCTTCACCTCATGAAAAGCTTAGATCACCCAACACTATGATGTTTCACCAAGAAACCAACAACACCTCCTTACAAAATACAAGATTCCAGCCTTTGGATCTCTGGGATGAGGGATCCATATATAGATGTTTGCAGGGGTGTGAGTCAGCTTCTAAGATTTTAATTAGTGTCCTCTCTCTGATAGTTCTTGGTTCCACTTGGAGATTCATGATCCCCTACTCATCCCTGGGAAAATTCAGAGAGGCAAGTGTCACAGGATAAGTTTCTAGAAGATTCCATGATCATCCACCTTGCAAACTGTCTGTGCCATTTGTCTTCTCTCGCCCATCGCACCCTACAAAAGAGTTTTTCAGTATGCATCGCACTTTTTGCATGTGGTAGGTGAGATGCATCGCACCCTTAGCACTGAGCAGTCTGTATGGTCCAGTTTTGACCAATTCTAAGTAGGTTTCCATGGAGAACTTCTGGGAGATGATGTAATCAGTTGACCTTGTTCCTTTAGGGTGTGAAACAAAACTTTTAGGGACTCATAAGCCCTTGTTTTATGGACATATATGATTGGGGTTGCAGTGCCCAAATATGTCTATAAAAGATGTCTTGACCAATTTTGTTTCTCAGCTAGGATTGATGGCATTCCTCCATGGCTTCATTCTCATGATCAATTTGCATTTCAGAGAATTCATCAATGACTTGTAGAAACCTATTGACTTCATCATCATCTTCAACGAATTTCCAATACTTGAAATTATCAGGCAACGATGATCTGTATTTTACTTGGATTTCATAAGTCAATCTAGGGGGTAAAGGAGGAACAAACATACTAGTAGACATAGCAAGGGAATCAGCACATTGATTCTTAGCCCTAGGGATGTATGAAATACTAAATCTATTGAATGAATCCTTGAGCTTCCATACCTCATCTCTGTACGCTTTCAGCCTAGGATGCCTCGCTTGAAATGTCTTATTCACCTGTTGAATAATAAGGTCTACATATCCAAACACCTTCAGATGTTTGATGCCCATTTCTTTATCCGGGTTCAAGCCTAAGATCAAAGCCTCATATTCTGCTATATTATTTGTGACTTGAAAATTCAGCTTGAAAGATAAATGTATGCATTCTTGTGTGGGAGATACCAGAACTACAACCACTCCTACAACTTCCCTAGAGCAAGCTCCATCAAAGAACATGTCCGAAGTTTGTGGGCCTTCTTCGTCCATGATCTAATAAACTGGTTTCCTGAGTTGCATGGAGGCCAACTAGGATTGTTCCACTTGAAGAATACAGGCTCCAAAATCAGTGTCAACAGCATAGATGGGGTGATTAGTGGGATTCTTCTCATCACTGGTGATATAAGATAACTGATCTTCCCTGTATAATCTCCTACTCTCACCTCCAGAAACTAAGACAGTAGCATAGGACAGATTGATTTGTAACATACCACCCAATCTTTAATCCATCCCCTGGAAAGAAGCATGCCAAACTTAGGGGGAACATCTGCTAGTACTATATCCATCATCATGATCTTCATGGGCAGCTGAGCCAAGGTGATGGCTAGGTCTTTGATTAACCCCAAACATTTCACCTTTCTAGAATCAAAAGAAAACAAATCATGATAAGGCCTAGTGATGTCAAGGCTAACTCATCCATGACGGCCGTGGGCATTAGATTATGGCTGGAACCTATATCCAACAGACAGTTGTGAAGGATCTTGTCATGAATAGTCAAGGAGACATAGAATGATGGGGAATTTTCATCAGGAGGTTCAGTCATTGGGCTAAGAACAACTACAGGTTTGTCATCTTGTAAATTCACATAGTTGTTTGATGCTTGTGTGGCCTTAAGCTCAAGGGCCTCAAGGATGGGTCTCTTAAAGGATTCATTCTTCACTAATTCAACAAGAGGTATAGATATTTTCAGCTTCTGGATTTCTGATTCAAAATTGAAGGGAGAAGGAGACTTCTCAGGGCCTCTTACCTCTTGAGTTGGAGCTTCAAGAATGATGGGATTAGTTGTTGATCATTTTTGCTTGTTAGCTTACTATATTGCAGGAACAATAGCTCTTTGAATAGGGGTTTCCTTGGCATTGTTCATCTTCGACCTCAAATTATATCTTTGTTGATCTTCGGTTTGCAGAACAGCCCCACCATCCCACTCTTGGCTGGTTTGGTCCTTGAGTAACAACTCTTCATAGGTAGCCAAGGTCAAAAAGGAAGCACTGCCTTTGTCTTCCATACAATGGATCTCATCATCTTCTTCATACTGCTCTTCTTCCATGACTACATTCTGGAAAGGGGTCTTCACTCTTTGGTCTTCCTTGGCCTCTTTGCCCCTTTGCATGATCTACAACTGCTCATTTTCTCTTCTATATGGATTCAGATTTCGAGGAGAAAAAGTATTAGGAATTCTTCCTTTCACAGGGAGCTACTCCACTTTTAATTTGGAGATTTCAGAGGCTAGTGACTCTATAATCTTGGTCATCTTATCTATCTTGGGGTCTGAAGATGAGGAAGATTCACCCCTCTGTCTCCTTCGGTCAACATGTCCCTTGAGTTTTTCTGCAGCCATGATGTTGGACTCTACCTCCAAGGCAGCATCCTGCATTTCAGCCAAGAAGCACATCTTCTCTCCCTCAATAATAGATAGAAATCTAAATTGAAGGCATAGGCATAGGTGAGCTTAGCAGAGGTAGGGGTGGGTTTCACTTCAGTTGGTATCTTGCTATACATGTGGTTAAACCCTTTATTGAAATAAAAAAGTGACTCCCCATTTTCCCTTTTCAGGTTCCAAAACTCAATATGGTAGTAGAGCAGATCTTCGTTATCCCCCCAATGCTTTAGGAATACATCATCCAAGGCCTCAATATCAATTATAGATCTAGGGGTCAATTCTCTGAACCATTTTCTGGCCTCTCCATCTAGGCTTTAGAAAAATACTCTCATCCACACATCATCTTCACTAATGTCTCGATTATCAGCATAGTTATAAAAGGACTCATGATGTTCTTCAACTGTAACTCCTTCAGTCCCAGTGAACTTAGGCATGTATTTCTAATATTCTCCATACCTAGCAGCTATGATTCTTTCCATTTTGGTGAGTACTTTTGGACCTGCCATGGCTATGGTGGATTGAAGAGTACTGGCAGTCTGAATGATAGAGAGCTGAGGAGTGACTGACAAGACTAAAGGAGTATGAGGGACAAGAGGTTAGGCTTCCCTTGGGCTCAAAGCAAGAGGAGAACCTAAAGAATAAGGAGATTTATGAACCTCTAAAAATTTTTCTTCTCTGCTAGTGTTAGAGGCTATACTCTCAGCATGTATTTGTTCTATTACTAGCCTTTCATGCAGAGGTATAGAGGATTGTTTAGGTTTACCTGATCCTGATGCTCCTTTCTGTGATATCTTTCTTTCTTTGATGTTCTTTTCAAGGTTAGGTACTGGGTCAGCTAGTGACTTCTGAGGATTTCTCTGATTATGCCTCACAAACTGAGCCAAAACTATGATGTAGAGTCGCCAAGAGGTTCAGCCTCGAGTAGAGTTGCCAGATAGATGATTACAACCAAAAATGTGTCCAAACTTTGCCTATCATCAAAGCTGAATCTGTGTCATCTCCCAAGGAAGCTGAGCTTAAAAATCCTCTCCTTGGCAATGGCAACAATTATGTTAGCTCTCCAAGAAACTCTCTTAGGTTGTAGCTCGGAGATGCTTGGTAACATATAATCTTCAAGATTGTTCCAAGAACTATTGGAATGGGTGGTGGTTTGGTTCAAGCCAGATAACCACTTCAACTCTGTTTTCACTCCAGACATGCATGAACACCCTCAACCTACAAGGATTTAGACCACTAATCTTCAATACTTTGCAGATTAAGTGAATGAATGAAGAATACTAACCACACTAGTAGATGCATACATAACATATGATGGCCAGCTGCAACCAGTGAATGAAGCTTGCAACTCTATCTAAGCAGAGATAAGATGATAGTTATCTAGCATTAGACATGGGGGGAAGCATGAATAAACCTATCCAAGTGCAAGCTTAGAACAGAGGGGAAATGGACATTTAACATATAATAGCAAAAGAAGCTTGTATTACTAAAAATGAAGATGAGGCGCTGCAAGGGATAGAGTATCTATAGTCTCCAGAAGTTTAACCCTGATTACATCTTGCTTTCAGCTATTTATAGCTCTTTACAACGCTCTCTAGACCTTTAGGGTTGGAGATGTATTAATCTATCCCCTACTGTATTTAACTACATGATTGCGTACAAGGACACATTTCTCCTTCCATCACAAAAACGGTAATTAATTCTGGTATAGAGCTTCCCTGTTAGGTGGAAGGTTTGATTATACTAGTGGAGCTCCATGACTATTTAATTTTGTTTGTTGGATCATGTTGTTTCCTTCTTCCTTCGGCCATGCTATTTGTTAATCTGGTTCAGCAGTCTGACTGTTACAATACTGTTAGAGTCAACCTTCTTCCTCGGGTAACTGATAGGGAGTGGAGTACAAGGTGCATGGGTAGAGGGACATGCCAAATTAGACGGATGGAGAAATGACAGAGTGGAGGAGGGCAAGCAGGAGCGATCATGAATGAGGGCCATTGGATCACGGCGAAGGCATGGTGGAGATAAAGCATAGGAGGTTTGCGGTCGTGGTGGGAGTGGAACATGTCCGGGCCGTTAGATCTCGAGTGAGCAGATCGAACGGCTATCGAGTGGAGGAGATACACGGATGATACCGTGTGGGGGTGGTTTTGTTTGGGCGGTTATGGTTTCTATCGAAAGGGCATCGGGCGGTAAGTGGTAAATAGCGGAGCCTTCCCGATTCCATTCAGTGGATGACACATTGCAGCGGAAGAGAGAGAAAAACCACCTTTATCAGGCTGGTACTCTTCTCGCTAGTTTCCCATGTGATATGAGTGATAGCCATAAGATTTGGTGGGGGTGATCTAATGGTGGGGGACGGTTGGGCATGTTTCGTTGATGGAGTGAAATGTGGGCTGTCAGATTGGCGGGGGAAGATCAATGACAGAGGGACATGGAGGTACGAGATGTCCTTGGGAAATGTGCAGAGGGTGTGTAGGGGTGGAAAAGTAAGGTTTTTTTAGGGTTTTGGGTTAATTTGCTTAAGACTAAGGTGAGAGAGGGTTTCGTCGGTATGTGAGGGTTGGGTTAGGAAATGAGCAGAAGCAAATGTAAGTGGAAGAGTGAGAAAAGTGGGGTAATGGCCTATGTGGGGCCCCTTTAGGATAGAAAAGCAACCCATGTCCTTCCTTTAGCCTTCAAAATGTCAGTTCTGCACTTCAGGGCTAACAAGTTTAGACCTCATCATATATGCATATAGTTAATTTATATTGGCACATGAAAAATCTAATGGGTAGGGTGCTCACTGATGGAGTGGACATGCAATAGGAGTCGACAATTTGGATGGAAGAAATAGTGGAGAAGGTAAACAAGATGGATCGAAAAATCAAAGACTAGAAAAGGCTTTGGAAAATTATGTTAATTCCTAATCCCCTGATGATGAAAGTAAATTAAAACCAGTGATTTAGGTGGATCCCCCTCTTGAAGTATGATCATGCAAGTCTGTCAACTAAACAATAGCACAACCCAAGGAGCTAATATGTTTGTAAATATGCTTAGTAGTTTATATTTTATGTTATTTTATGTTTTGAAATACAATATGATTATCCATGGCACTATTAACAGGAAAATTTTAAATTTGTGTTACTAGTTTGGTTTACCTAGTGGCAAATCAATAGCAAAAAAACTTTTTTTATGTATATTTTCACAGTAGTAATATAAAAGATGTTACTTTAAACAATTAAAAAGACATTGGATGCTTACTAAATAGGGAGGAAAATAGATATGTTTGTTTATGTACTTTATGTAAATTTCTGAACATAAGAAAGAATTAGGGAAGGATAGTTCAAATTTCCTTAAATTAATTTTAAAGATTTTTTTATTTCTAGTAATACTAGTGGAATATCCTTGTTTAGGAAATCAACCAAATGAAATTATTTTTCACATATATAAATATAAATTTTTTATTATTGGTGATAAAATTATTACCTCGCCTCAACTCATAGGGATTTGAATTGACAGTGAATGTGTGTATTGTTAAGACACTCTTTGTGAAAAGGTCACTAGTTCAAAGCTTCCTGTGGATTAGCCGACAAAAAGAAAATCCATTGCTAACTTCAACACAATAGTATTCTCATGGGACGACTGAGTGGTTGGTACAATGGGATGTTATCCCCTCCACCCATATTCAAATCCCATGGGGGGGCATATTTGGCCTATTGTGATAAGCCTCAAGGAGTAAGCTCAGCCACCTTTGTGGAGTCTTAGCTCTTGCTAAGTCATAAATTCCGTGTTTATCTGGCTTATGAGTTGTTGGATATACTCTTGGTGTTATAGTGGTAGCTACTAGGTTTGATCTAGTGGCTCGCCCAAGTTACTCCAACAAGCTATCAATTCACCATAGTTAAAAAAATAAAATAAATAAATAAAAATATTACCTCCCCCTCCACAAATAAAATCATAATAACTAACAACTAATAAAATTTGTTATATAAAAGATAAAATAAAGAAGAATATATATCAAATTTAAACATGAATACAAATATTATATATATGATATTTACGTCAAAATAATGTTACAAGAAAATCATATTTTTTATTTATCTACATTTTATCTATTTTTATCTATTTTTATTTATTTTTATTTATCTATATTTATTCAGTTAAGTCATGATTATGAACCACAACAAGTGATCCGAAACACGTCCCCAAGATTGTGATTTAGAAAATTTATCTTAAAAAACATTATGAATCACAAAATTTACACTCTAAGATATTTTAAATTTTAAATTAATTTTTTTAATAAAAATAAGAAATCTAATCAACTAAATTCATTTTAAATTATATATATATATATATATATATATATATATAAATATATATATATATATATATATATATATATATATATATATATATATATATATCAATTTTTATTATTATTTAATTAAAATTCAAAATAAATATAATTTTAAATGTAAAATTTATTATAAAATAATAAAAAATATAATTAATTTTATATATATAATTGTTTTTTTTTTACTTTTATTTTTATTTACTTTCAATAATAAATATTTTATATAATAATTGACCACCATCAATAATAATAATAATAATAATAATTTATCGTTTAACTGATAGAGCTAATATTAAAATCTTATGCCAAACATGTAGAGATGACTAGGCATGGTATAGTGGAATGGCCATATTTATCGAGGTTACAAATTCGCCTAAGAAGTTATTTTTCACCGGAATTTGACAATTGTTTTTCAAAAAATCTGATCATAGGAGTGTTTGAATTGTTTTTTTATGGTGGAAATGGATTCAACACCATCAAAAACCCTGGGCACCCAAAATCCTGAAGTTTAACTACTATAACCCAAATTTCCGAAAATTTCTGCCAAATTTTAATGAAAGTCATGATGAAATTTCAATTATTTTCCAAGTAAATATGTGGCCTCACTAGACTACTCTTAGTGAAATTCATTTCTTTTAAAATTGTAAACAAAATATTTCTTCTCAAAAAATTATTATTTGTGAAAAATATGACTTTACAATCAACGGTCAAGACTCGAGAGTACGGTTGAAAGAAGCTGATTTTCTTTTCAAGGAAGATTGTGTTGGAAGTCTTTCAAGAAAGATTGACTCTCCTTTTTTTTTTTTTTCTGAGTACCCTCCCTCCAAGGTAGGGCTCTACATTTTAGTGGTGGGAATGCTCTCCGAGGCAGGATTTGTATTTAAGTTAGTGTTTTATTTAAACAACACTTTAAATTTATTTGGTACCTCCATGTGGAAGTTATTTTCCATGGGCATAATTCATTATAGCATTTTGTGTAACACCTATACCTTGCCTCCTAAACTGCAACATTGGCCAAGTCATTCAACTATATTTCATTGCATGAGAGAAACTTACACTGACATAAAGGGAACACGCCATGGTATCACTCAATTATATGATAGTGGATTATAAAAACTAGGGTTACACTGATAAAAGGGACCCTAGGTACCCTTCACTACTTTGTTAGTGGATTAGGAGAACATTCTAAAATGCCTCTGAAATTTGATAAGAAAATATAGGACTTCTATTGACACAACCTCTAGAGATATGTTAGTAATACCCTTGAATGATTCTCCCACTTACACAACCTCTAGAGCTACGTCAGTGATATCCTTTAGGCATATGTCAATGATACCCTCCAAGGATATGTTAGTGGACCAAAAAACCTTGTTTTTATCGAAATTTATGTTAGTTATATCCTTTAGGCATATGCCAGTCATACTCTCCAAGGATATGTCAGCGGACCAGAAAACCTTGTTTTTATTGAAATTTAGAAGTTATGTATCACTAAATAGTGTTTACATCAGAAGGAGATGATGCCATCAACCTCTATACACATAGATATGATGTCATCAAACCCTACACACATAGAGATGACAAATTCCAAAAGAGATTCACATAATATACTTGAAAGGGATATCTTGTGAGGACCTCAAAAGGTAATAACCTTCATCTTAACTAAAATAATTACACACTCTTAAGAAGGAAAAGCCATCATCTCAACCCAACATGATTTAATTAAACACCTTTGATAAGGAAACACCATCATCTTAACTCAACATGATTTTGAAAAGCTGAGGTCATCCTAGCTCAATATGATTTAAAAGAAGATCACCTATGTTTGTATGGCTATTGGCACACTTTTTTACAAGATGCATGTAACAACCCTTGTGAAAATTCCATGTAAAAATATATAAATACCACGGATAATGGGACATGTATTCCAAGATGAATGGTGGGCAAGACATCCTAGGGGGTGTTCAATTGGTTGTTTATGGCTAAGGAAATTGACAAAGGAAATGGCTAAGGAATTAAAGAGGAAAAGAGGTATTTTGGCACATTTGTTTATGAAAATAATGGAAATTAGGAGAAATGGAAGGTGAAAGGTCACAAGTTTCATGTGAGGAGGAAATTGAGGGAAAATAATGGAAAATTAAGAAAATAGAGGCCTCATTAATAAAAAGTCTTCTAAGGATCAGTGGGCAAGACTTGGTTAGTTCAGTTTTGGAGCTCTCTCGTTATTCTCTCTGTCTCTCATACTCTTGGACACTTAGATCTTTCTTGGAGCTGTTAGAGTCGGTCTTTACATCCCTCCGTCAGAGATCATTTTTCTTTATTGCATTTCATTTTTAGGTGTCTCGCTCACTTCACTCAGTTGCATTCCACTAGGGGCATGCCATAATCTGACAGAAGGGTCTTGCTATTCATTACCCCTCATGCCTTGCACTACTGGCTCAGGCCTGTTCACCAAAATCAAGTTTTAAAGTCACTTACAGCCCTGTTTTAGTCTTTTGATTAGCAAGAGTCATTTTAGTCACTAGGTCTAGGGTTTCACAAATTGTGTCTTCAAGATGTCCAATAATGCCAGCAGGCCAGAGGGAGTTTCTTAATAAGTTTTCATTTCAAATATTTTCATCGTCATATGGATGGATTATGACTTTTCTTCAAAACTCCATTTTGAAGAAAAGTCGACATTTCGTTTTTGTAATAATTTTCAAAAAAAATTCAGTTCTTGAATTCTTCAGGGACAACCCTGGTCTCCTTTGCCAAATTCCATGTCAGTTATCCCTGCAAAAATTGCAAGAAATCCATCATTCAAACCAAGGGGGAAACAAAAAGACAGAGTTGTCTTAATTGTGAAAAAGTGCCAATTTCAAAACATTACAAAGTGGGTTTGTGAGAAACAAAAATCAAATTCATGTCCTTGTAAAGATATTTCCATGAAGTTCAAAGCCCATTTGCATGCCAGCAACCAAGAGGAAGTAATTCAAAGTTATTTTTGTGAAGGAGTGAGAAATTGGACAAAAAATTGCTGCAACTTGCCGGCGCGGCGCATAGAGCAGGTGGCGCGGTGCACTGGGAGAAATCGCGCAGTGCATTTTTGAACGGGCACGACGCACTGGGGAGGCATGGCGCGTTGGGCAAGCTGTGTGGAGCATATAGTTCTAAAGCTCGACATTGCTAAACTTTGCTCCAAATCACCATGAAAACGCACGAAATTGCTAGGTACGATCTCTATCACTGCATTGTATTCAGATTTGTGCTATGATACAGTGATTGATGAATGGTGATGGTCTAAAATCATAAAAAAAACCCACCATGTCAAAACCCTCACATAAGAATGGCTGCCTAGGGTTTTAAAAGCTATTTTCCACCAAGTTTTCCATGTTTCATGTTTAAATAAGGTTATAGGTGACAAGCTCCCGATTCAAACAATATTGCCAGAACTTGATGAGGAAGGAAAAATTATATTGGAACCGGAAGCAGTCACAGAAACAAGAACTCGACAGCTACGAAATCGATCAATTTCAGAGTATCTTATCAAGTGGAAGAACTTATCCGCTGAAGATTCCACATGCGAGGATGAGAATTTTATACAGAAGTATCCATAACTACTCAAGCGTTGAGGACAACACTTTTTTGAAGGAGAGGGGCATGTTGGGTCCCTATAATACTAGTGATTACCCATTTACCATTGAGTTATACCCCTTATTATATTGATTTACCCATGTAGTGCCCATTTGTTACTCATTGTGCCCCATAGAAGCCCACTATTGTTATTATTGTGCCCTTACATTATTATTGTTATGTAGGCTCTGATTATGTTATGACCCTTAGACTCCTATATATGAAAGGAGCTCTTTCATTTTGTATCATCCAAGAATTGTTCATTTATGTAATGTAAAGGAGGTTGCCCCCTCGAAGAGGCTGAATTCTAAGGCGTTGATCTATCTTTTCTATCTTTTCTTGAGCTGGTTTCATAACATCCTCATAACTCTCATTCCTCCCTATGTACTTATTCATCCTTCGTTTGGTCATTATCTCTTTTCCTCACACTCACTCTCTTTTTCTATTTCTTGTAGAAATACAATAGATAGAATTTAGAAACATCATAATTTTTCTAGATCCAAAAATCACTCTATAAAGCACCCATAAATCACTCCACAAATCATATTTTCTAACTCCTAAAATAAGTCAAGCTATCCCTCGAATCACTCCAGAAGCACCCTTAAATCTCCCATGCTTTCTATGATAATCGAAGAAACAAAAATGATTTACAATAAAGAATTAGAATTCCTTCCCCATTTCAAAACCCCCTATGGGAAACTGAGTAAACTCTCCCTTAGTTAATATTTCCTTTATCCCACCCTTTTATTTCGAAAAGTTGCATTCACCAATCAGACTAAAGACATAACTTATCATAATAAAAGACATGATAATTTTGGTTGATGTATCATTGCAATGTTTGTACTTATCACTCCCTTTTCTCAATAATTATGCAATGTTTTGTACTTATCTCTCCCCTTTTGAAGTCAATGGAAAATATTCCCCCCCTGCAACTAATCTCTCCCTAACATTATGATCTTGTGGACCTAGAAGCTCCCTTTAGATGTGTTGAATGCTTAGACTGTCCTGCTTTGCTTTCTTTCTTCCTCTTAGAGAAGATTCAATGGAGTGAGGTAAGAGGAACTACTTCCAATCTCTGCCTTAAGTACTCAAATTTGTCTTTGGGGAAAGGTTTGGTGAAAATGTCAACTACTTGGCCTTTTGTAGGTACATACTCCAATTTTACAACCTAATTTGCAACATGCTCTCAAAGGAAATAGTACTTTATTGGAATATTATTTGGCTTGCAATGGAAAACAAGGTTGTTGGACATGTCGATTGCACTTGTTTTATCATGGATGATTGATATGGGTTCTTCATATATCACCTACACATCTTGTAAATTTTTCTTCATCCATAATAGTTGAGTGCAACAAGAAGCTATTATTATATATTATGCTTCATTAGTAGAAAGCAAAATTGAAGCCTACTTCTTGCTCAACCAAGACACAAGGCATTCACCAAGAAATAAAGCACCACCACTAGTGATTTTTTCTACCATCTACATCACTTGCCCAATCTACATCAGTAAAAGAAGTTAGTCAAAAATATTTACCTCTATGGTACAAAAGATCATAGTCCATATTGGCTCTCAAATATCAGAGAATTCTCTTTGCTACTAGGATATGACTTTGTCTAGGGGATGCTTGAAATCTTCCAACAATATAAACTACTTGCATAAAGTATGGTGTTGGGTAGCGGATCCCCCGCGTAATGGTTTTGGGGCTTAAAGCCCACAATTTTTGGTAATGGTAGTGTAAAGGTTTCGTGAAGTGTGCAGAGCGCGAATTGTAATAAGTCAAGTCAAAGGGTTGTCCACCTAAAATATTGTAAATTAATATAGAGTGGGTCAACCTACCCATGGTCCACGGACCATGGGAATGTATAAATAGAGCAAGGCTCTAGGTGTAGAGGGTAGCTTGTGTTGGATTTGAAGTGTTATGGGTTTATGAATGTGAGATTGCTCTGAGTCTGTAAGTCTGAGTCGTAGTTTGTAGTAGTTAGAGTAGGCTCTGTAGCTATGTGCACAGAGGCCTGGTAGAGTCCACAGTTGTGTGTGCGAACCCCTGCAGCTGAGTGCGCAGGGCGGAATTGGATTGTACTGGAACAGAAGATTAATAAAAAGATAAGTGTTTATGAATTATTGTGCACCTAGTTGCAGATCTGCATAAGTTATGGTTTTATGCATATCTTTAAGGTTTACGTTTGTGCAAATGGGTTATAAATATTGAATTTTTGACTAAGACCATTGAATTAAGTAAGATCTATAATAAGGAATCTAGAAAGTGCCTCCTAACATAGCTACGTGAAGGCAAAACAACCGTGCAGAGCAACGCGAGCTCGGCAGATCAGTTCACGACCTTTCCAAACCTCATCAAGACATCCCTAGGGTGCAGAAACCTGGTTCCAGCACCCTCCCATACTACCTCAGGTGAGACTTCAGTCCACGCTCTATAAACTATTCCCGAAAGGGCCGGTAGTGTTTCAAGGAAAACTAGTGTCTTTTTGATCAACTAGCCCTCTAGGTTTGGGTGTTGCCCTAAAAACAATAGCTTAAAGCAATTCATGATTTCCTCTATGTATAATAGATAAGAGAAAGACAAAGGGACCAACCTGAAACTTTCGCTTAATCCCTTGCTTGATCTTTCTCCCCTTTGACAGAGCTTGCAACTCCTCCCCATACTTATCCTGCTTGGAAGTACCTGTAGAAACATAGTAACAAAGAACCATCAAAGCATCTTGATTTTATAGCATAAGCATTACAAAATCAGATATATAATGAACATACAATAGCATTCACAAATGATAACATTCACAATTGCACAATTATATGGAAGAAAACTTGAAGAACTTTATTAAATAGAAGGGAGAATCACAACCCAGTTGTCTGATCCAGCATCATCCTCCCAGCATCAATCCCTCTTCACCTCATGAAATAGCAAGATCACACCAACAATACAATGCTCTTTTCCTCAAATACAAACTATCAACACTTCCTTGAAATTCACAATATTCCAGCCTCTGGATCTCTTAGATGAGGGATCCATTTATAGATGTGTGCAAGGGTGTGAGTCATCTCTGGGGTTTTGATTAGTGTCATTCCACTTGGAGATTTCTTGGATCGCTTACTCATCCATGGGCGAATTCAGAGAGGCGAGTGTCATAGGAGAAGTTTCTAGAAGATTCCATGAGCAACCACCTAGCAAACTGGCTCAGACATTTGTCCATCCTCGGCCATCGCACCCTATAGAAGACCCAAACAGTATGCATCAAACCTAGCCAGTATAATACTCAGTATGCATCCCACCTTGCCAATGGAGCAGTCAGTATGATTCAGTTTAGGCCATTTCTGGATGGTTTTTCAAGTGGAACTTCTAGGGAATGATGTAATCAGATGACCACATTCTTTTAGGGTATAAGACAACTCTTTTGGGGGTTGAAGAGCCCTAGTTTATCGACATATAAGATTTGGGTTGAAGTGCCCAAATATGTCTCTAACAGTTTCCCCCTAAAGCATGAAGTCGTAAATCTTGATGTCGGGTGAAATGCTCTATCATGAGGATCTGAGGTTTCGAACTGGAAGGTGACCTGTATAAGTTACAATACATAATCATAATATAATTTTCATGATCTAGCTGAGGCAGACATTCCCATGCTCAGCTTTATAAATTCATTTCATGTACATAGAATAGATAGTCGTCTGCAGATGCAGACCGATGATTCTTCAGATGTAGAGTCATCATCCTTGGTTCAGATGACCATCTGTGCAGTGCATTTGTATATTTGATGTTTTTATATCCCTGAATATGTCATAGCTCGGATGGATGAAACTAGATCCAGGGTCTTCAAACTCGTTCAATCTTCGCCCAATGTACAAGTCAATCCATGTGAGGAGATGTTCTGAAGTCGAACATGGAAGGACATTGCCTGATTACCAACCAATAATGTGAGTTGTTAACAGGCGCGAGAGGAATCACTAATAATGATAATGACCCTCAAGGTACTATAGTACAATTCATGTGGTGCGAATATATGATCTGATGTCGAACACCACGCAAAATCTTTCAGTCGAAGGCCATTGATGTCAACCTATCACCAGAAGTGAGAAACTTTCCATTGAGGCATGCAAGCTTGAAAGCACTGAAAGGGGTGTTTCTAAGTCAACTTCTTGGATAGTGAGCTGATGTCGACAAGAAGCGACTCATCATAAGAGGTCCTTGATGTATCCCACATCTACGACATGAAACAAAGCAAATGATTTCTGGAGGTGAAAACGATCTGACGACACAAGGTTCAGGAATGGCGGTCATGAAAAAATGAAGGTTGGAGGTATTGCAATGGATGAGGCATTAACTGGATTGTGGTTTCTCAACTGAATGACTTCTCTTGAACATGTCAGTGACACTAATATGGATTGGTAGTGTTAACCCCAAAACACGGATGGTGTAAAAGACCAATGGTGAGATGACCGGTGAACAGAATAACCCAACCCAACTCAATAATGGTGATGGAGTGAAAGTGTCATGTTCAAGAGCAACCTGCTACCATAAATTTCTTCAATTTTTTTCCCTTTTTCCCCAGTCATTGCTGACCAGTACCTCTTTATTTTTGTCAAGCTTGAGGAGGATAACATATGCTTGTTCTATAATTTTCCCTTCAGGCAAACATGTCACTATGTTTTAACGAGTCTAGCGATAGTGAAACTCGGTCTTGTCTAGAGTGGACAAGTTTGTCGCTATTGTTTTAACAAGTTTAATGACAAGGATAACTCAATCATTTTCATATTTAGAGAGTTTGAAAAGGGACGAAAAGAAAAATACAAAAGTTATTTTTCGTAGAATAATCCCTAAAGTCCGAAAAATTATAAAATAATACAAAAGGGATGACTTTCCCAATCACTTTAACAAGTCAAAAAAGACAAGCGCTCGATATTTTTTATGATATAATCCCTCGGGTTTGAAAAAGATTAAAATATACAGGAGGGATAACATTTCCAATCACTTTAACGAGCTGGAAAGGCCAGTGCTCGACAATCTTTTCATATTTAACAAGTCCGAAAAGGGTTTAAATGAGACTCGATTTTCAGTAACAAGTGGTGTCTAGGGTAGTGATTAGTTCCGAGTAAGCTTGTAACTTCACAAAACATGGTGGTTTCTATGAAAAGGTTGGCTAATAAGACCAATCGTCGTAGCTATTCCTCAAAAAGGGTAAACAACCAAGCGGAAGTGTACAATCATCCAAAAGAATGGAGGTGATGAAAGGTACACAACCAAGGTTCAAAAGGCTGATAGAACGAAAATCACAAAGGTTAATTACTCAAGGTGGGTTCATTTTTTAATGAGCTTGAACCATGGGGGAACTCTGCTTGGTTGTGGTTTCATTTTTACGCAAGCTTGAAATGACAAAACTAAAAAGCTAGAAACAATAAAACTAAAAAGCTAGAAACGACAAAACTAAAAATTGAAAGTGGGAAAAAAGGTTTGCATGCCCCCATCATGATGAAAAGGAGAGTCTCCTGTAACCATATGGAAACTATTGTGGTTAGGAAGGATGGTTTCGTCCAGAATACAAAAAATTTCCTTGGCTCCGTCCAGGATAGACAAAGGTGAATGGTGTGTCAAACCAATCACATAACCTACAGGGAAACTTATCTTTTCAACTAGGTTCATCCACAGAATAGACAAGGGTAATCACATAACCTACAAGGAAACTTATCTTTTCAACTAGGTTCGTCAGCATAATAGACAAGGGTGCATGCCCCCTAAGCTTTGCTACATTCACGAGACTACTCATGGAAATTAGGTGGATGGAATGAAGATTCTTTTACGAGATCAAGTGAAAGACTTGACTGGAATTTTACGAGATCGACTTGGAACTTTTCTCCATGGGCCCTTGTTTCATTTTTTTAATGAGCTTGACGCAAGACAAGGAACTCTGCTCAAATTATTTGTTTCATTTTTTTATCGAGGTTGACACAAGACAACGAACTATCCTCAGAGGCCCTTGGTTTCATTTTTTAACAAGGTTGACACAAGACAACGAACTATCCTCAACCCTCCTTTGATCAAAACTCATAAGTGGTCATGAAGGAAAGATCTGGTTCCAATGCCCCCAATACATAATGTGCAACATCACTGAATTGATCATTAGTCGATGTAGGTATGGAATAGGTTGCCACATAATTAACCCATGGCAGGGATGATACCATTGGTATAAATGGACTAGTTAGGGATGATAGTTGACTAGGAGCTATATTTGGATTGGGAAATGAAAGTCGGTAGATGGTGATAATCCTACCTTCATGCGAGAAACAAATCACTTGAAAGAGTGTTGAAACAATAGCTCCCATGTGATAAACATAGTCACACCCAAGAAGTAAATTGTAATCTAAAGGTGCTGGGACTACCATCACGTTCAGATAAATAGTTTTTTCTCCCAAAGTGATAGGTCACTGAGGAAGGATCCCTAACGGTCGACTGGTTCCTTTGTTAAAGCCCCAAAAACTATGTTTAACAGGCACAAGTGGTGGCGAACTGAGTGCTTGCCATGCAGTTGAGGAAGGGATACTCACTGATGCACCTTCATCTATAATAGTTTCAGGTACAATCATATTACAAACTTGTACTATGATCTGGAAAGGCACATAAGAAGGAAGGCGAGATCTTGCCAATCGATTCCAATCAAATAAAATGACTAGACTACTTAGAGGGGGTACTGTAGAAATGGGAGAATTAACCCCTTGAGTTACGATAACTGGAGGATTTTCCTCCTATATTGATGGAACAAGTGGACTGCCCCCAAGCTCATTTGAATCTGAGGAAACAAAAATAATTTGAGTGTATTATTTTCACTCTCTTTGGGAAAGGTACGATTTGCTGAAGGTGAAATTGGGTCAACTGCCACCACGACCTGTTGATTTTGGTCAGGCATAGACTCATAGGATTCACTTTCAGAGGGAGTGGCTTTGACTGACTATTGACTTTGGTCAATCGGTTCATCAACTAGTGAAGGATTTAGGGAGAGTTCCCTGGAACTAGATGGAAGTCGCTACGGTGAAGCAGGACGGTTATCCAACACTCTTTTGGCTTCATCCAAAAAGGGACAAAGGTGAAATGGGTGATTACCTTCACATAACCTACATGGAAGCTTGAATTTTCCCTTTTGTCCATGAACATGATCTCCAGAGGTTGATGACACAGGGTGGCATGAACGGGAAGACCATTCTTCCAAGATCCTAGGAAAGTAAGGACAATTTCAATGAAGATGGTATTTCGTACAAATTATGCATGGATATTTGACTTTTGTGAGGCTTAATGGGTGTATTTTCATCATATGTTGCATTCAAAGCAATGGTTGCTTGGTTACCCCCTTGCTAAATTGGCTTCTTCTTATTCTTCTTCCCTTTCTTCTTCTTCTTAGCCACTTGGTTACTAGTACCAATACTTTTACCAAGCGAAGAGGAAGAGGGGGAGGGAGAAACAAACGAGGAAGAAGGCAAAGGGTCAACTTTAGGATCAACTGGAGGTTGATTTGGTCCAGTTGGAGGTGTACTCGATTTCATAGAAGTCTCGACATTTTGAACCAAGGAGGTTGAAAACAGCCATATGGGCAAACCTATGGTAAATCCCAGAAGGGACAATGTAGCCATATAAGGAGCACCAACATTTCAGAAAGAAAGAAAAGGACTAGGATTCCCGTCAAAAGGAATTCCTTGATCGGTGGGCTTCGGATTTGTCACCATATGTCTCAACCTAAGATCAACTAAGGAACATGGATGTTATTCCAAATTCAATTAATTTTAATGACGCTTTGACACAACTTTTCTTTTTCAGTTTTTAAGAGTCGAGAAAAAGCTAAAGATGACTCTAGTCGCCTTCGATTTTTAATGAGCCTGAAGTGACAAGTGCTCAAATGGACCTTTTCTTTTAAAAATTTGAAAAGGAACAAAAGTGAGTACTCTAGAAAATCTAGACAGAGGGATTACCAAACCAATCACAAAACTGCAATATACACCTTAGTGATAAATTAAAGAGAAATTACCAAGGACTTATGTATGGCAGTCAATCTTCCTGAATGTTATGTTCAGTGCATTGCGATCAATAAGGAGGCAGACTCAGCTTCCTATGGATAAAGGATATAAACCTATTGTGGTCTCCCAATATATACAGGACAATACGGGGAGCACAATTCCATGTTAGCACTTGTCGAATCAAGGAGGAGGAATCAGCCAACCTTCAATGAAAACGATAGTTACCAGTTTTTACGACGCCGGAACATGTCTCTAGCCTAGACCTCTAGATGTGTTGCGTTAAGTTCCAAAGCATTGTTAGGTTCATTTAAATTTATTTTATAGTTGATATTGTTTAAAGTTTTCCTTTCAGTGGTTCACCGCGTGATGTTGATTTGAAATTCCTAAAATGCAATCTACAATGATAAACAATCTTTGTTTATTTTGAGCAATGAAAATCCTAGCTACTAGGGAAAGAAGATTACAATTCTTTCAAACAAAGAGCAAAGAGCACACACTAGTGCATTTTCCGAAATCATATTTTTCACACAAACTAAATGCAAATGCAAATGCATGTATATGTTTTCATTCCCCTTAATGTGAAAATTGCCAAAAAGGAAAACTAAATGTAACAAAGATCTGAAATATTTTACTCAAAGCGAAATTTTCGACAATTTCTTTTTCAAAAGAGAAAGGAAGACTAAATGACACTTTTCAATTTTGAATAAAAAAAAATCAAACCAAATACATGACGAAAATTTCAATCGACTATTCAGGGAAGGAAGCATCCACGACACTTCTCTTTTTGACATAAAACGACAGTTACGACACTTTTTGTACCAAAACGACAAATCAATTTAAGCAACTTTTTGACAAAGGATTGTAAATGATGAACAAATACATAAAAACATTTACTAATCCTAATCAATGGAGGCTGATCTATGTGATGCAAGTAGGCTTTAGTAAGGAAGCATTGTTCATAAGTAGCAAAACAAATAAATGAAACTGAAAACAAGGACAAAACCCCCCAATTTCTAGAATGGAAATAGGTTCAGTCAGTCATCGCACCTGGGCTTCCCAGAAATGGGGATGCATTGCACTTTACACAGTCGGGAGGTGTGATGCATACTAGTTTACAATGATAGACAGTGTGATGGGCCAGGGAGCAGAGTTGAAGTGGGTTTTGGCTCAGATGTGCAACTGATTTCAGTGAGTTAAGCTGAGCTATGATGGACAGTAAAGAGCAAAGTATAGAGGCAAGTCTTGAGAGGTTACTGAGCTACCAAAAGGGCATCTAGAATGCTTGTAAGTCAAATGTTTAATTTATAAACTAAACCAAAGATTGACTGAAGCAGCATTCATCTACTATGCAATTGCAGAGCAAGAGAAGTTCGAAGGCTACTTGGCTGACTTTAGGCTCTGTCTATAGTTTATAAAACAAACAATAACAACCAACAAACATATAAACTCTCCCCAGTGGAGTCGCCATTTTGTTTCAGGGAAAACTAGTGTCTTTTTGATCGACTAGCCCTCTAGGTTTGACAGCTACCCTGGAAAGAACAATTTAAAGCAATTCACGATTTCCTCTATGTATAATAGATAAGAGAAAGACAAAGGGACCAACCTGAAACTTCCGCTTAATCCCTTGCTCGATCTTTCTTCCCTTTGACAGAGCTTGCAACTCCTCCCCGTACTTATCCTGCTTGGAGAGTACCTGTAGGAACACAATAACAAAGAACCATCAAAGCATCTTGATCTATTATATCATAAGAATTACAGAATCAGATATATAATGAACATACAATAGCATTCACAAATGATAACATTCACAATTGCACAATTATATGGAAGAAAACTTGAAGAACTTTATTAAATAGAAGGGAGAATCACAAGCCAATTGTCTGATCCAGCATCATCCTCCCAGCATCAATCCCTCTTCACCTCATGAAATAGAAAGATCACACCAACAATACAATGTTCTTTTCCTCAAATACAAACTATCAGCACTTCCTTGCAATTCACAATATTCCAGCCTCTGGATCTCTTAGATGAGTGATCCATTTATAGATGTGTGCAAGGGTGTGAGTCATCTCTGGGGTTTTGATTAGTGTCATTCCACTTGTTACAATTGGTTCCACTTGGAGATTTATTGGATCTCTTACTCATCCCTGGGCGAATTCAGAGAGGCAAGTGTCATAGGAGAAGTTTCTAGAAGATTCCATGAGCAACCACCTAGCAAACTTTCTCAAACATTTGTCCATCCTCTCCCATCACACCCTATAGAAGGCCCAAATAGATGCATCACACCTAGCCAGTGTAATACTCAGTATGCGTCGCACCTTGCCAATGGAGTAGTCAGTATGGTTCAGTTTAGGCCATTTCTGGATGGTTTTTCAGGTGGAACTTCTGGGGAATGATGTAATCAGATGACCATGTTCTTTTAAGGTATAAGAAAACTCTTTTAGGGGTTGAAGAGCCCTAGTTTATCGACATATAATATTGGGGTTGAAGTGCCCAAATATGTCTATAACAGGTAGTGCGGGATTTGTTTGGCTAAAATACTTTTGAACCTGGGTCAAGCCCCAATAAGCCAACAAATGGTTCCGTTGTCGAGACCGTGATCTGCCTAAGGGATGTTTGATGTCGGAACACTGGAACCCTACTAAGAAGGAAATGAAGATTGGTTGGATCAGAATCTTCATGATTTCATATTATAGGAAAACAAAACCCCATAGATATCCGAGAAGAGGTGGTTGGATCGCTACATATATACGGAAATCCAAGAGATCTTCTTCGCGACCTTCTCATCAGAGTTGTATGATTGGATTGCGAGGTTAGCCGACAGCCAAGAAAGATACAAGCTTGATTGACTGATTGTGTGGACTCTAGAGCTAGTGCGTGGACTAGAGGCATTGGAAGATAAGATCGCATGGGCCGTGGATCACTGGCTTGATTGAATAATAGGAGGGTTTATCATTGAGTTTACGATAGACACAACTGTGAGCTATAGTGAAGTAGAGCGGCGTTTTCTCAAGGGACCACGAGGTAGGTATATCAAATCCCTGAATACCTGGATTAAGATGTTGTTATGTGAAAAGCAGGTTATGTGACTACTTTAATGTTTGGAGAAATGCGGAGCGGAAGAATATACCAAGGTATCAAAGGCTTAGGAAACAATCCCCTAATTTCACCTTCACAAGAAAGTGAGGAAGAACGCGCTCGAGCTTCTCTGAGGAGTGTGGTCAATTTGACAAGGTAGCACATTCCACAGTTGTCACCTCCACTTATGCCATCACCCACTTCACCTTCTTCACCTCCACCTTCAACCACCCCACCTCCACCCAACCCGCCGTTCAACATGGCGAGTGAAATCAAGCTACCCGTATTCAAAGGAGTAGGGAATGAGGATCCATATCAGTTATGGCTCGTAGTAAGAGTGGTATGGGAAGCACACGGGGTTACGGATGATAGCATCAAGAAGGCCACATTGGTGAACGTGCTACAGGATCACTCACTGACCTGGTATATCAAGCACTCGAACGATTACCCAAATGCAGGAATAGCTGAAATCCAGACTGCGTTGAACAGAGAATTTAGCTGACCGAAGTCAGAGACTCAATAAATCATTGGGTTTAAAGAGATCATGATGCTTCCAGGTGAAACCCCCTAGGATCTGGATCAGAGACTGAAGAGCATGATCCACGAGGCTAATACGACGCTAATAGATGCGCAACACCATGCGTGGTTTGTGGTGTCTTTGACACCACACCTGAGGATAGTGTTGGCATAGCAGAAGATTTCAACCCAGGCAGAAGCATTGGAAATAGCAATGAGGTTGCATGAAACTTCGATACAAAATCCTGGGTTGGGAGTCCAACAGATCCATGTGCAACTACAAAACCTATGCTTGGAGATGCAGTGTTTGAAGCAGGTTAGGGTGCCATGGCCAGAAGCGCGCTAAGAATTGTGGTGCATAAAATTTAATGGTCGGGGCCATGATAAGGATCATTGTCTGGTATTCACGAACTATTTGGCAAGGGGGGACCAATTCCGTTGAGACCAGAGGCACATGGAGGACCAAGTGTGGCACCCACGCTCTAGTGTGAGATCTATTAGGTGGGAGGAAATCACATGACAGACAACTATCATTTGTTGCAAAAGTTTACACAGACCCCCCAGCAGCTATTTTGCAATTTTTGTAGATTAGTAGGCCATGATGAGCGAAACTCTCGAAGTTATGAATTGTTGATGGATTGAACACTTGCCTATAGGATGCATACCGAGGTGTGAGGTCAGGATCCAGCTGCAGCAATAACACGCGGTGGATTCCTAGGACACGGATGAGGACGAGGAGGAATGGGACCCAGACGAGGGCGTGGACAGCTAATCTGTTACAATTGCGGGGGATCAGGGCACTATGCTCGTGATTGTACCAACCCAACAAGAATATATTGTCCATACTATGAGCAGTTTGATCATGAGATGGTAGATTGTCCTACACTGATCGCTCAGATGTGTGAGAAAGGGGTACTATCACCTACTCCGACCCAGAACATCCAAATGATGAAGTTTGAACCTCACGAAGAAGACCCCAGAGTAAACATGGTACTCAGAAGCAGCGCAACTACAGAGTAATATGAGCGGAAGTAGCCCAAAGAAGATGGGTGGGTTCATGAGGCTCCTACAAAGGAACCTGCGTCTCAGTCAGAACGCGCGACGGAGATGTTTAGGGAAGCTAATAAGAGCTCCACGGAGACCTCTACTTTAGGTAGTAAGGATCAACCAGAGTCGGGAATGGATCCATCTATGCTTACTACATTTTTAGAGACATGCATAAAGATGCTACATGATAATAAGGCAGTTAAGGGACTACAAGAATTGATCACTAAGTGCACAGGGTCGGGTGAACCACGTGTGGTCTAGAAACTAGGAAAGCATGCATGGCGCACCGGGTGGGAAATGCGATTAACGGCACAGATTGGTGAGTATTTGATGAATCTGGTCATCCTGGACTTGGGTTTAGATGTGAATGTGCTACCTAAACAGACATGGGAGCACATGGGCAGGCCTGCATTATAGTGGTCTCCTATTCAATTACGGATGGTGAACCAAAAAAAGGTCTTGCCCATGGGGAGACTGCAAGGAGTAACAGTGGATATCGAAGGCATGAGCACACAAACGAATTTTGAGGTAATAGAGATTGTGGATGACAGTAACCATTACCCCACATTGCTAGGAATGGATTGGGCCACTGATATGAATGGAGTCATCAACTTGAAGAAGCGAAAGATGATTTTCGAGAAAAAGTCCCTACATGTGGCAGTTCTGTTAGATCCAGCCGAAGGAGCACATGACACTAAACTTGTGTGCGATGAGGACAGTTATGATGAACTAGACTACATTTACCAGATAACAGTGCAAGACCAGGATAGGGTGAATCCGACAGCGGACGGGAGAATTTCATGGGAGCGCGATAGTTCCTGCACTTTGGATTCAGATGAAGAAATAGAGCAATGGCAGAACCGATTACACGAAGTAACAACGTTGAATTGTAATATGATGGTTAGATCATTGCAATCCATGACGATCGAAGCAAGGGAACTGCCAATAGATGATGGCGCAAAAAACGTCGAGGAATCGTTAGACCACTGTGAAAATGCAATACTAGAACAGCAGCAACACAATGTGCAAAAAGGGGCGCTGCATGCAACAACTGCACAATGGTCGAGTATACATCAGAAGATTAGATGGAATTGGTGTGAATGTAGAAGGCGGATGCGTGTATGGTTTGGAATTCCCTAGTGTCGAAAGCGATCTGGGCAACAAGGACGAAGCAGTTTGAGTAGCCGCCTATGTCAAGGGATGCAGATGTATGTTGTGCAACCCCTTCCCAAACTAAGGATCAAAAATCAGAACTTGAGGTGACAGCAAGGAAGGTGAAGGCACCCACAAGTAGTCCATGATGAAACATTTGAAAAGACATGCGGAATCATGAACAGAGTTCACCAAAAAAAATGAACCAATTGGGATTTGCGTGTACCAGTGGTTCAATGGGCCTGTAGGACCATAAGCAAGAAGAGGAGTGCAGAGATGACCCCATCATGGATAAGAAGAGATGAAACCAAGAATCCCCAGGCCACAATTCTTGTAGTTTGGATAGGACACTCGGACTTGGGTAAAAGAGCTTGGCAGTTCTAGGAAGCCATTCGGCGAGGGAGCTTGAAACTTCGCAAACTCGATGAAGAATGGGCACGGATGAGGAGGAAAAGCGTGATATTGGATGAATAACTCAGCAAACTGGAAACTGGAGTCACACAAGTGAGCCACGTGAAACTAAGCATGAGGGGACCAGGCCTGGTCGGCCCTACTAGTGCATTAGAAAGAGCTGCAACACTGTTATCATGGTTACGACCGCATCTTACTAAACAAGGGATCATACCATACAAAGAAGAATGTGATGCACTACTGGATACAAGGGTACTTGAAGGATGTCCACAGCCTGGGCTAGCAGGAAAATTGAAACCCCACACCAGGGGTGCGACCACCTGACTATTTGTAGGAAGCACAGTCTAAGTGCTCCAAGCAGTTAGAAGAGGGTGCAAGACTATAAAGCAGTTTGTATGGGATTTGCGCAACCCGGATGTGGCGCGCAAGATCAATATGAAGCACATATCATGTCTGTGTATAAGGGACTACGCTGTCACGTGGGTGGGATGGAAAGTGACCATTGGAGACATTGTTCATGACAAGATGTCCAATTTAAGGTACCGAGGAGTGGATGGTGGGCAATTAAGACACAGGGTGAGAACAAGGGTTGGAAGGATCTGCCGCCAAAATCGCATTAATGAGCCAAGAAAGGGGGAAACAGTCGAATTTGAATCCAAAGAGGCCTATAAATCACAAGTGGCCCATCACCAAACGACCCTTGGCATGTTTAACTTGTGGTGTTATCAAACGAGCAGGAACTTGATGAACTTGGAGGTTGTAAAAGCAAGTTCGTGGTTTGAAGCATTACCAAAGGATACATAGGAGTCCTTGATCAAAATAATGACAAAAACCAGGTGAGCTACCTAGAGTTCTACATCGCCAGTAGGTGATACACCAGAAATTCCTAAATCACCCTAGACACCAATGCCCAAAAAGGACCCATAGGCAGCAAGACCAATCCGTATGTCTCCACAAAATCCCCGGTTCGGAAAACTGTCGATGGAAGAGAAGGGAAAAATAGTTAATATTAAGAGCAACGATGAGGAAGAGGACCCTCCAACATTTGTCGAAGAGATGGAACCAGAGGAAGAGATAGAAGAAGATATCTAGCCAGTATGCGCCACAGCAAAGCTACCCAAGTATGTCCCTCTACGAAAGGGGAGGGTAAAATTCCCTAAAGATTTGGATGTTGTGAAGAGCACATTCAACACCCCATTCCTCCCCAATGGTGTTTTATTTGAAGGTATAGTTGTGGGCCGCGTGCCCACTATAAAGTTTGAAGACTGGGACCTCGTGGATAGTGAGAAGTTTCCTCATTTAGAAACTAGCCAGATGATGGAACAAAACATGCAAGGGGAAGTTACCACACTATAGCCACGGACATGGTTGCACGGGGTGGAGGAGGTTGGGTTGCTCCACCTCCTATCAATTCCACACTTCCATCAAGCCCTAATCATGATATTTGTTATCAAACAACTGCTTTGCCTAGCGCACGATGGGTACTTGTGGCTAGAGGAGCCTATTCCCATCACGTCGGAGCTTATTCATAGGATTTCTTGACTTCCCTGTTTGGGAAGGGACCCCACAGAAATTTCCAACACGAGTGGGGACTTGACGCTTGCAAAGGCTATGTAAAAGAAATATAAGTTGGAGAAAAAGCAAAGGGGGTACATTATTACTAGTATTTAGAACAAAGGGGTCTACATAGCAACCCAGTTGTTGGCAGGAAAGATGATGAGAAAATGCCGGGGCAATGAGGTACCAGCAACAATCATCGCACTGGCCAAGCAATGCGCAGAAGGGGTACAGTTCAACTGGGCATAGTTCCTATGCGATGAGTTTCTAACGAACTATAGGGAGGCCCAAGAACAGGGTAAGAGATTCCACTACACATGGTTGCTCTTATGCATCCTATTGGTTACAGGTGAATTGCCTAAGGATCATTAGTTTCCTCCCCTTAACTAGGACTGGCCAGAGGCAGCAAAATACATGTCACTATGGGTGACGAAGGATGCTATGCAAATGAGAGAAACCAAGATCTTCTGGGTACTAATGGAAGCAAGCATATGACTATGGTTCAACAAATGGCCATGCCTATCTACCTTAGTATACGATAGTCTGAAGAACTTTGCAGACTTTAAAACAAATATGTACAATGTATATATCAAGGCGCGAAGAGATCTAGAGTAGAAGTGGACCACACTCCCTTTCATCGCCATAGATGACGTTGTTTTCACGGTGCTCAATACATGGCCACTAGAATGGCGCACACCAGACGTGGTAGTGCACGACGAAATAGAGATCCAGAAACAAAAGCCTACTGCCAAGTGGCTAGCACAATAGGAATAGAATGAACAACTAGCTGTGGAAGTACGAGCGTCTCGAGAGGCAGCGAAGGCCACCATGGAAAAGACTGTAGTAGTAGGGGTCACTACAAAGCAGGAAGAAAGACGCCTGGACATAACAACATAGTAGGGGACAGATTTGACGACGGAAGGCACGGACCCAAGCCCAACATCGACACAATTGAAACGCCCGCACGCGACAAAATGAACTGAGCCACAGAAGAAGACCAAGGCATCCAAGTTGGAGGGGGAGCCTATAACACTAATCGAGGGTGACCTATAGGACATGAGTGACACAGTTCACGAAGCCACCAGGGAAGTGCTCTAAGAAGCAATGACCGAGCAACAAAATGTGTTGGGGGCACTAGGATGCAAATCCAGGAACTTTAGGTGTGGTCCCCACAACAATGAATGGTAGCTGCCTACAGGGCCAAGGGTACATCAGCAACTACGAAGTTGTTATGGGCCAAAATGGCTAATACCATCACACTATTGGAAGGGGCACTGATAGTAGACAATGTAGAGGATAGAGCCATGGTAGGTTGGCTCAAGGGCCTTGGACTAAACTTAGCCGCCCTTTTGCGAGAGATATTATACCATCTGCAGGATGGAGCAACGACAAAACTCCGCGCTGGGGAAGGACGCGCAGTACAAATGCTCAATGAACAATGAATCAATATTGAGCAGTCGAGCCTCCAATGCGGCGAAGCAGTAGCACAGACTCATCAGTTGGAGAAAATCATCAAGGAAGCATGTCGTCGTATCCCCGAACTAGAGATTGCAGTAGACTTGCCAATGGGTATACAGATCCACAAATTGGCCAGTAGATTCTGTGAGGTGAAGGAGGAAGCAACGAGGATCTAGTTGGACCTCAACTTGTAGATCATGGAGCTGAGACTAAAGGCGCAGCCCTCTACACCACTGGAGGTTAGAGAGTAGTGGCACCATGCCATTCAATCCGGGATGGAAGCAATAGCATGCACCATATAGGAGTGAACTAGCTTGTTAGATTAGTCACTCGTCATGCTTACTTCACTACAAGAAGACCCAACATTACAGTGGTTAGAAAGAGAAGCGTGAGAGTTGTAGCAGGCCTATGATAATGTGCGGGGGACTGCACAAACAATTTCCCTTACTCAGCGATTGGCCAATTTGAGGGAGGCCCAGGCTCTCAAAGCATAAGTCGATGCCACGCGTCAGAAAGAAGTAGTGCTTAAAGAATGCATCCAGCCTTGGCTTGATGAAGCATTCATGGTCATCACCATGATTGAGGGAAAGCTAGCATGCATTCAAGGTGTATATGCACTTAGATAAGCAATTGCACCTAACAAGGAAGCATCGGAGACACGTGCACAACGGGTACAGCAGACAGCAGACGAATGTGTTGCAAACGTAAGCGAAGTGCAGAAGTTTTTGGATGACCTCCGTGTGAAGATCACCGCACCAACCGAGTGACTCAAGATGAGTCACAATGATTGTGTTAGGGGCCTGTTGGGCAGCGGATCCCCCGCGTAATGGCTTTGGGGCTTCAAGCCCACAGCTTTTGGTAATGGTAGTGTAAAGGTTCCGCGAAGTGCGCGGAGTGTGAATTGTAATAATTCAAGTCAAAGGGTTGTCTGCCTAAAATGTTGTAAATTAATATAGAGTGGGTCAGCCTATCCATGGTCCACAGACCATGGGAATTTATAAATAGAGCGAGGCTCTAAGTGTAGAGGGTAGCTTTTATTGGATCTGAAGTGTTATGGGTTTATGAATGTGAGATTTCTCTGAGCCTATAAGTCCGAGTCATAGTTGGTAGTAGTTAGAGTAGGCTCTGCAGCTATGTGCACAGAGGCCTGGTAGAGTCTACAGCTATGTGCGTGGACCCCTGCAGCTGAGTGCGCAGGGAGAAATTGGATTGTACTGGAACAAAAGATTAAAAGATAAGTGTTTTTTGAATTATTGTGCACCTGGTCACAGATCTGTGTATGTTACGGTTTTATGCATATCTTTAAGGTTTACATTTGCGCACACTGGTTATAAATATTGAATGTTTTACTAAGACCATTGAATTAAGTTAGATCTATAATAAGGAATCTAGAGAATGCCTCCTCACATAGCTACGCGAAGGACAGACATCTGCACATAGCAGTGCGAGCTCGCTGGATCGGTTCGCGACCTTTCTAGACCTCATCAAGACATCCCTAGGGTGTGGAAACCTAGTTCCATCACCCTCCCATAATACCTCGGGTGAGACTTCAATCCGTGCTCCGCGGACTATTGCCGAAAGGGTCGGTAGTGCGAGATTTGTTTGGCTAAAATAATTTTGAAGCTGCGTCAGGCCCCAATAAGCCAACATATGGTCTAGAGGTTTTCAAGTATAAAAGGATACTAATAATAGCTATGTATAAATTCTGGCCCACCTCTAGTGACTCATTAGCCTTGTTGAGTTTTCATTCAGTGACCATTGGAGTGCTTACCAAAGAGAATTCCTCCATGCCAAACTTATTCAAAATTTCCTTAAGATGGTTTCCCTATGAAATAAAAATACCTTTCGTTGTTTGAGTGATCTTCAACATAAGGAAATAAGAGAGTTTACCAAGCATTGACATTCCAAACTCGACCTTCATATCAAGTGAAAACTAGCAAGTTAGATTATCTACATCACTTCCAAGTATTATATCATCAACATAGATGATAAATACTAGTAATTTTCCATCATTAGGTTTCACATATATGTTGTTTTTAGTTGTGCCTATTTTAAAACCACAGTTAAGAAGAATATTGTATAGCTTGGAGTACCAAATCTCGAGGGCTTGTTAAAGACCATATAAGGCCTTTTTCAACCTACACACATAATCAATTTTATCTAACAATTGAAGACCATCAACTTCTTCCTAAAACTCTCAATTTAGAAAGGAAAATTGACATCCATATAATATATTTCAAATTTATTGAAACTATAAAAAACCCAAAAAAATTCTTATCGCTTATAGTATTACAACTGGAGAAAAAGTCTCATAAATATCCAAACCATCAATTTTTGCATAACCTTTGGAAACTAACCTTTCCTTGTTCCTTACCACTCACCATTTTCATTCAATTTTTTCCTGAAGACCCAATTAGTGCCATAACATTATTATCTTTTGGCCTTGGAACTATATCCCATGTCTATTTTTTCTCATTTCAATTAGGCTCTTTGTTCATGGCCTTTACCTAATTTTCATCTTAGTTGGCCTAAGAAAAATCCTTTGTTTCTATCATGGACAACAAGGCTACATGTGCTTGAGTAGGGGGATTTACTAGTCTTCTTCTTGTTTGAACCCCTATATGCAAGTCACCTACAATATGGTCAGCAGGATGGTGTTTTTGCACATATCTTGAAGGATCTTTTGATTGAGGGATTTCTAGATCTTCAATGGCCTCATCTTCAAATATTTCATCAATGTCCTTGTCATGGATGACTTGATCATTAGTATTGATGTTTTTTGGTTGTTTGTCTTCAAAAGAGGTGTGCTCATCAACTTTAACATCAATGCAATCAATTATTTTCCTTGTATTCTTGTTTTAAAATCTATAGCCTTTGTTATTTTGAGAGTACCCAAGAAAAATAATTTCATCAACTCTTACATCGAAATTACCAAGTTTTTCATCATTGTTCTTGATATATCAATTGCTCCCAAATACTTTGAAATGCTTGACAGTAGTAGGTTTTTCATACCATAGATCATGTGGGGTTTTATTGTTGTTTGGTCTAAAATGTGCTTTGTTCAAAATTATTATTGTTGTTTGTATTCCTTGAGCCAAAAATATCTGTGGCATACTTCTTTCTCCTATCATGGCTATATCCATCTATTGGAAATATATTTTTCCTCTCTCTATTACTCCATTCTATTATGGAGTCTATGTTATGGTAAATTGTCTTTTCATGCCCTGGTCCATGCAAAAATCATCAAACTCCTTTGATCTGGAATTTATCCAAGATAAAGAATGAAAGGTATTACAAACTCATGTGCATGAATGTGTCTATGTTACTTTATGCAATGGATCAATAAGATTGCGAAATACATAGACACTGAGGCAATCAGAGAAAACATAACAGTCAAACATGTAAACAAAACAACTTTAATAAGGAGTTCACCCAATGCTCCTGGGATACATCTCCTGGTCCAACCTTTCAGTGGTGGCCTCTCTTTTATGTTTTCAAGCAGAGTTTTACAATAGTGAGCTCGATTCAAGTCTCACCAACATAATGGATTCAATAGGAATGGAGTGCACAGACTCTCCTTACTGAAACTCGACCTCTGAGGGTCACAATAGTATGACAGGCCTATACCGAGGAGCTTGCATGAACCTCTAAAGTCTTCAATGGAGTACATAGACTCTTTGACTCTCTCTGGCTCTGTCTAGCTCGATGTTTCCTTCAGGTGAGCTCGACTTCTACTCTCTATTCTCTACTATTAGCTTTCTGTGTCTATGTGTGTTACCTCTCTATATGTTGCCTCCTTCTCTGCATCTGTCACTTCATGGCTTTAAAGCCAGTCTACTCTTTGACTGCTCATTTCCGCTTCCTGGCCTTCTGGTTTCCTTTCCTTTGTCCGTTCGAATTCCTCTACTCTGTGTCATCATCACTGGGTAACGCCTCGCAGGGAGTGGCCACATGTTTGCTAACGAACTGGGTGTTAGATTCCCTGAACCATATTCGAATGGCCATTAAATCTGTTTGCTTCAAGAATGCCCGTGAACACAAATCGTTTGCCAACTCATCATCCACATCGGACATCAAATCCCTATCATCTTGCTTTTTGACCTGTCAAATCCGGTCAGTCATCTGGACACATCTCCACTGTTGATCTAGACCCCCCCAGATCCTACGGTCATCCTTCATATTGGGTGGACAAGTCGCATGACATTTACCTGTCTAATGCGAGCAGTTTTCTCTCTCTTTCACCAGACGCGTGTCGCTCGATGTGTGGCATCGAGCGGGACTTAGTCAAAACTACTTACCACCTCGAAGCCTTTCGATATCCTGCCGGTTTTGGGGAATCCCGCACTACGGAACCAAAACAATTACTTTTCCGAGTTTTATAGCATTTTTGGGTTCGAGCATTTCTAGGCTTTACTTCACTAAGCGCGTATCATAATCCACCTCTGTTTCTTGAATTAGTTTTTGGTTTTTCCAGTTTTGTGCCATTGTACTTTACCATGGGCCAATGGTCTGCGCGCTTGACCGAGTGCCCTCGTTGCTCCGCTCTGGCCACAACTGCAATTGTTATGAGGATTCCTTCTGATAGCTTCGATCTTTTCTAGGAATTGAATCTTTTAGCATAATTTGAAACAGTCATGAAACTTAGAGAGTTTTAGGATCAAATTCGGATCATCCTTGAGGTAAACTTACCATATTATCATATCTTATGTATTTGATTTTACTGTCTATCTCATTCTCAACCATGGCCTTAAAATTCCTGAAATTCTCAAAGGCCTCTGATTTTTCTCTTAAAAATTCTACCTGTATCATTATGCTAAAATCATCAATTATAAGCATGAAACATAGTTTACTTGAGGGTGATTGTGTTCTTAAAAGACCACACAATTCCATATGTACCAATTGCAATGGTCTAGTTGTTGATTTCTCCTTAGATTTGAATGCCACTCGTACTTGTTTTCCAATCTGAAAATATTTGCAAATGGTGTTGTTTGGCTTATATAACTTTGGTAGCTCTTTGACTGCATTCTTATATCTCAGTTTGACAACCTAATCAAAGTTTGGATGTCCTATCCTTAGATTCTATAACTATCTTTCATCAATATTAGTTAGACAACATATCTATGGCTTTTCTTTTAGAACATAGACATTATTGTTCATCCTAGCAGCTTCAGTGACTACCTCACCTATGCCTACATACTTGATTTGGTAGTTCTTAGATCTAAATAATGCATCATAGCCTTGGTCACACATGTAGGAAACATTGATTAAGATATGCTTTAGCCCATAAAAAAAGAAACATCCTTAGCCTTAACTTTTCCATTTACCAAGATGATAATTTCTTTACCCATTATCTTACCTGGTGCATTATTTCTAAAGGTTACATTACCTTTGCTGACTAGTTTCCATGGGAATTTTTATTTTTTTTTATCTCCTGACATATGCCTGGAACACCCATTGTATGCATACCACTGGCTCCCTTCATTATGAGCATATAACACTAAATCATAACTTTCTTCATTTTTACTTTTCTTCCATACCTTGGGTTGTTGGTTTGATTACTTAATTTCAGGAGCTGGCCTTTTGATTATGAGTCTGAAAACATCTACTCTGTGGCCAAAATGTTGACAGATGTAGCATTAAATCAAATTATTCAGTGGAGAAAATGAATTTCTAAATATGGGTCCATTTCTCCTTTGCATGGCACACTGATTTTTAGGATGATAAATTATTTTCTATGACCTAATATTCATGAATGATATATTCACTCTACAATTTGCAGCCTTATGACCATAATTAGTATAGGTAAAAACAACAACCTAGAAATACATCCTCATACTTGGTAAAAGACCGAGTTTTTAAGCTTTTATGGGCTTATTTTTTAGGTAATCAAGCTTGTCTCACGGGGGCTTCACCCAATGAACCTCTGACATATCACGTACATTCGTGGCATATTAAACAATACCCTTAATTTGACTGCATATTGGAAAATACCTCTAAAAATTTCATTATTTAACCCCCTACCAATATAAACCCAATACACCTTCCCAATTTAAAAATCCTTACTTTCACTAGATATTGTAGTTATCCATTTTTTATATCTACCAATATAAAAACCCTCTACCCCCTATATATCCCTCAATATATTATGTCATTTTTTCATCAATAAATATCCCCCAATATGAACCCACATGGTATGGTGTTGCTTCCCTAGTGAAGCCCTCGTGGCTTGTCTAAGGCTCAAATATCTTTTCTAAAGAATCGGGTTTGTTTCCCCTAAGTTGTTTGTCCCTTGTTGAGGGAAGATTCAATTTTCCCTTTCTATCTTGTGTAAATTTTCCCGTGAGATGTTTGAGCTAGTTGAATTCTTCATAGATTCAACAAATGATATAACTATGTTACCTTTCACATTAGTTGCTAAGCTTTACTTAGCCTCAAATACTAGGCATATTCTTATATGTGGTGGTCTGCGTGCACCAAGAATATCATTCAAATAATCACTCCCTTTACCAAATGTATCATTAAAACTTAGTTGGGTTTTATCCTTTTTTACCTCTTTTCTTAGAAAAACAATTTCTCCTTCAAGTATTTAACATGATTGATTTTTCTCTTTGAGTTTCTCATTAAAAGTTTATTGTATCTTCTTACCTTCTTGAATTTACAGGAGCATAGGTTCAATAGCTTCAACTTTAACTTTGTCCAACAATTCCTATTGTACTATAATTTTCTTTCTTAGCCTTTGAGTTTCTTTAAGAGTGTTGATTAACTCAGCTTATAAGTCAAGTTCACCTTCTTCTTCTTCATATTCACCATGATATTCCTCTTATGTCCATATGGCAATAAGAATAAATTCATTTTATCTTTCAAGGGATCTGTTCTCATATGAAGATTGGATATCTTCACTTTCAAAGGAGTTGGATTCTTGAGTGTAAAATATATTCTTCTTAAGATTTTTCTCCTTTTGAAATTTTCTATATGTATTCTTAGGTTCATACTCATTCTTCTTCTTATCCAGAAACTTAGAAGCATAGCGACCTTCTTTACCACAATTAAAGCACTTAAAAGGTATCTTACCTTTATACTTTCTTAAGCTCCTGTTGAAATTTCTCATGAACTTGGCCTCTTATTCATCTTATTCATAACATGAGTCGTTATGTTTTTCCTTGGGATTCCTTTTTTCTTCAGAGACTAACTCCCTTGTTGTAGGCTTGCCATTGGAAATCCTAATCTGATAGGAAGTAAGAGTGTTAAGAAGTTGATCCAGTGTGAGAGAATTAAGGTCTGTCATTTCCTCAATGGGTAAAAATTTAGGACTAAATCTCTCAAGGAGAGATCTTAGCACTTTTTGGACTACTATTGGCTCTTCTAGTTCTTCATCAAGACCTCTTATACTATTTACAACTTCATCAACTCTAAGAAAGTATTTTTCAATACCTTCATCATCATGCATCTACAAACATTCAAATTTCATTCTAAAGCTTTGGAGTTTAACTCACTTTACCTTACTATCACCTTCATAGCAGCAACTCATCTTGTCCCATATAGCTTTTGTAGTAGTGCAATCCATGACCTTGACTATTTTTTATTCAATTAGGCTAGCGAGTAGAGCATTCATAGCCTTAGCATTGCATGTAAATTCAATATCTTGATCTCTAGTAATCATATTTTGAGAATCTTTATATTATTCTTCCACCTTGTCCCATACATCAACACCAAAAGATTGAATATAAGTTTTCATTGCTACCTTCCAAAAAACATAGTTCATTCCATTGAATACAAGTGCCATGTTGGTGTATCCTTCTTCTTGGTTTTCCATTTGTCCTTGATCTTTCTTCTAGGTTTTAAATTGATCATGGAGTAACTTGGCTTTGATACCAATTGTTAGAAACCAAGACAACACTAAGAGGGGTAGTGAAACGATATTGTGAGAATTTAAAATTTTCTTTTGCAATCATAAGGAATACTTGACCAATACTTATAAGAACATGTTGGGACAAGGTCCCCTAAGGGTCAATTTTGGGGAAAAAGCCTAAATTTTGGGGTAGAAAGCCCAAATTTTTTTATGTAAAGTGTAAAGTCTCCGCAAGTTGTGGTCGCAAAGCGCGTAGATAGTAAGTATCACAAAGGTATTTTCCCTTCTTTTATGTAAGTTGTGTCGGCTATAGTAGATCTACCCATGGTCTACAGACCATGGGATTGTATGAAAAGGAGATTCTTAGAGAGTCTAAGGTAGTTAATAGATAGTTCATGGATGAAATGAATGTAATGGGTCATTATGAAGTGAAGAGCGAAGAGTCTTAGAGTAGAAGAGAGGCTCTACATCTGTGTGCGTAGAGGCCTAGAGTAGAGTCCACAGCTAAGTGTGCAGACCCCTGTAGCTAAGTGCACAGGGTAGTCTCAAGTCTGTAAGTAGAACTGAAATATCAATAAAGAGATTATTTTAGAAATATCTATGTTTTGCTTATTTACTTCTGTTATCAATGAATGTGAATATGTTATGATGAATATTGGGTTTATGATTTAATATTCTACTGATGCGTGATTCTACATGGTTTGCATTGTTATATAAACACAAGTAATAATATTTGTTTATGCGAAGAATATCTTAATAAATGTTAAAGATATTAGACCCTTAAGCTGATCTAGGTAATAACAAATGTAGGAGTAATTACAGAGGCGTGTAGGTGGTGGATTTACCTATTAGGGTCCACAAAAGACAGTCGTATACCTTCGTGAAGTTCTACAAGCTAGTAAGATGGAGTTATATCGATGAGACTTAGGGGCTTATCAATCCGTGTGAAGGTAGATAAAGGGTATAAAACCATATCACAACCATCTCTAGGTGTGGAAACTTGGTTCCAGCATCCACTCATACTGCTTCGGGTGAGACTTCAATCCGCTCTCTGTGGATTGATGCCGAAAGGGACAATAGTCTAGGGATTTGTTTGGAAAAATTAACTCTGAACCTGGGTCAAGACCCACTAAGCCAATAAATGATTTCGTTGTCAGGACCGATATCTTCATAAAGAGATGTGTGATGTTGCATCACTAGAATCCAACTAACAAGGAAATTGAAGATTGTTTGGATAGAAATATCCACAAATTCATGGCGTAAGAAAATAGAAATTTGCGATTGACGAAAGAACAGTAGTTGGACAGGTATTTGTACACAGAGATACATGAAATTTTCTTATGTTCCTTCCTGATCGAGCTATACAAGTGGATTGCGAAATTCGCAGATGGCTAGGGAAGGTGGAGGCTTGACATTTCAATAGTGTGGACCCTGGAGTTAGTGTAGGGATTGGAAGCCTCTGAAGATAAGATTGTGCACGTTGTTGGTCACTATTTTAATCATTCCCTCAGAGGGTTCATAACTATGTTCGCGGTTGATACCTCAGTCAGCTACAACAAACAAGAGCGATTCTTCTTCAAGGGACCACAAGGAAATTATTTAAGATCTTTGAATACTTGGATTAAAATGCTCTTGTGTGAAAAGTGGGTTTTGAAATTACCTTGATGTTTGAAGCTACGCGAAGTGGAAAGTTTTTTAGGGATAGAAGGGGAATGGGACCTAAATATAGCCCATTGATTGAGCCTCCTCTAAGTGACGATGAAGGAGCATCCTAGGCTTCTCTGCAGAGTGTTTTCAAGCTAATAAGGCAAGGGTTCCTGTGAATACACAATCCACCCACACCACCTCCATCTTCACCTCCGCCACATACACCTTCGCCCACACCACCACCACCTCCACCACCTTTCAATATGGAAAATACAATGAAGTTTCCCGTTTTCAAGGGCTTGGGAAACGAGGACCCAGACCAGTTTTGGTTCATTGTGAAGGCTATGTGGCATGCCCTGTCATGCGGAAAGAGTTATTTTTGCTGACAAAACTAACCTGCCTAGGAGTCTAAGACTCTCTAGTGACAAACAAGACAATTAAGAGAAATCCTTCTCTAAACATACATTATTCTATGATAAACCAAGTGTTTTTCG